>JAGPOW010003685.1:80744503-80762927 GCA_030014935.1 Caiman crocodilus
GAGAATAGTTATTAAGCAAGCTTTCGGGTTCAAAAACCCTTCGTCAGGCTAAGGAAGCTTCAGCAGTTGGTGTGTGCTCTTCCTGGATGGAATGAAAAGACAGCAAGGCAGGAATTTATACTGCCAACTACTGGGGGGAGAACCTGTAACCTCTGTGTGGGGCATGTAGCAGATAAGGATGGGACAAGTAACACAGTGGCAGATAGGGCAGAAAGCAGAGCAGCAGATGAAGCAGGGAGTACAGGAAAGGAGGCAGAACAGGATATTGGGCTGGGGAAGGGGACTGGAGTGGCACTTGAGGAGGGTGCAGGCCTTATTTGTGGCACACCTGCCAAAAAGATTGGCTCCCACTGCCCTAGAGCTGAAAAAAAACCAGACCAGATAAAGCAAAGTTTCTCCAAGTGGGGTATGCATCCCCCTGGAGTTATGCAGATATGGGAGAGAAGGGAATGAGACAGCAGAATTGGCAATAAAAAGAACAAAATGACTACATTTCACAGGTTGCTGAAACAGTTACAGTGTGGTGTAAGATGTTACTTTACTCATAATCCAGAATTTAAGGGGCACCCAGTAACATTTGAAAAGGGGTTGCTGACCCCAAAAGAATGAGAATCTCCAAGTTGGAGAGAAGGCTTCAGGTCCTTCAGCAACTAAGCAGCTCACACAAGTCATACAGAGCTCCTGGCCTCCTCCCTAAGGGACAGTGCAAGCAGGTGAAGCCCCAAGACGCATCCGGGTAATAAGCCACAAAAGAAGTGTATGAAGTGCTAAGCTCATGCTGCTCCTGGTTAGATCCACGAGCCTCGTATGGGGACAGGGGAGTCACTTACCTGCAAGTCCCAACAGGTTTTGGCAGCACCACCCCTGCTGTGTAAACAGCCTGAAATATCCCCTCGAGGTGAACCCGCCGAGTGATCTCCCGGATCAGGACTGGTGCCACCCGTTTGGCGCGCAGCTTCTTGTGGACACAGAGAAAGTTTATCTCCACCATTTTCTTCTCACTTGACAGAAAACAAAAGAGTTCAAAAGTGAGACAGACACAGCTAGCAGGGGTGGGAGGCAGGAAGGGGAGGGAAGCAAACCAGTTGTATGAACAGACTTAAGTCAGCTCTTCTCCCCAGCATGTAAAAGACCTGACCTCCTAACTTTCCGGGGAGAGGTGGGGTCAGCCAGGAGTCATTCCCCCTACTCCTTTTCATGACCTGAAGGAGGGGGATGGGAAATCCCCAGCATGAGAAGCCAGGTCAGAGGGGTTGGAGATTCTGGTCACCCTTCATAGATTAATCATTTAACCCACTCAGGTTCCCCCTCTCCCAGGCAGCTTTTGCCCATATGTAAGGCTGCGTAATTGAGCATGAAAAGCTGGGTGAAGACTCAGACAGGTCTATTTGCTATACACTGACAGTGGGCTCCTAGGTCTGCCAGGAAACTACAAGCCTCCCTCAGTGGTTTGAAGGAGACCACTAAATATATAACAATTACATGCTTGGGACAGAGAGTGATAGAACAGGAATGGGACTGCAGGTCATGTCCTGGTTTAACAACTGGGGTACCGAAGAAGGACACCTGGAATACTCAGGTCAGCTCACGGAGGCTGTAAGGACAAGAGATGTGGTAGTCACAAGTAACCTAAACTACCCAGACATCTGCTGGGAGGTGCAGTCAGCCAGGTCCGACCGCTCACATAGGTTCCTAGCTGGGATTCAGTACCTCAACCTAACCCAGGAGGTGTATATAGTCCCATCAGGGGAAATGCCTTGCTGGACTTGGTCCCTGCCACAGGCAAGACATGGTGAGGGGTCTGTGGGTACTCGATCACCTGGGCGACAGTGATCATCACCTGCTGGAATTTACTATCCAGTGCAGGGTGGTGAAAAGAAGCAGCAAGGCAGAGGTCCTCGAATTTAGGAGGGCCGACTTCTGTAAGCTAAGAAGGTTGGTAGGAGAGACACTGGGGGTCTCAGAGCCTCAGTGAGACAGGGGTCCAAGACAGGTAGTTTTTCCTCAAGCAGATGATTCTCCAAGCTCAAAGGGAGTCAGTCCTAATGCACACCAAAGTAGGCAGGAATGCTAAGAAGCCCCCATGGCTCAGCAAAGGCATTCAGGGATGCCTGAGGGTAAAAAAGGAGGCGTACAAACAGTGGAAGCAAGGGGTTATCACCAAGGAGGATTACACCTCTGTTGCTTGGGACTACAAGGAGGCTGTTAGGAAGGCCAAGGCAGAGATGAAGCTACGGCTAGCGACCAGAATTAAGGATAACAAAAAGTCCTTTTTCAAATACATAGGAAATAAGGCGGCAGCACTGAGTAATTTGGGGCCCCTACAGGATAGGACAGGCAATCTGATGATTGCAGCAAATGAAAAAGCTGACCTCTTTAACAAATTCTTTGTCTCCATATTCCTGAACAGCGACCAGGACATCTCCCTGACTAGAATTACAGACAGATCCAGGGGAAGTACTGCCATGCCTACGGTCAGGGACGATCTAGTTAGGGAACTTTTGGAGGGGCTGGATGTGTTTAAATCAGTAGTTCCAGATGCTCTTCACCTGAGGGTGATGAGGAGATTGGCAGGGGTCATAGTGGAGTCCCTGGCACGGCTCTATGAGCACTTGTGGGGCACTGGTCAGGTACCAGAGGACTGGAAAACAGCCAGTGTGGTCCCCATTTACAAAAAGGGGAGAAAGGAGGACCCTGGCAATTATAGGCCAGTAAGTCTTAACTCGGTCCTTGGAAAGACCTTTGAGAAAATTATCTGAAAGGGCACAACAGGGGAGGTAATGCTCAGGGACAATCAACTTGGGTTCACTGGGGGCAGGTTCTGCCTGACTAACCTGTTTTCTTTTTATGATCAGGTCACAAAGTCCCTGGACGAGGGTGTTGGGGTAGGTGTCGTCTTCCTGGACTTTAAGAAGGCCTTTGACACAGTTTCCCACCACATTCTTTTAAAAAAACTAGGTGAGTGCAGCACTGATGCCTACACAGTCAAATGGGTGGCAACGTGGCTAGATGGTTGCACCCAGAGAGGGGTGGTAGATGGGTCATTTTTGACCTGGAGGGATGTGGGCACAGTGGAGTCCCCCAGGGCTCACTCCTGGGGCCTGTAGTGTTCAACATCTTTAAATCAGCCATCTGGATGTGGGTGTGGAATGCACGCTGTCCAAATTCACTGATGACACCAAGTTGTGGGGCGAGGTGGGCACACTGGAGGGAAGGGAATGAATCCAGCTAGATCTAGACAAATTACAAAGGTGGGCAGATGAAAATAGGGTGGACTTCAGTGCAGACAAGTGCAAGGTGCTGCATCTAGGAAGAAGGAAACAGCAACACACCTATAGGCTGGAAAACACGCTTCTTGTCATCAGTGACAGAAAGGGATCTTGGAGTCATTGTTGACTCCAGGATGAACATGAGTCGCCAATGTGAGGAAGCAGTCAGTAAGGCTAACTGCACCTTGCTGTGCATCTACAGATGCATCACAAGCAGGTCCAGGGAGGTGATCCTTCCCCTCTATGCGGCATTAGTCAGGCTGTATTTGGAGTACTGTATCCAGTTCTGGGTGCCACACTTCAAGAGGGGTGTGGCTAGCTTTGAGAGGGTCCAGAGAAGGGCCACTTGTATGTTCAAGGGGCAGCAGGGCAGTCCCTACAAAGAGAGGCTAAAGGGCCTGAACCTATTCAGCCTTCACAAGAGAAGGCTGAGAGGGGATCTGGTGGCCATTTACAAACTCACCAGGAGGGACCAGCAGGAATTGGGGGCAGAGTGGGGGATGTCTGTTCCCCTGGGCACCACCCAGGGTTACTAGGAATAACAGCCACAAATTGTTAGAGAAAAGGTTCAGGCTCGATGTCAGGAGACATTATTTTACAATTAGGGCTGCCAGGCTCTGGAATGAGCTCCCAAGTGAGGTGGTGCTCTCTCCTACCCTGGGGGTCTTCAACAGGAGGCTGGACAGATACTTGGCTGGGGTGATATGACCCCCCACCCGTTCCTGCCTGAGGCAGGGGGGTCGGACCCAACGATTTGTTTAGGTCCCTTCTGACCCTAAGCACTATGATACTCTGATACCAAGCAGAGAACTCCCGCTAGCACCCACTGCCCCCTGAATGGATCTAAGAAACTTGTGGAGGCTGCCCAATGAAGCTCTCAGATAGGAAAACTCAGCTACTGATTTATATAAATCATGTGCATTAGGTTTGGGCCTCATGTCTACCATCACCAGTCCTTGATGCTGCCTGAATAGCATCATCCTGGGCACATCTACATGTGCACTTTAATGTGCATTAGCTTATTTTAATGTGCATTAACAGATCACAAAAATCTGTGCTCTTTAGATAATGCACATTAAAATAGGCTAAGCTAATTTTTCTGCTACCTCACAATAGAAGTACTAGATGTAATGCACATTGCCTAAAGCGCATTAACAAACAGGTAGTAGATATGCCCCATGAATAGAGAAACCCAAAGGCTTCATTTTCAGAAGGTCCTATCCACCCCAGAGGCCAAAGTCCCAGTGAAGTCTAGGGGTGCTGGACCTCCAGATACTTCTGATAGCTTCCCAAAACCTTTACCTACGAGCTTCCCCCCGCAAAAAAGGAAAAGACTCTGTATAAAGCTCTGGAGAACTGCCACACTTTTAGCTTACAGCTGCAGCTCCCAACTGGCTCACAAAGTACTAATGAAACTAAGCTACTGGTGGTTTTTGTACATCAAATAATCTTACAAAAACACCACTTTTCACCTTAAAACAGCCCCCTGCAAACACTGAGGCACTCCAGTGCCACAGCAAGGCCACTGGATAGGCAATGAAACAGGCTTGCACTTACATGTCATAGATTTGGATTGTGGCTGGAATCGCACTGATGAATCCAACCAGCTTTTTGCTAGAGACAACTCTGACACCACAGTGCCACTGGGGCAGCCAGCCGGGGGGACGCAAAGCCCTGGAGAAGAGAGAAGTCTTTGTTAATCAAGGTAGTTGCCCCAGTGCTCCTGTCTTCTCTCTTCTGTGCCAGGACTTCTTGTTGAAACTTCCAGCCCACTGCTTTTTTGTGATGGGGATCCACACCAACCAGCATTTGAACACGACGCTGGCTCGTTTCACATCAAAGAGATGTCTGATAGCAGCCATGATGGTTATCTGCCTCCCAGCACTGCCTGGGGATCCAGGCAGGGGAACCCCCTCACTGCTCCAGTGCTTGCTTCCACCCCTTGGAGTGAGAATCTCCACGGGGCTCAGTGATACAATCAACACAGAGTGACTGGATAGTCCCAGCCTGGATATCCTGGGCTAATGCACTACCAAACAGAAGGAAAGTTCATGACTATTTTACAATCCTACCCTGCTGTCCCTTCCCCTCCCCCCACAGCAGTCCACAGCTGCCACCCCAGAGCAACCACCCCCAGAATACCCCTGTAAAGCCACAGGATCCCCACTCCCTCAGAGGGGGCAGCCACCACAGACCATGCCCTGTTTCTTCACAGAGTGTGGCAGCTACCCTGGGAGAGAGCCAATCTGTTTCCTTGTTGCTGACTAAAAGCAAGCTGAGGAAAGCACCATACTGCTTTTGCAGCAGGGTTGTGCAACATGCATATACGCAGGGCTACCACTGCCCACATCTACTGTGATCAACTCCTCTGTCCATGGTGTGGATTGGCATTTTCCAGAGGGGCGTAAGAAGTGAGCAGCTTGACTAAAGGCACAGAAGCATTACTGTGAGGTGGGACTTTATGACAAATCAACTGTTCTACAGTAAATACCAGTGTATCTGGTCTTACCCAGTGTAATGGGAAGCTAGTTTGCAATAGCTCAGCTCTTATTGACTGAGGGAAAAAGCATCACTGGTTAGCTTTTACTTACTGTGAAGCAATAGCAGCACACTGACATTGACCATAAATCAGCTGCTGAGTGGTAAAGTCCCATCCTCCTCTGTCTTGTGGCAGCTTGTTCACATGCTTATGTCAGGGAGACTTCAGGACTAGCTTAATGGTCATAAAGCACTTTGAGATCCTTGGGCAATTAATTCTTGTATAATCATTACACTCTGTAAACTCACAGCTGAGTCTCTCAATCCTCTTCCTGAATAGGCACGGGGTCAGCATAACCATCAGTGACAGGTGATCAAGAATGCATTGCTGAGGGCCCTAGCACTTTGCTTGGCTTGACTGCAATTGTGCACATGATCTGCATCAAAAAAGGGTGCACAGAGCTGGGGCATTTCTTTGTACCAACAAAGACCAAAGGGCCAGTTGTGTGGCTATATTAGGGGACTGCTCAGACCTAAGTTTGGCCCTGAGAAGTGATACTAACTTCCTGTGGGGCTTTGGCAAGTGGCAGCCTGCTCTCCAAGACTGATATTTAGGTGTGTTACATACAGCTCTGTTGGCATGTATGGTGACCTCCAGAGCCCCTGCTGAGAGGCTTTGTAGAAATGGGGCCTCTGCCTCAAAGAGTAGATCAATAACATGCTCCGATAGGTTTTACCAACCAATCATAGACTTCATCACATTCCAAAGCCTATCCCAATCATGCAGGTGGTCCAATAAAAAGTATCACCGACAAAAAAATCCTTGTCTTAAACTTCATTCTATCATTCTTGGTCAGCAGCTCTTTGCACTGAGAAACCTCTGAGCTAACAGCACTCTTGCAGCCTTCCCAGGGAACAGCACAGTGAGCGTAGGGACATGTTGGGGTTTAAAATAAGATCACTCAGGGATGAGCTGTCAATTAACAGTTCTAGCCCAGGTCATGTCAACCACAGTAGAAATAACTTAGGTAGCCTAAGGGAACCCACTCCTACAACAGCCCAAGGAAATGTCACATAAGGAAGCCTAGGGCTTCCCATAGCAGACTCAATTGCCCGTATACAAATGCCCAGAGCCTGGGAAACGAGCAAAAGGAAACGGCCCTTTCTCTTGTGTGATAAAGATTATGATCTTGTAGGCATAACAGAGACCTGGTGGGACTCCACCTACGACTGGTCTGTTGGTATAGCAGGCTATACTTTGTACAGGAGGGCCTGTGCTGGGAAGAGGGGTGGGGGTGTAGCTCTCTCTGTCAAGGAGTGGTACATATCCCTTCAAACTGAGTTCACTAACCATGAAGGGTGTCTTCAGACCCCTTGGGTTAAAATACGGGAAGAGCACGGGGAAGGAAGTATACTCATAGGAGTCTATTATAGAACTCCCCACCAAAAAGAACTGGAACGCGAATTCAATAAGGAACTGGTTGAGGCCGCACACTCCCAATGCATGATCGTCATGGGGGACTTCAACCTCCCTGACATCTTGTGGGAAGAGCACACGGCCAAAACCGACCAGTTATATAACTTTCTTACTTGCACTGATGACCTCTACCTAATGCAAGAGGTCTACAGGTCGACTAGGGGAGAGGCACTGCTGGATCTAGTTCTGGCCAAAAGGGACGATCTGGTGAGCGATCTGAGGATCAAGGGGAAGTTTGGTGACAGCGACCATGAACCGATCACTTTGTCCAATGCAGGGCAGGCAAATTCCTCAGTAAGACAGAAATCCTCAAATTTGGGAAGGCTGACTTCCACAAACTCAGGAGATTGATCAGTCAGGCACTAAGAGGCTGTGCCCCCTAGAAAGGGGAGTCCACAAGGAATAGTTATTCCTTAAAGGTGCAATCCTTGAGGCACAAGGGAAGTCCATCTCATCCCACAAGAAATGCAGTCAGCAGGCAGGGAAGTCCCCTTGGCTAAACAGAGAACTGTTGGACTTCCTGAAAGTTAAAGGAGAGGCCTGCACCGGATGAAAAACAGGAAGCATCACCAAGGAGGACTACTCAGCACTTGCTGGCACATGTAGAGAGTGGTCCAGAAAAGCCAAGGCAGAAACTGAACTTAAGCTAGCCACAGGAATCAAGGACAATAAAAAGTCCTTCTTCAAATACGTGGGAAGCTGGAGAAAAGACAAAGGCAGCATTGGACCCCTGCAAAATCAAATGGGGCAGCTGACATTGGCCTTTTCTTGGGTGCCCAATCTCCTAAATAATTACTTTGTGTCAGTTTTCCAACCACCCAAGGGGGTCATGCTGTCAGACAGGATGCAAAACAGCCAGGGAGAAGGAGATGGGCCCTTAATTGACATAGATCAGGCAAAGGAACATCTCAAAAGGCTAGACATCTAAGTCCGCAGGCCCAGACAGAATGCACCCAAGAGTACTGAGGGAGCTGGCAGACATCATAGCACACCCTATGGTGATGTTTGAAAATTCATGGTGCTCAGGTTAGGTTCCAGAACAGGGGTAGACACAGGTGCCAGAATGTGGCACTCAAAGGCATTTTGCTCAGCACATGTGCCTCTGGGGGGATGGCGGGGAAGGGGCTGGGGCTACATAGTAACAGCAAGGACTGGGCCCGTCATGGCTCCCCTGTCATCTTCCTCTGGCACACTAACATCTTACAAGTTGAAGTTGCGGGTGTTTTCGGCACTCTGCCCAAAAATGTTGCTGACCCTGCTCCACGTGATTGGAAAAGAGCCAATGTGGTTCCAATTTTCAAGAAAGGAAGGAAGGAAGATCCAGGGAATTACAGGCCAATCAGTCTGACATCCATCCCTGGAAAGATCTTGGAGAAAATCATCAAGAAATCCATCAGCAACAGGCTAACAGAATACCAGCCAATATGGCTTTATTACTGGCAGGTCTTGCCTGACCACCCTCGTCTCCTTCTATGACCAGATGACGCATTGTCTGGACAAGGGAGTCTAGGTTGATGTCATATATCTGAATTTCAAGAAAGCCTTTGACTTAGCTGAGGTTGCATCTCCCCAGCTTAACCATGAGGCCATCAGGGAGACTCTCTCACAGTCTGATAGCTGGGGAACTGGCTCTGGAGTAGGACCCAAAGAGTAGTAGTTGATGGGAGCAAATCAATGTGGCACAAGGTGACCAGTGGTGCCCCTCAGGGCTTGGTACTCAGGCCAGTACTCTCCAACATCTTCATTAATTATCTGGATTTGGGTGTCAGATGTGGACTGGCAAAGTTTGCGGATGACACTACACTATGGGGGAAGGTGGTCAGACTGGAAGACAGGCTGGGGATACAGGCTGACCTGGACACACTTGCAAGGTGAGTGGACCAAAACCTGACGGCCTTAAACGTAGAGAAATGAAAGGTGCTCCACCTTGGGAGGAACAACCACCAGCATACTTATGAGTTTGGCAGTGCTATGCTCACTAGCAAAAGGACCAAAAGAGACTTGGGGTTTCTTGACTGACCACAAGATAAACGTGAGCCACCAATACTGGCAAAGCAAAGCAAACTGGCATGCATTCACCAATGTATCTCAAGCAAAACCAGGTGTGTCATCCTTCCGCTTTACTCGGCCTTAGTAAGGCCGCAGCTGGAGTACTGCATCCAGTTTTGGACCCCACCACTTCAGGAGGGACATGGATAAGCTTGAGACAGTTCCAAAGGAAAGCCACCCATATGATAAAAGGCCAAGAGGGCAAGCCTTACAAAGGAGAGGCTGAAGGACTTGGGACTCTTCAGCCTGGAAAAGAGAAAGCTCAGGGGGACCTGGTGGCAGCCTACAAGTATAAGGGTGGTGCAACAGGACAGTTGTTCACCAGGAATTACCAAGGGATAAAAAGGTCCACTGGCCACAAATTCCTGGAAGGTCGATTTAGACTGGACATAAGAAAAAACTTCTTTACAGTCTGTGTCCAGGGTCTGGAACAGACTCCCCCCATGCAAGCACCTACTCTGGACTCATTCACAAGGCATCTGGACATTTACCTTGCTGGGATCACTTGACCGCAACAGACTTCCTGCCTATGGTAGGAAGGCTGGACTCTATGATCTTGCAAGGTGCAGTTAAAAATAACCAGATAAGGGCGGTTGCAGTAGCAGCTTTGGACAGCCAGATCAACCAGCATGCCATCCATTCCTCCCACCTCACCATCTCAGGGGATTCAAAGAGCCCACTACTCACCACAGAAGGAACTCTGGGGAGTAATCAAATCGGAACATGTTGTCATCATCTTCCACATAGTTCTCATTCAGGAGTGTGTATAGCTCCTTAAGCTAGAGAGAGAGAGAGACAGAGAGAGAAGAAGTTGGAATCTGTTTACTCAGTAACAGTGTCCTGCCTGGACAGAAGCAACTACAATGAGAGACCCCGTTTACTGAGGTAAAGGGATATCTTTAAAAAGGCTGAGCTAACAGGATGGTGCCCAGACACAGGCAGCCTCTATCAGGAGGCCTGAGGCTGCTGGACTATCATGGGATACATCAGATATGCTACCATGCACATCTCTGCTCAAGCTACTACTGCAATACTGACTGGAACCATCTTTCCTTGTAGTC
This sequence comes from Caiman crocodilus, assembly GCA_030014935.1. Lineage (NCBI taxonomy): Eukaryota > Metazoa > Chordata > Crocodylia > Alligatoridae > Caiman > Caiman crocodilus. Next base: position 80,754,838 of record JAGPOW010003685.1, read on the forward strand.
TGCTGTAGGCACAATCTATTGCCAGTGCTCTCCATGACTTCTACTCGTCCTCTTCTCAATGTCTCTTGCCCCTCACTCAAATGTGTGTGCAAAGCTGATAGTGAAATAAAATAACCCGAGGGACACGAAAATCTGTGCTGTGGTCTCTCTTTATCAGGTTTGCATCATCTTGAAGAGGCAAGACTGGGTTCTGTAGGGTCTTCTTCAAACATATTTTAACAACTCTCGTAGTGGTGGGATGCTGACAGCTCTCATTCCCCTGCTTTACCTGCAGCATACGAGGTGCTCCTGGTGTCTTTGGGCAGTAGGTTCTGTAGTTGTGCAACAGGGTTGATTGTGTAGTTTTAAAAATAAGTTGAAGTAGCACTTGTCTGAAATAGTTTGGACATGGACCATCCTGCCTTAAGCAGGGACATGGATTATACTGCCTCCTTAAATTTCTTCCAGCCCCTACTTTTCTATAATTCTATGATTCCTGAAGCATGAATTGGCTCTAGAACTCAAGGGATATGGAGCGGCGGGGTGGAAGGGGATTTCCATTTTGCCTGTAAGAGCTGGCTGAACACGGAAGCACTAAACTGGCAGGAGGATGGATAAATTCTGACCTAAACATCTATGAATCTATGAAATGTTGAAGCAAGAGTCAGAGACCCTTCTAGCCTGTAGGCAGCAATTCCCAGACAGATAAATACAGTTTCTGAGGATCATATCCATTCACAATTATGGGAAGGCAGGAATGCAGCTACTCTGTGGTTACTGCCCCTGTGTCCACTCCTACTCCATGGCAAGAGCAAAACTGACTCTGTTTAACTTTCACTCTCTACAGGGTAAATGATGGCACACAGACGGGTACCATGGTACTGCTAAGCATTGTAAAGCCCTGCACATACATGAATGTATTATGCCTTGTGTTACCCTGCAGCCAGTATAAGCTACAGTGGGGCAACTGACTCTTGTTTTATTCAGTGGTAAACTGTCTTAGGTTAGCTCTTACCATAGGGTTAAAGCCAGCAAATGGACAGTTACTGTACAGTAGCTGTGGCATGGTAAACTCCCATTCCCTGTTAAATATGGGCACAGGTCTTGTATTCTTTATGAATAGAGGGCAGGACTTTGCCAGAACTGTGGCAATTGTTTGTGTACACAAAATTAACAGTCAGAGATTTCCCCAGCCTCAGCTGCTCTTTAAGTGTCCATGTGCCTAACTCCTACACCACAGCGTAAGCTTGCCTAGGACAAGTTGCCCACGAAGGAAGCAAGGCTGAATTTCCTCAGTTTAGCTGTGGGGTAAAGGTGGGCACAAGGATAATTACTACTGAGGTCAAGTAAATCTCTATTCCTTGTTAACTGCATAGGTTAACTGCAATGTTCAGGGGATCAAAGACTTCACTGAGTTCATGACCTCTAGTTTAGAAGCCACTGCGTTAAGGAAACAGCAGCACAACTGCAGTCCCAAGTACAATCCAGCAGATGGGTTCCAGGGAACTTTATGCTACAAGCCACCTCGTCCACAGGCTTATTCTACTGCCTGTGCTGTCCCTACTTACCACGCCTCGGTCCCCGAGGTCCAGGGCATCCCAGATGAAGCCTTGGGGCAAGGTATAGGGCTCCTGACGGATATGGTCTTTGTCTGGTTCAACAGGACCATGAGTGTTCACCACTTCACCTGCAGTACAGAATGAAAGCACAAAAATGGATTTCTTGACCTCCTGGATTCTAGTACTCATGGCAACTGGATGGTTAACAACAGCTCCAACATTTTCAGCCTGAAGGAGCCCAACAAAACTTTGCTATTCATATATACAAGATCAGTCACCCTTTGCTGAAAACCGTACAGGGATGGAACATGCCAAATGTTTATCACCTCCCTGAGGAGCAGAGGAATGGAATTGCTCATTCAATTAAAACACCAGGGCAGGCATAGGAGGGAGGAAAAAAAGCAATTAACTGACTTGGACTGACTAGGTCAAGTGCCAACACCCCTTTTTCCTGTGAAAAGCTCCAGAATGACCCAGTGCTCCCTGGTGCTGGTTCCTGAGGGAAAGAAAACCACCCCCAGGAGTTATTCATATCCCTCTGCAACATGCTGGGAGTCTTCCTACCACTACTGAAACACTGACTCAACCTCTTCAGCAGGTCACATCTCAAAAGCAGGGGAAGAGGGTATTAGCAAGAGGCTGTAAACAGAAAACTTTTCCCATTGTGGTTTTGAACATAGCAGTCCTTACAGCTCGAGCCAGCCTCTTCCCAACACTCTCCCATGGTCTGCAGTGTCCTCCTTGGAGCTTCAAAATTACTGCATCTTCCTGCCAGCTCTGGCCATTGCCATTTGACCAATGCCAGGATTTCCTTCCCACTGTGTTCTCAATGGAGCTGAAATTAACAAGGTGGCTTTTGTTTAAAAGCAAAATACTATGATTTCTAACAGGCTTTGAGCCGAGAGGGCCTGGTTTGGGCACCAGCCTTCTCAGGGATGTTAGCACAGCTCTGCAAAAAACAGTGCTTGTTACAGCTGCCACAAAGAAGACCTTCTGCATTGTCATTACAACCCCCGTAAAAATACCCATTAAAAAGGTTTCTCAGCAATGGCTGGGTGAATTTTGGATCAAACCAAGACCATCCACTGTTAATGGCATGAGAAGCCCAGGGACGTATCTTCAAAAGCACTCATGTCACAGCTCCCCTATCTCTGGCACTTGAAAATCCAGTCCCAAGACTCCAGGACTCCTCTGTTCCTCAGACTCTAAGCAGCACCAGGTAGGTCAAGCTGTGCAAGTAATACCACCCTTTAATCAGGCCCTGGTCTAGTACAGAGTGGGCAATGTGTATATATGTGCAACATGGATCATAGGTAGCCTCTGTGTGTGGCAGGGGACAGGCAGCACAGCAGCAAATGGGGCAGGAAGTAAAAAGCAGAGTAGCAGAGATCAGGCAGTGGAAGGGGACTGGAATGACATTTGGAGAAGGTGCAGGCTTAATTTGCAGCACACTTGCCAAAAAGATTAATCCCTACTGTTCTACCAGAGTCAGGGCAGGCAGAGAGAAGCATGAATTCTATTATCAGCCCTACCACTAGTTTAGTTGAGTTATTTCATTTGGCTATCCATGGTCTGTTCCCTGATAGGCTAACCAGAAACAGCCTGTCCTTACAGGGTTTTCTGAAGCTAGAAGCTTGATATGAAGCATTCTGGGATCCTCCTATGCAAAATATCATCATTATGGGATCAGATTTTCCCCAATGAAGGGAATGACACTATGCTGGCACATTACAGGACCTTCCCAAAAGAACAGGGACTGCAGCCTAAAGGCAAGACTACCTGGGAGCTTATTCACTTCCACTAAATAGCCCTTTGAGGAGAGCAAACAAAATAACAGTTCCACAAGTGAGGTGCCAACACTGACAAGCATACAAAGGGACAGCCAGGCGTAACGGGGGCAGCGAGAGGGATCACACATCACCTTCCTGAAAGAAGTTGCTAAGTGGAGCCAGTTTCCCAGTCACCCCCAGGAGGAACAAACCCTGCGTAACTTTAGAAAACAAACAGCTTGGGTTCAGTGGGTTACTTCTTCAGGGAGAAGTCAGAGGCAGAGAGAATAAGCAATGAGATTGCAGAAACATTACATGAGCTGCTGCAATCTGCTCCAATTCAGCTGGGACCCGAAGCCCTTCCGAGCAGTCTCTGCCTCAAAAAGCTCTGGTCACTGGGCTTCTCTACTTTTCAGAACTGCTTGTCAGCAGAGAAGAGCTGAAAAATACTTCATTACCACACAACTATCACTTCAGTGCACAATCACAATGTCTCTCAGTTATTAGTACAAATGACCCAGAAATCCTTCTCTGAACAGCAACATATACATATCAACATAGGCTTAATTGGGGGTAGCCATTCATCTCCCCAGAGAATAACCCCATAAATAGCAACAACTAATGTGGCCTGGCCAGCTGAGCTATCACAAACTGAAAATCTCACCTGGATCCCTTACTGGTTTGGTATAAGACTGACAGCTTCCTGCTACAGGTAAGAGAGAATTATTGTGACCAAGAGCCTAGTTCAGCAGCTGGTAGAGGGAAACAGGAGTCGGGCTCACCCAGTTCTGTTAGCAGCTCTGCCAACAACTTGCTGCAACACCTTATGCAAGTCTATGCCTCAGTTTCCTACACTATATAACAGAGCCACAGATTAATTCATAGGTATAAGGGCTCAGGGAAGGCATGTGCAGAGGCTCAAAGGTCTGCTATGCTCACATTCTAGTGAGACTCCATAACTGGGTCAGCAGAAATGGCCGTGCTGGCAAACACAGTAGCACTAGGCAGAGAATAGCTCGATGCTCAACTCACTGGTCAGAGGTCACCATAAAAGGTGAGACATTTGCTAGCATGTAAACACTCACCCATCTGCTACAGGAGCCATGCAGCAACTGGTACATTTTCCTTGGACCAGGGTTTCCAATTGGAGGTCCATGGGCTGTATGTGGCCTGCAAGGAGTTAATGTGTGGCCCCCAGGCTCTTATTCAGCCATTCCTATCCACCCCTATCACACTGGCAACTGCTGCAGCCAGAGTCCCTAGACTTCCCTTCCTGCTTCAGCTTTTGCTTCCTGCTCCTGTCCTAGGGGATGGATGGGGGTAGTGCTATTGGTGTGGCCCCCAGGTTCTTAGAAGTTGGACAGATCCATCTTAGACAATAGGGGACTATAATCGTGTTCATGGACATGTTCCCTTGCAACAGGCTATGCTGCAGCCTTGTCCCTCAGTGGCACCTACCATGTTGCTGGACACACTCTACTAGCTTGCAAGGGCACCACTGTACCTAAGTATGAGAAGAGGGGGCATTCTACGTTAATATGTTCAACAAAGACAGCCTTGAACATGACCAGTGGAGATCGTAGTGACCTTCCATGAAACGAAAGAATCAGAGCAAAACCAATCATAGAATCATAGAAAATTAGGGTTGGAAGGGACCTCAGGAGGTAATCTAGTCTAACTCCCTGCTCAAAGCAGGGCTGTCCCCAACTATATCTCTTCACCCAAGACTTTATCTAAATGTGTCTTAAAAACTTCCAAGGATGGAGATTTTTGTCCAGTCAATCCAATCTAAGGTTTGGTTAACTACTACAGAAACTACCAGCCAGTAGCTATATTCACTTGTCTATCAAAGAGAGGACAAAAATGAGCAGATGCTAAAAGTCTAAGCACCACTTATTATTCCTTAAACCGAAATGTGTAACACTGTGAGGATGCGTGAGATCCTAAACTGCAGGTGAAAAAGTCTAGGCATTCCAGACAGGCTCCTGTGCTTTGCTTGTATCAAGCGTAATGATGGATTTAAGAAAAGATGCAGTTAAGCCAGGCCAGATGCTAAGGTAATGGGCTCAAAAGAAGTTCTAGTGGAGTCAGCAATATCATTATGATAGTATACCAACCTGGGCACAACTCTCATTCACTTGCTTGTACCAAGGCACTGCTAAAAAACATGGTGAAAAAAGATAACACTCAGAAAACCAGGGCTCAATTTCTGGCTTGGGCACAGGTTCCCTAGGTGACCACAGGTAAGTCATTAAGCTATGCTTCATTTTCTTCCATCTGTAAGACTGTTCTTAGTTCATGTCAGTGCCAGAAGACAAGAGCCAATGATGACTGTGACACTCAGATACTTATCCGTCCCATGTCACTGTAGCACCATTTTAGAAATACATTGGTAATTACTAGCTGGTCAAGAACTAGGCAAAGGTGATTCAGAAACATTCTAGATCCCACTGTTTTAGTTCTAAGCACCACAGACAGTGCAAGGGTTATGGTCTGGGCTGCAGTGCACTCCAACACCTACAAAGGAAGGATGTCTGCAGTGTTCATACCTAGTTTGGGGACTGGCTGTGTGTCCCAGAATTGGTAGCTGCGCTTGCTGGCTTCTTCCATGGTTTTGGCAGGTCCCTGACCTACAGAGAACAGTTCAATGGCTTTCTGAATCTCCTGGATTCTCTCAGCTGGCAATGAGTTCACCTGAATAGCAGAGAGGGGAGGGGGAAAACAGACAGTGAGTGAGTCAAGCTACTCACCTTGCTCCTCACAGTTGTACTTTGCACCTTATGGTTGTATTTCAGGTCCTGTCATTTCAATCTAAACAAACTATGAGCAAACAGGTCACCTGTGTCATGTTGCCCCTGCCCTCTTCCCCTTCCCTCCCTTCCTCCCACCTTCCACCAGGGCCTTGGTACAGCCATTTAACAAGAGGCAAGCAGAGTAAAAGGGCTATCCCCTCCAAGCTTGTGCCCCTCACTCAGAGCTCTGGGAACCACATGAACGTAGAGACCATAACCTGGCACATTTGCTACGTGCCACACATGGTCTGGTTTCAAAGTACTCCAGGGTCAAAGGGTCTGGAATATCAATCAGGTTAAGAAGCTTTAATCCTCAGGGCATTAACATGAAAAATGAAGCAAGCCATTCTTGAGGCCTCCTTTTGCCCCAGGGCAGCAGACACCTCTGGGTTAAAACACTCGCCCAGGCTTTTGCAGTAATGAATGTATATAGCATCTCCCCAGTGCTTCAACCTTGTCCTTTGCCCTTAGATTAAGCCAGGAAGGCAAAAGAGGAACCACAGCTGCCAGGCAAGTCACTGGACAATGCCAATAGCAACAAAACATGATCTGTGTTAGGAGCCAAGGAAAGCAAGCAAAGCAGTAGGAAGCTGCTCCTTCTCACCTGGCTACTTCCCTGGCAGCCAAGCTAGCTCCCCTGCCTCCACACGCATTACACAGAACATGAATTCCCGTAGCACCCAGGTGTTTATACGAGCTGAGGAAATGAGGTGCTGTTGAGCCAAAAAAAGCAGACTGCCTCCATCCCAAAGAATTCACCATCCCAACAGACAAGGCAGACAAAGTGGGGAGGGAAAAGTGAGGCTCCAAGAGGAGAAGTAACTGCCCCAGACTACATAGAGGATAGTGGCCAGGGATAGAGGCCAGACTACATAGAGGATAGAGCCAGGAAAAAAATGCAGGTTTTTGTTATGTCCCAGCTCAGAAACCTGGACTTGGGATTAGAACATCTCTATACAGTTCCTTTCTTCTTTCCTGCCTCTCCCCTTCACAGCCATCCAGTCTCAAACTGATGCCTTCTTGTGGTCAACTCTAATGTAGTGAAGTGCAGCTTAATGGTGGTAAGGAATCAGCTGCCCTAGATTTACAGCCTTGCTGGTTACCTAGACATTCCCTAGGGGTAGGCAGCATTTCACTGGAGCCCAGCAAAGCTGCTGTAGGATGGGGAGAGGCAGCAGGTAGTATCCCAGCAGGCAGACACATCTCTTCTCTGCTACCAACCCTCAGCAAGCAACACTGCCATGCACAGCACTGGTTAGGCTTACCACCAAAAGATTGTGGGATTGGTGTCCCAGAAGAAAATCACAGCTGCTTTGGGGTCTCAAGGTGAAGAATATTGAAACCCTTTGAATTAAGCAAACTGAGAATACCTGGCACTGTCCAAAAGTCAGAAAATGCACTCGTTGTCTCCGAGGCAGGCAAGAGAGGGAAACCAGGAGGTTGGCTGTGGGAAAGAATGTGCCACCCCTTAGACTCTGTCAGTGTCTAGCCTAAAGAGTGGCATTCTCTCTTTGCCACCTCACATCAAGAATGCAGGTGATGCCTGTGGCAGAAATGCCACCATGGGTGCCCCTCTCCAGAAACCTCTCTCTGTGCCAGCCTGAGAGGCTGCTGGTGAATCCCTCAAGGTGGGGATCTCATCCCTTTCTGCATGACAAAAGCCTGGGCCTGAGAGGGGATGCTGCAGTCACCTGGGCAGGGGAAGAGACCCGGCCCTGGCCCTGCGCTCAGCCCAGGTAACCAGGGGTGCTTGGGAAATGGGTCGGCTTGTGACCAGTTTTGGCAGCTTCGATTGGATTGGGCTGCTAAGGTCAGAGAGGGGATAAAAGGCCCTGAGGAAGAAGAAGGGCAGCCATTTGCTGGTAGCCATGAGCCATTAGCCATGAGGCAGGAGCCATTAGCCATGCGGTCATCCAGGTGAACCTGAACGAGCCCTCTCTGCATGCCCTAAGAGTAATCTGCCTCCAGAGGAAACTCCAACCACCTCTGGA
>JAGPOW010003685.1:80763027-80848175 GCA_030014935.1 Caiman crocodilus
AAGTTCTCCTTTGTGACCGGTGTGGGAGACTTATTGAGGGGTGGGTCTAAATTATGCCAAGGAGGCCCCTTAGGTCTGTGGACTAAGGGAGGCTTTCCTAATAAGCCCCTGTCTTGGGGAAAGTAGCCCAAGTGCTGGTATTGGGTCTAGGACCCAGTGGACGATCAGGCCTGTGTTTTCCAAGGTGCACAGAGCCAGAAGTAAGTCCAAAGCCTTGGATGGTGGCAGCGGAAACCCCAGGCTAGTGGGTGTGCTCCAGGGAAGGGGTCGGCCGGACAGAGGCACCCCAGGGAGGCACTCGGAGCCTGGAAGGTGGTCGAGCGCAGGGAGGTGGGCGGCTCAATGCGGGAGCGCCCCCGACTGGCCCGCCACAATGCCTGGAAAAAAAATAAGCCACAGGCATCAATCTGCAATTTTTACTACCACACTGTAACTCACTTTGATACCTTAATGAAGGCCTGTGCCCAGCCTCAGATCTGCCTGCCTCAAGCCCTCTCCCACTGAGAAGTCCAGAGCCAGGATCCATGCCAGGAGGCAGCCCTAAATCTTAGAGCTCTAATGTCAGTAAACAAAGTTAAGCAATCTCAGCATCAGATACAACTGTTGAGGCCCTGTCCAGAGATATGCCCACATTAAAATCAGTCTTTTGTTAAAGAGCAGGCTCTGATCTGGGGCAACAATCCCTTGGCCCAACAGAGAGGGGGCAGGTTACCTTGACTGGCTGGTCCTGGACATGATCCAGCTGCTCTCCTCCTTTCTCTTTTTTCCGTTTCTGTTTCTTTTTCTTCTTTTTGGCTCCGCTGTCATTTGCTGGACTGAAGCCACTGAGGAACAAAGCAGACATCACTGAAGCCTTTCTCTGAGGACATTTATAAAGTCTTTACAGCTCTATAAAGAAAATAAAAGCTCACTGTTCCGAGTCAGACCTACAGACGCATCGCTCTGGCCTCTGTGTGTCCGAATAATGTGAGCAACGAGAGGTGCAGCCAAGAGTGCATTTCATGGGATTGTTTCAAGCCAAGTTCTTAGTAACCATCCTAGACATGGCCTTCAACAGAGGCATACTAAAGCAATCTGCCACTCCTCAGGTTTGTACAGAGTCTGCAGTGTCTGAGTGGCTTCCACCTAGGAGACTGGCAGTCAGGAATCCTTGGCAGGGCTGGCATAATATCTACTCTGCAACTGCAGGTGCACATAGACATACCTAAGCCGGCCTGGGGACCCCATGAGCTGCCTGTGCATTATTTGGGATTCCAGGCAGATATTTGTAGCTTCATGGCTGTCAGCATTGGGCAGCTTCCTGACCAAGTTAAAGTCTGCCTACCTGTGCTGCCTTCACACCTCCCACTGTAGCGTAGGCATAGCCAGTCTGGGGCTTTCACTCCTCTCTAGGAGACAAGGCTCTGTGACAGGGAAAGGAGTGGGTGGGAGTAGCTGATACTATAAATGCTGTTCTGGTTGTAAGGAAACCGTTTAACCAAGAGGAAAGTTCTGCAGTGTTATCCAAAACTGCAGGGTCTGGATTCATCTAGGACTCCTCTGGCAGCTGGCTCCATGGCTAGATCACCCCACTGAGAATGCTTTGCCAAATTTTACTGTGGATTGTGAGATCCAAATGTCCCCAGGGACCATATGAAATTAACACAGCTGAGATGCATCTAATGGTTGGTTTGGTTCAGGGGAACAGTTTGTGCTGAACCCTCCAACTATGCACAAAACAACTGCTGGGTGCCCAAATTACAGTCACTGCAAGGAATACAAGTCAATAAAAAGACCTTTTACTCAGGCCAGTTTCCATATACAAAGCTGCCATCACTCCTCACTAAACATCAACTGCCCTCAAGGTCACTGACTAATCTGCAGAGACTAAACTTGAGCAAGACACTCAGAACCAGGTATAGAACAGAAAGAAACCAGTCCTGCCCTGTGCAGACTCACAGGTAGAGCGAATGGGTGCAGCCATAGACACACTGCTGAGTTATTGCTGGAAAGGGGCCAGTTCCCTTTTCTTAATATCTCCACTCCACCCAGCATGCTCTTGGGAATTATGGATCTCAGAAAGAGAGCCCCAGAAAGGAGAGGAAGGACCTTGAACACATAGGCTACAGGAACAGATCTTCTGACCACCCACAAGTCCAGCTGAATCAGACACCTCCCAACTGACTGTCTGCAGCCACAGTGTGAGCAGAGGCTTGCAGCATACTGGAGATTTGCAGTTGTACAGGATATAAAAGATAGTCTGCTACCAACTTCACTGTATTATGAAAGGGGGGACTGGCTAACTGGCACAGCCAGACATGTGAAGGTCTTGACAGCCATACCCCAGAACAGATAAGTGAGTAGAGAGGTGTGTTTTTAAATATGAGGTAGAAGAATATGCTTTGCAAGCCTTTACTACCAGACAACATGCAACATCACCTCCTCGCCTAGCCTTCACTGCAGGACAGCCTGCCTGCAATAGCACCTTCACGGAAAAGTCTTAAGTGGGGATATGGCCCCCATCATGTTGTCCTCAGGTAGCCAGACAAGGGCCACACCACATCCCTGCTGCTGATCTTACCTCATTCACTCTGGAGTAAACTGCCAGGGCCTTGCCTCCACCATGCTTTTACAACTGGACAGGAAAATAAAAGCTACCACAACCCACTATTTTTTCTAGTAGTCAATGAAATGGTAGCTCTAGCAGAGTGTTTCTGCTAGCCAGAGTAGGAGAAGCACCACATATGCACTAGTGGCGACACCAATCAGTTCCCTCACCATCCCCCTAATCTACTAAGCATTTCTTTGCAGAGGGAGCCAAGAAATGTCTGCCACACAGAACTTGCCATTACCAGCAAGATCTTTATAGGGGCTGATCTTGTTATGGGAGTTTACAGAGACTTGTGAGCTAGCTCTTGCCTATTTGTGACTGGTGCTTGAGGCACTCAGCACCTTGCAGGGCCTGATTCTATGATCGTACACAATGGCTTTGTTGGCAAGGACATTGTTAAATTAAGAAAACCCACATGGCATTACCAGAGCTCAAAAATGCATCCACATTTTTTGGCTTCAGAACTAAGCCTACCAGTCAAACCAAAAGCTGCTCCATTCACAGCCACTTCTTGCTGCTTGACCCAGAAGCCAGCCTACCCCTGCCCTTCTGCAAGTCAAGCCTGCTGCACAGACCAGGGGCTTGTTGTATTCCTACCCTTCCCCCACAAGCCCCAAAAGCCACCCCTTCCATTCCACTCATTTAGGGACACCCTACGGCCCCACATGCTCAGGACAGAGTCCCTGTGTCCCCCATTCTTGCTTCCCCATGCCTGGACCTGGGCTGAAGCCAGCAGCCCTGACAAACAGAAATCAGGGCCTACAGGTTATCCATCTCCTTCTGGTTTCCTGAGTTGTAGCCAAAAATTAATAGGGCTCTGCCCACTAATGCCGAGAATATTTATTTCCCTGGAGTTTTGGATCTGGATGAAGCGTTCAATACTGGGCTATAAGCCAAACACCATTAAGTCAAGTGTTAAACTGCCCTGCACTTGGTCAGTGAATAAAACAGCAACAGGTCCTAGAGCAGTTCACAAGGAAAGAAGAGGTAAAACAAAGCAAATACCCCATTACCCTCACAGTGGCTGGAGGGCTCTGGGCCTGAAGGGCTGGATCAGAGAGAAATGCTCATTTCCCTCTCCTTCTCTCCCCTTCCTACAGCTATTGGGCTTCAAATAATCCATGGGCTACAGAGGAGGGGATCCTCCAAGCCAGGTCCAGCAACTGTACCCTGACAAATCCCAGCGTGCTCCTTTCTCCCAGCACCTGGGGCCCAGGACAGCTGTTTGTGAGCTCATCTACAATACAAAGCTGTGCTTCAGGAGTGAAGATATAGCATGTACTGGCCATAAGGGATTTTCAGGCAGCTGCAGTGTGCAGTTTCTTACACCTCTAGCAAGTGTTGCTAATGCTGGCAAACCCCTGTGGTGTGGACTGGACCACAGATATTTTGATGGTCACTATTTTCTGTGAGGCAGGAAGTCTTGTCACCCAAACAGTATAAAGAGAAAAATGAGGCACAAACTGCCTTGCCTGCTGGCAGAACGGAATTAAACCCAGTTCTCCTGAGTCCCAGGCTAGTGCTGTATCTACTGGACCACCCTTCTCAAGAGATCCTGGCTTCTCCTCCAAACACTGTCCTGACAGTGGGTCCTTTTCACCTGAATTCAATGCTCTGTTGACTACGCTTGTTTAGTTACATCTTTCAAACTATACACACAGGGCAAAAGGGAGTAAGAATAGCAGGAGTGGGAGGGAGAGCAACATCACTTTATTGCAGCCATGAGGATGCTAAGCAACTTCAGAGAATACAGACATAACAGGTCCCAGCTCAAAGCAGCTTACAGTATGAAGCTCTGGTCCAGTGCTGAAATCCATGCCGATGGACCCCAGCACCCACACTGAATTCAATGGGACACTGCAGGCACAAAGATCCCCCTGCACCAACCTCAGGGCAGGACTGAGGAAAAACGAGGAGCTGACAAAACAGAAAAAGCTAGTGGACAGATTGGAGTCAAACACATGACATAGGGACAGACTCACCCAAAACCAGGTATAAGGATCATGTCCCATCTATTTTAACAAAAACAGGAATGGGATTGGGGTGGGGGGAGAGATCAGGAAGACAGTCAGGTATGGAATAAAATCTGGAGAGGTACAGTAAGTTACAGTTTAAAAACAAACGGCTTCTCAGCCCATTTGTCAAAGTCAATCAGCCTGCTGCAACACTCTCTGAAACTGAGCTGACTCGTGGTTTCACTGCCACTCTCAGAGCCCTCCTTAGTAGCACAGAATTGGACCGGACTAGTCACAGCACTCTCCAGTGGCTTGGTGAAGTGGCAGCAGAGGCACTGGAGCAGCAGATCTGTGGGCCTGGAAGGCAGCAGTGCATTAGCAAGTTCATGCCTTGGAGTTTTTATTCATAAGACCATAAGAATTGACATTTACGGGATCAGATCATAGGTCCATCTTGCCCAGTATCTGGCATCACAGTGGCAGAGAGCAGATGCTGAAAGGGAGAGTTAAGTGGCCTTTTTTCCCCTTTTACTCTCTCACTTGCAGCCTTCAGCATTTACTTCTAACTCCCATGTTCAACATCTACTGATGCACCTTTCCTCCAAGAATTTGTTTAATCCCTAGGTTCTCTCTTCCAGCCTGGCTGTCTGACCATGGCTATGGCTTCTCTAATTTTTCCATATCCTTTCCAAGGTGTCTGAACTAGAACTGGGCACAGTATTCAAGTGTGGATGCACCATGGATTTATAGAGGGACCTCATGATACTTTCCATTTTGTTTATAATTCCATTCTTAATAATCCCAAACATCTTGTTCGCCTCTCTCACAGCCAAAGAGCAACTCTGAAATTAAAAGTGGGAGCTGATGACACTCCATGTGGGTAAATGAATTTTCCACGCCAAAATATTAGTGTTGCCATTTACTTTAGGACAGGGGTTGGTAAAGTTTTTGGCTGGACTGCCAAAATCACCCCATCCTCCACCACACCTCAACATGCCAGAGATGGGGGAGGCGCAAGGGGCTTGATCCTCATTGCTGGTGGTGACTCCACATATGCCTTAAGGTGGATGGCAAGGGTGGGGCCAGAGTTGTGCTGCGCCAGCCCCTTCTCTGCCATGTGCTGTGAACCACACAGGCACCTACCACTTCCACGGAGCCAGTGCTAGGGCCCCAGAGCCCAGCGCAGCTGTTTGAAGCCTCCAGGCTTTGGGCAGCTGTAGCAGGAGGCTGGAAGGCTGTGAACAGCTGTGGTGGGCTCTGCAGCCCCAGCACTAGCTCCATGGTGGTGGCAGCTGCACACATGCCTCTGGGCAGACAGTGGGGGAGAAGTCAGGTTTATGCTTCCCTAAGCCCCTTCCCAGCCATGCACCCAGAAGTGTGCACACAGCTGCCACGGCTGTGGAACTGGCGCTGGGGCTGCAGAGCCCTATATAGCTGTTTGCAGTGTTCTATGGCATTGGGCAGCTGCTGGCAGAAGCTGTCCCGCATCCAGATCAGCTGTGGTGCGCTGAAAAAAATGACCTTGCATGCCATGCTCTGGCACGCGTGCTGGGAACTGCTGATCCCTGCTTTAGAAATTCCTCTAATAATGGAGCTGCTGAGAACTCATCTCTGATGTCCCAGTGTCCTGCCACTCTCTGTTGGAGTTACCTAGCCATGATATCACTCATCTCAGGTAGTCTGGAGCATCATGCACTTCTTTTAAGTCAAACAGTATTTCCAAAGTCTGTTGATAGCAGGCAGCCTCATCAGAGGCCCTTGAGATCCCACACATGACTATATGCTTGCTGGTGTTATACCAATACACTGTCACACTGGTTTCCCTCTCTCAAAGGGTTCATTTGCATGGGATGGAAGCTCCCAATGCAGTGAAATGCATCATTCCTTGTGATGTCTGCTCAGCAGTGGGTGGAAAGTATTAACATACACACAGCACACAAGAGGCACATTCCTAAAACTGCTGGGCTGCTTGGCAAAGGACAATCTAGGAAGCTTCAAGCACCAAACATTTTAATGCACTAGGGTAACTGCATACACCAAGACAAGCCCCTCTACTGCTGCCCTATGGAGAATGGAGCCCATCCGCAAAGCACCATCACTACACTGTATTTCAAAACAAGATTTGCCAACCCATGTTTCAGATTCACATGCAGCAATATAGCACCTTCCACCTGCAGTGCTTGGTTTTGGCACCTAAAGCAGCCTAAGGCTGGGATGTTAGGAAGAAGCAGTTTGGTACAGATGGCTCCTCTTCACTTAGCAGAGATCCTGATTTCAGTAACAAAGTAATTGATTGCCGCTTCCTCCTTTTAAAGGCAAAACAAAGCCCACTGGCAACAAACTTACTGACTGCTCTAGTCACTCAGGCTCAGCAACCAGCACACCACAGGTATAACCAACAGTTTACCTTGGCTGGGCAGTCTTCTGTGGCAGGAGCTGAAGGAGAGTCAGGTGGCCTAAGCCAGAGTCACTCCGGAAGGCCTCCCTCCAGCTCAGCAGGTTTAGAAGACAATTTTAGTGGGCCTGGACTTGAAGGACAGGGAATGTATGCTTTATGCTGACATTCAGACAAAAGAACAGAATCCATCAGGCTACTTCCATAGCCATTTTGCAGGGCACATCTGCATTTTTAAAGGAAAAGCAGGCCTGGAAAATGCTTACTGCTGAAACACTACAACAGATTAAAGCAGGTTAGGCAACAGAGCAGAAGTTAGGGAGACATGGCAAGATTTTGCCAAGATACCCAAACTAAAGGCCTCTAACTTTGCAAAAAACTCAGGACCACCTTTAAAAGCCACAAGGCTCAGCTGGAAGGAAGGTGTGACCTGAAGGTTAAACATGGCTGAAAAGCAGAGTCCTGATGCTCCATCCAGCTCTACCAATCCCAGCTATATGACTTAAATCACTCCCTATGCCTCAGCTTCACTAGCTATAGAACAGGAATGCAATTTTTCCTTCCTCACCAAGGAGACACTTGGACTATACAACTGCTCCCTAGCGTCAGAGAAACCGTACTTCCAAAAACCCCTGCCCCCTTACACTGTTCTGTGACAGTGGCACTGTACTGACTCACAGGACACAAAGCCAGTCCCTCTCCCTGCAATGGTGAAATGCTGGCTGGAGGCTGCCTATGTTGTCAGCCTAACCAAGCTTAGTGTACAAGGCCTGAAGGGACCGCAGCTAGGGAGGAGCAGGGATGCAGTCATGCCTATTTTTTTCTTTTAAAATATTTTAAACATTACCAGATCTATACAGTAGTTCCCACTGGTCAGCCATGCCTAGTAAACCTGCCTACAAAAGGGTCAAACAGCAGAGCCACATGCAGGCTTCACAACAACAGTGTCCACAAGGCTGTTCACAATCATACTTTAAACCGGGACGGGGATTTCTTTAGAAAGCATGGGACAGAAAACATCTCTGACTTGCCCACACTGTGACTATAAACCCTACAAGTTGTGACAGTATGCAACAGAGATCTGAAAGCAGAGCCCTGCCAATAACTACTATCTGAGCATCCCTGCATACCTGGAGTCAGCCCTTGTCTTTAAGGGCCAGCTGATGTCACAGATGAAAGTTACCAGGCAAATCCTCAGTCTGGAAGCTTTTTTACTGGTGGTATTGGCAGCCATGTATGAAGCAGATATAATGTAACTAGATTTTCCAGAGGCCAGGCTCAGTTTGAGTGAAAGTTTGGAGATCCTACTGTAATTTACAAATGCAGCCCCTGCGATAGAGAAGGCACAAGGGAGAATAAACTAGAGATCTGCTATTTTATGGGCAAGTAGGCTGCCCCCACCAGCAGGCCAGGTGCATTCATACAAAACAAGCAGAAAATGTCTATGCTGATGCTCAAACTCACACCCACTCTTTGAAGAAGAGCTAGTTAGAATCTGAAGCTCCTGCACAACCTAGGAAGCACTAGGTCCAAGAAGTAGTATGGCCATCAGACACCAGCCCTGCCACTGAGAACACGTTGAAACACCCAAGGCTCTACTCTACTCTCTCCACTGAAGCCCAGGAGAACAGTCTTGCCTATGTGGAGTGTATTTATCATCCTAAGAACCAGTTGATCCCCCAGAACAGTCAGACCCTTTACTGGCCACACACAGTGCCTACGTGTAGTCAGCCCATGTGTTGGTGTAATAGCATCTATGTCCTCCAGCTATTGTCACATGGCATACCCAGAGCCCCTGAAATGGGCTATAACAGTGCTGATGCAGCCAGTGGGCACAACTCCAACTATCCTTAACCTAGAAAAACAGGGGTACCGCATACACACTGACTGTGAGTGCCTGAACTGGTTCTGTCCTACCACTTTAGCTAGGACCTGTATAATTATGGAATCTAGACATGGCTGTACTAGCTCTCTGTCTCTACTTCCTCATATTTCTTGGAAGCCCAGAGCTGTTCTGCCAGATGCGGGGGAGAGAGTGATTTTTTTTTATCATGTTAGTGCAAGATATTGCTTGTAATCTTTTACATGGTCAAAAGACTCTGCACAGAACCCTCCTCCCCACCAATGGATATTCTTGTTGTCCTGGCTTGTACACACTCTGCCTGGAAACAAGTCTAGTTATTTGGTGGAAATTACAACAGAAATTCCCTTCCACATACTAAAAATCCTTATTAACAATAAATCTTGGGTCCTATGGGAGTTAAGAGGTGAAAGGAGATGAAATCCCTAGAGCTGAACTACCATGTAAAATAATATATATATATATATATATATTTTTTTTTTATTTTATTTTTTTTTTATTATTATTATTTTTGTTTTGTTTAGACACAAGCAAACTGACTCTCCAGGCAGGCTGGAGTGACTGGTGAACAGTGACCAGTGGAGATGGAGGATACCAAGAGCCTGCCTCAACCACACCCTGAGTTACACACCAGGGTGCATAAATACAAGCCCACTTCAAGCACAGCTGCCCCATAAGACAGAAATGCCACAAGCCTCCATACTTTTCCCCCTCTATGATTTCAAACTCAACAGCCATGGCCTTTGCTGCCACTTACTCCACCTCTATCACTGCACAGCGGCCACTGCAAAAACATGATGAACACCCTGGCAACAGCACCTGAAGGGGCAGCTAAAGGCAGCAGAATGCACAGGAGTGCGCGCACATAACTTTTGCTGGCTGAAATGGAGATTCTACCATTGAAGACGAGCCTCAAGTATGGACATGGCTCAGGGCTTTGCCAGAAGGACACCGTAGTTTACACTAGGCCTCAGCTTTCAAGGAAGGTAGTGAGAAAAAGGTGGAGGGGAAGGGAGATGCAACAGGACAGAAAGCTCTTATTAATAGCTAGCCCTGCAGTTATATGAGGTTAGTTAAGTGTTTACTCCCTTGGAGAAAAGTTACAGCATAGCCAACTGTCCTGGTTATGCATGAGGTGGGGTAGACTGGTTTTCTCCCTACAAGTAGATAGCTGAGCTAATAAGAGAAACAGCTTGTGGCCTGAGCCAGCAGGTAGGACTTCATAGGATCATAGGGAAGCAGGGCTGAAAGGGAATTCATAACGTCTAGTCCAGCCCCCTGCTCAAGGCAGGATCATCCTTGACAAAACCAGCCCAACCAAGTGTCTGTCTAGCTTGTACTTCCAAAGTTTTCAGGGCTGGAGATTCCACATCTTCTCTATGTAGCCTGTCCCAATGATTGACCACCCTCATAGTCAAAAAGTCCTAATCTCCAACCTAAACTTTCTCTGCTGCAGCTTGCAACTTCAGTGACAGAGAGGCAGATGCACTGAGTTCCAAAGAGCTATTATACCATAATTACTGTACTCTCAGCATCAATACCCAAAAGGTCTGAGGTGTTTTAAGTTGAAAAGTAAGTGAGAATGAAACAAGTGAAAGAAAGTAAAAGCTACCAAACATTGCTAGTTCCACAAAGCAACCTAGAGCTTAAGATACAGTTTTAGATGTTGTTTTAGGAACAGCAAGCTGGGTTGTTGTTTTTTTGAAGGCAATTTTAGATTTAGCTACTGAAGCCAAGAACCTATTAGAATGAAGCTAGATAAACTCTCCCACAGTGGAGCCCAGCTTGCTGGCAAAAGGGATCTCAAACAAGAGTTGGTAAGATCATTTTCTGTCCCCTATTTAGAAACTGGAAAATCCTTTTGACAAACCCACTGCTAATCAGGTATAATACTTACATAGGTAATCCTGTTAGACTCTAGGGGGATGCGAGAATGAAGGCTGACTAGAATTTATACGAAGCTGTCCAGATGGTGAATCACAAGTTATGGGACAGAAAGTGATAGAACCTGAGCACTGTGTTAAGCACTCCTCCGCTCTAGATACTATTTAAAACCCAAATTCCAGAGCTTCTTGTTGGGCGATCCACATGCAAGCATCCCGTGTCAAGCAGATGGATAGGATGGGTTACAAAGCATAAGAGGCTACTACTACTGACATTCTGAACCGATTGCTACAAAATGCCCCTTTAGTCCTACCCTGCTCCATACCACCTGGGCTCCAGCAATGACTGCTCAAGTTGGGGTCAGAGGCTGACACATCTTCATGCTCACCACCCCGCTTGCCACACGCACAGCCACTGCTGGTTGAGCCACAGGGTGGTGGTGGATTTGTACTGCCCATTGATGCCCACTCTGAATGGCACTGCCAGACTCAGGCATATTTGAAACAAAGGTTTCTAGCCATGAATGACACTACTGCATATTTTGCTACAACCTGCCCAGAATATCATTACCTTACACTTCAGTATTGTACTGCATCCCAGACAGTGTCAAAGTAATTTTGACCCATATGGATGAGACTACTGAAATACAGACTCTTCAGCCATGCATACAAAGCACACAGGGGAAAAGATATAGCAGGAATCAGTGTATTTTGGGGAAACAATATTGTACCAGATGCCTGCTTATGGGATCCTGCAAATCAAGCCAAATTTTAGTTAATAAACAAACAAACTAACTATAGAAGGAAAATAAGTCAGCAGAAGAACAATTAAACTGCACTCCCTCACTAGGAATTGCACAATATTCTTACAAGCTAAAATGTAATTTTCTAGTACAAATGTGCCAGCAAGAAAGGTACCTCAGTTTCTAGCCTTAGAAAGAGATGTGCAGAACTACTGCCAAAGAATATTCAGACCTGGCTAGCTGCAGTCTTGCAATGAAGCAACAGGGAACAGGCAGTGACAGCAGAGAAAACTCCCAGAAGGGTGCCAAAAACCCACCTTGCAAACAGCTATGTTGCAGGCTGCATATCAAGCTGGAGTTTCAAAATGTTTTTCCCCCACCCTCTTTTGTGGGCAATAATATTAACAAAGTCAGGATAACCAGATACAAATGTGTGCACATGCCTGATATGATAACGTCCACCTCAAGCACCAAACTTACTAAAATGGATTCCTCAGGGCTTTTTTGGTATCTCAGAATTCTTTGCTTCTGGAGCAAGGGCTTTGCTGTGGGGTGGAAAGGGCTATGTGGCAGAGCCTTTAAGGCTTGCATTCACTATGACTAGATCCACTGGCCTTGATTTCTAACTCTGGTTCCCACGCGAACTGAGCTTAAACTCTTTTAAAACCTAGGCTGGGCTGGGCACTCCCAGTATTCTTGTCAAACTACAAATGTTGAACACCTGTTGGTTTAATACACTGTGTGCCCTAATCTCAGTGTAAATTATTAAAAAGACACAATCACCATGTACTAAGGTTCAGGCAGGTATTAGAAACCACACTTGCCTTGCCCCTGCTAGGACACCAACAGTGATTAAAGGCACACTCCCCACCCTCCGCCACCCCTAGTGAAGGAGTTTAAAATCCAGTTGGACTTAGAAGTATAAATGAAAAACACAGCCAACTGTGGTGATTTACACACTGCTTATCACTTGTTTCACATACCATATCACTTGAGAAGAACAGAAAGGAAAAGCAAAGAAAAGCTTCCCGAGCCTATAACAGCATTACCCCTGTTAATATGAGATGCAATGCCGCACCCAAGAGGCAACTGAAATTTAAAAGTGTGTCTATATTTGTGTAAGAAAGCTTCTGTAATATTTTTAAGTGGCCTGTTATTAAGCTTGGATTTTTTGAGGAGAGATATTGCCTAACAAATGCTGCTGACAGAGACAGCTCTTTAGCTATAGTCTAAATCTCACAGGAGGCCAGCCACCTAATGGGGCCAATGACATGGACAAAAAGAAAAAAAAATGAGAAGAGACTTCCAACTGAAGCTAAAAATTGCATAGCACAAGCAATTTCTTCTTCCTGATTTGCCCAAATTTCTGGGAAAAAAGGTGGTGGCATATGTGATTGTCACCCCAGAATGCGAAATAGAATGCCAGCAAAGCAGGCTTAAAGGGGACAAAAATCCTCCCCTTTATACCATCTGCACTACTGAAGTCCTCTGTATTCTAGTGTGGGTGACAATGGGATGGGAGAGAAGAGATGCCCTTTTCTGGGGTGCCATGATCTTCTTACTTCTGTAACTCTAAAACTGCATTTCACCGCAAAGCTGTTGAAAAATAAATCTGCCTTACTACACGTATCAGCCCATAATACAAAACAGCAAATAAGAACAATAATATCTTAGGCCAGCCTCTCCTGCATGCTGAATTATTTAAATACCAAAACAAAGGAAGGTTGGGTAGGACGAGTACTGCAGAACAAATATGTCTGAGAAAACAGATCATTGAATAAAATGGATTTAACAGAAACAGTAAAAGAAGGTCTTGCCTTCTACAGAAGTAGAAGCTCACTAGCTACAACTGTCATGGGCAACTAAACACGTAGTTAATTGGCATTACTTCCCCGACCTATATGCATGGACTAGACCCAAGGGAATGCTCAGCATCACATTTCTCAGGAAAGAAATCTCTGCTGAAAGGAAACCATATTAAAAGTCTGCTAATAGCCACAGTGCTTATCTACTGCTCCTATTATAGTCTGAATAGGCTCTAAGGAATTAAGATTCCAAGACTTGCCTTTTTTACATGGGGGCTCACTGGAAGACCCAAAGATCAGAGGGAAAAATAGAACAAACTCTGGGAGAAAAGTTTGATGAAGTATTACTGTTAAGTATGCAGACCCCTGACAGGGACATTGGGCAATGCAGGAAGAGGAAGCAGCTGGTATTGTCAAGTAAGGGACAATGAGGAGTCACAGTCTCCATGATGGGGTTGCATAGTCTCCTCAGTTTTCTGCAGTAAAAAGAAAAGCCCCTCGGAATAATTTTGATGCAAGCAAGGAGGATTCATCTTTCAGCATGCAGGGAGCAGAGCAGCAGGCAAAATCTCTCTCTGCATGGCTCTTTCTGCCTGCCAGAAGGAGCCACACCAGGATCAGGCAGAGTGCTTTCCAACCACATAGAGACACGCAGGCAAGAGTCACTAACCCCCTTGCAAAATACAGCCCCCACTGTAAGGTACTGCAGCTGCTCAGAGGCAGCAAACATGGCAGCAGATCACAAGCAAAGAACAGCTTCCAAACAAATCTGTAGGTGGTTTTAAGGCAGCTGAATGGATTTGCCCCAGCTGGGATTTAGGCAGGACACCTTGACTAACTCCTGTGACAGATCTCATGGGATTGCCAAAGATTATGGGCATTGGGGACCCCAGGTTATGCTTCAGATTACAACCAAATCCAGCACAGCAGCCCAGGGACAAGGGGGGAGGTCTCCCTCCCTGAACCCCCAAACACCACAGCTAAGGGGGCAGAGGAGGGGGGGCAACATCCAAGCAACCATCAGGACTGTAGCAATACTAGCAACCCTTAATACCAGTGCAGTGGCACCACCCTGGTCCCTAATCTCAACAGGGCCAGTGGGTTTAGGACTAAGCAGGAAGGAAGAGCTCCTGTCAGCACCCCCAGGTAGTCGCCTTTAGGGCTGCCCCGTGGAAGTCTCCCTTCCTATCGGCCCGACTCTGTTTAGCTCACAGGACACTACTGCAGGCAGCCGAGTGAATGAGCCAACAAGCCACCCCCCCTCGTGACTGACGCAGCGTTTAGCCTGTCGAAGGGTAGAATTCTACTCCCCGGCCAATCAGGGCGCGCGCGAGGCGGAACTAGACTCACTTCCCTGCCACTGCCCTGCCTCCGGGCACTCTGGAGGCTCTTTGCGTGGGGCCCTGATATACCCGGATTCCCGCTTACCCGCGGCCGTAATCATCCTCCTCATTTTCGCAATCGCTGCAGTGCTCATGGTCATTCTCCTCTCCGGACGATCGGTGGGGCCGCGACGGCGGCGGCTTCCCTGCTGTCTCACTGTCGTCCGCCATCTTGAAACGGGGCCTTAGTGGGTGCCGCACCCCCACAACAAAGTGCCCAGCGATTGGACGCCGCCGCGCCGGGCATACTGGGACATGCAGTCTTCGCGGCGGACGGGACGGGAGCCGTTAATGAATAAGGGACTACAATTCCCAGCAGGCTCTGCGTCAAGGTAGCGTAACTTAGCCGATCCCGGACCCGCCGGCGCATGCTGGGACTTGTAGTTATTTGTGTTTGGCGACCACAGGCGCAAGTCCAAAGAGGGACTTAAATGTTGTCCTGGGTCAAGGATGCTTAGAGCCACCCATGCTTAAGCGCAGGGAACTGAGGAAGGAAGCAGAAGTGGGAAGCTTCAAAGGATTCAGCAATTCCAGCTCTTCATACTGCAGCTTAACTAGCTCAGTGGTTCTCAACCATGCTAGGCTTGAAGCACCCCACGTCAGACTGATGCTTCCCCCTGGAAAGGCCAGCTCTTAGCTTTTACTTGTGCCAACTCTGCAGCTAGGGTGGCCATCGTAGAGGACATTCCCCTACTCTGTCCTCTATTAATACGAAACCCAATACCTTTATGTCCTCTATGTTTCTCTTCCAGAGAAACAGGACATAAACATCCCGTTTCGTATCAATAGAGGACAGAGGACAACCAGACTGTCCTCTATGATGGCCACCCTACCTGCAGCCCCAGAAACTGGCAAGAGTAGCTAAGAGGAGCTGCCATTTTTAATACAGAAAATTGGAGGGGTTGGGGTTACAAGCCAAAAGGAGGGAAAAGGTCAAAAATGAAGAAACATCAACACTGTGATAACATACACTCAGCACCATAATTTCTCTGGCAGGCCACAAGCAGCAGCCTGAGTCCAGCTCCTTTAGGCCACACTCCTGGCTGACCAAGCCCGTGAAGCCTCCCAATCCACTGTGAACTCTTCTGTGCCCGGTTGACCAGGCTCCACGTGCACTCCGCTGTCTTTCCAACCTCAAGCTTCCTCTTCCTTTTTTTCCTTCAACCCCTGAGGGTTTCTGGGAGTTGTAGTCCAAATTTAGCAGTCATCACTGCTTTGCAGACCGCCCCCAGGTTCCTTTTGCTACTACATGCATTACATGCACATTACACACTTGTGTTTCGACTAGAGAAAAATAATAGAGCAAGTCTTCTGTGGTAAAGAACTTGGAAAGCCCGCAGCAGGGCAGGGTGGCCTTAATGCTATCGATTCCATTTGATAACTCCAGTTGTATTTTGTAAATTGAGTTTGCATACCTAACATTGTGTGGCATGATGTGGCACCCCTGAAAAGTTCTCCAGGTGCCCGGGATGCCATGGCACTCTGGTGAAGAATCATTCACGTAGACTGTAAACTTTCCAGGTAGGTGTGTCTTTCACATATTCTGTAAAGCCTCTAATTATTTTGGGACTCTGTGCTACAAACAGGCAGTTACATTAAAGAGTGGGAGGGGACAGGTTTTGTATTTTAAAAACATCAGCAATTGGGTACTGGACATAGACCCCAAAGATCAGGCAGCTACATTAAGAGGTAGGAGGGGATAAGTTTTACATTGAAAAGACATCAGCAATAGGCTGCTGGACACTAGACTAGATACAGCTCTTGATCTGGCACATAGTTCCCATCTAGATCCCAGTTCTCACTATCAAACCCATATGCAAGAAAGTATTTTTTGCTGTGATTATGTGGTTTATTTTCACATATCCATCTGCTGAGGTAATTTAATCAAGCAGAGAAAGGTATTGGAGTAGGAATTTCAGTAGTGCAGAGTGACCTTGTAGCTGTGACGATCCAGAAACTACGCAAGAGACAAGGATTTCTTAGGGTGATATCTTTTATTGGACCAACAAGATAGTTGGGACAAGTACACAAGCATTTGAATGCAAGACATTCTTCATCAGGTCACCATTCATGAGGAGTCTTGGCATAGTGCTGACTCTGCTCTTACCACCAAATACCTTGTATCAAATATGCGTTGAACAAAAGCAAAGCAGTCAGCATATTTCACTGTTCCTCTAGGTTGGCTGGATTTCAAGTAACGGGTTAATTTGCAAGACCCTTATCCTGCAGCTGGCTCCACCTAGGTTGATTCTTGATTTCTCTGGAGCCCCAACATGGTCCACAAGATGCACCGGGTCTGCTCATGTAGACTCCAGTACAGGAAGGCCCGAGCTAGCCGTGCTTATTCTCAAGCCACTAAACCCTCTAGGAATGGGTCTCAGCTTTCATAGGCACAAGGTGCCCCTCGGTAGCCACGAGGCACCCTTCGGAAAATGCCAACTGTTTCACGTTTCTTGACTGGGGGACTCTCAAGCGGCTCTCATAGGTGCCTGGTTGAGAATCACTGAGGTAAGTACTGCCTGGCCTCCCTCTGTTCCCCCTCCTTCCACGTCCAAATCCAGTGACCTCCCAGTCATTCCCCCGCAGTGACTTAACATTCTGCTCGGGCGGGGCGGGGGAGGAGCTAGACGAATCAGAATATTCCCGATTGGTCGAGCGAGTGGAGCGGCTTTGCGTTCCGCCAATGGCAGTGCATAATAGTGCGGGGTGGGTGAATCCGTGCCTGGCAGCTGGAGAGGTGAGGGGGCCGGAGGCTGAAGAGAAGGAGAAGCGCAGAGAGAGAGAGAGTAGGGGGCCGCGCGAAGCGGGCCTCGCGGGTGGGACTAGAGGCAAAGGGGGGCGGGGCTAGGAGGCTTCTGGCTCCCTCCAAGGGCACGCGGGGCTGGGGCGGGGCTTCCGTGATGATGGACAGGGCAGGGAGCGTGGCTGGGCCCCAGGGTGCGGCCCCGCGTCCAATAGGAGCGAGCTAGCGGGTGGAACGCCCGCCCCCAGCAGGGGGTGTCTGTGCCTTGTGGCCACCTCCCGCACTTGGTGGCGGCGGGTGGAGGTGGTTGGGTGAACGGGTAGGATGCGCTGTGGCGACCCGAGTACCTTCTCCCCACCCCCTCCCCGATAGGCGCCTGCCCGCGGTGCAGTCGCTGTGCCCCGAGCCCCCCCATAGGGACCCTCAGTCGCGTGCATCTCGCCGCGCCCCAGCAGCGCCCCTAATATTCTTCCGGCGCCAAAAGCCCAGAGAGCCAAGCGCTGGCCTTGTCCCAAAGAAAACGGGGTCGGAGCTGCTGCATTGCAGGCCTCGGCGCAGGCTTGGGGTGGGAAGGGCAAAGCCCCGGTAGTTGGGCGATGAGAGCTGGCAGACAATAAGAGTGGGGTTGCATGCTGCAGGCTCCAGGCCAGGTTCAGGTTGGGATGCTTGGCGGCAGGGCAGGGGAGTGGCAGTAGTGTAAACTGACAGCCCCTTGCTCTCTGACTTGGGGAGCCAGGATCAGGCCCTATTGCCCCCTGTCACTTCCCTGAGTGGAGATTGGGTTATGAGGGCCCCGGTGCTGGTCAGCCTCACCCCGTGTGCCAGGATCAGGGCGCAGGGCCCCACATTGCTTCCTCCTGTGAAGATTAGGGTGCAGGGAGCCTGCACAGCCTCTGCCCGGTTCTAGTCTGCAAACCAGGATTTGGCTTTTGTGCCAGGATTGGGCCCTGGGGCTCTGCCTTGGTTCCCTCTCTCTAGGTTGGGCTCTGGGAGCCCTACTGCCTCTGCCCAGATCCACCCTGCACACCAGGATCAGGCCACAGGCCTGGTGTCACTTCCCCATGTGGAGACTGGGAGCCTTGGGGAGCCCCACCAGCCAGATGACAGGATGCAGGGGGGGGCGGATTTATTGAATGCCCCTGCATTGGATCACTCCAGTTGGCAGTGGGGTTCACACATGAAGTCATTCAGCAGTCAGAGTTGGGCAGGCATGTGGCTGATCTGGTGTATGGGGTATGCAGTATCACGCCTGCATGTCAGCTGCTCATGGGATCTGGTCTGTGGACTGGCTCCATATACTTATACAGCCTGTGGGGCTGAAAGGTTGAGCACCACTGCCACGGACTTGTGGTAACCAAAAAAACCCTTAGTTTCTTATTTGGGCTTAACCAAGCAGAGGCTGATTTTTGTCTAGCCTGGTTTATCTAGAACAGTGGTTCTCAACCTTTTTTGTTCTAGGACCATCAATATCCAGTGCCCCTCACTCCCAACCTGCTGCCTCTTCCTCACCCCCAGGCTCTAGCCCCACAGTGTGTGGGGCAGGGTGTGGTTGTGGGGGGTGGGGACAGGTGTGTGTGGCATGGGGAGCCCCAAGCAGCCCCTTATAGGGCTGCAAGGGAAATGCCAGTTTCCCACCTTTTTTCTCCTTTTTAAAAAGAGAATCCATTTTAAAAGTTTTTTCACAGCCCTTTAGTATATTCTTGTAACCCACTTTTGGGTTGCAACCCATGGGTTGAGAAATGCTGATCTAGAACTACTGTTTCCATGGGACTCTAGCTGATTCTGTGGAACAACTGTTGTGTCATCAGTTCAGCAATTTAACAATTTAATTTAATCATGTCTCCAAAATACCCTCTTCTTCCTTCAGTTCAGTCCAGATGCAGATCACTTTTGTGCCAGCTTCCTGCATGGGTGGAATGAGGGCATTTTTCCACAGAAAGACAGCTCAGCTCCACTGACACCTAATACCTGTTTGGCAGCAAAATGTTTAACTACAGTCAAACAGGCATTAGAAGCCAACAGAGCTGAGGTGTCATTCCATGGAAAAACAGCTGCCATTGCACCTGCACACAGATGCTGAGAAAATCAACCTTGCAAAATATTATTTCTGCATGCACACTTAAGACTGTGAGAAACCACTGGTTTTCTCGGTGCTTTGAAAAAGTCCACTGCTTCCTTATGTCCCAAGCTGGATCTGGCCCATGAAGAAACCTGCAGTGCAGGTCTGACCTGGGGCACAAGGTGAGTCTGACATCCCTGTACTAAAGAAAGAGCTTTTCTAGTCTCTCACAATAAGGCAAGCTTTTCCAGGTCTCAGATCATTCTTGTAGCATTTGAGAACCTTTTTTAGTTTCCAACATCCATTTTTAAAATGGGAGTACAAGAACAGGACACAATCTTCCAATAAGAGTGACCCTAATGCTGTGTACAGAGGAAATACCTACTCTCAACTCCTAGTTGATACTCCTCTGCTTGTATACCAAAGATCATACTTACCCTTTTAGCTTGTGTTGCACAGGTAGCACATGTTCAAAGTTACCTACCCTTTCTTCTTTCTCAGCATCAAAGCAGTTTAGAGTTCAGCCTCCCACTGTGTATGCGAGACGCATTATTTTTTGTTCCTTAATGCATGATCTTGCATTTGACTATATTAAAATGCATGCTCTTCCCATGAGTCTATCACCCTATTATGTGATTCAGATTAGCCTGAATAACTGAACTGTGGTCTTTCATTATTTACTATTCCACCAATTTGTGTCATGTGCATACTTAATTAGGTAGGATTTTATATATTCCAAATCATTAATACCTTAGAATACCAGTGAGTTGCAATTCAATCCCAACAGAATCCCAGTAGAAACATCACTGTAGGATTATGACTTCTTACGTACAGTTTCTTTGGTTAACCACTTAATTAATTTACTATGGGTCACAGTTTTTTTGTCACAGTGCTATCTTTTTAATTGGAATGTCATGCAGAACCAAGTCAAGCACCTTACAGAAATCTAGTGTAATAGCATTGACATAAATTATCTGCCAGACTTGGAAGTGAGCATGAAGAGGAATAAGGTAGCAATTAAAGTCCTGGCAACATAGAAGTGGAGATGTTTTTTATGTTATCCAAATATAAAGTTGCAGTAATACTGATATGTAGAAAAAGCAACTTGATATTCTTCACTGGTTTAACCTAATAGCCATACAGCCCATGGGCTCTGCTTTCTTGAGCAATTACTTTCTTCTCACCCCGTGGCCCTGTGATTTTTTTATGACCGACTGACCAATTCAGCACCAAGTTCTGGAATGATACCTTAAACACTGCAGTTTTTAGGGTCCCATATTGCACATGCAGGTAAGAAACAGTTACACTCTCAAAAATAGCTTGTTACATTTGGTGTCAGGTTTTTCACTTCTGGGCATACTAGCTTCTGCCCCCTAGTTACAGTGCTGTTGTGCCTCTGGCCCTGCCACGCTCTGCAAAAGACCTGTGCAGAAATTGAAAACTGGGATTTTGTCATTTGTCCTGTGTCTCAATAACCCGCCTTATTTTTCCACTTCCAGTGCTAGCCCCTGTAAGAGAGCACAGGGCAGGCCCAGACTGACAGAGTGGGCATCAGTTGGAGGAACACGAGTACAGTTCAAGGTCTTCCACAGGGAAGGTTGCCTGTGCCTCAGACGTGTGCAGCATTAGCTTGAGGTTGGAGGGCTGTGGAGTACCCACAGACTTCTTCGGGGCTTCCCATAGAGACGGAACAAGCAACACAAGAGTAGGATGAACCTGGCTGCAAAAGGCATTGAGACATTGGAAAGGGGTCAGAAAAGAGTTACAAGAATGATCTGTGATCTGGAAACCAGGCTGATAATGAAAATGCTCAATCTGTTTAATTGATGGTCCCACAGAAAGTTAAGAGGGCACTTAGTTATAGTTCCTAGGTAACTAAAAGGAAGGCTATTCTTGATAGTAGAAAGCCTTTACTTTTTATTATTATTGCAAAAGTTTCAAAATCATAAAACCTTACTTGAAAATTGCTACCTTCCCTAAACCCCACAAAACACAAAAACTCCATACATCCTTTTACCCAACCTGGACAAATCAAAACACTACATCCAGTAGAAGGCCTTTTATCTAGCAGATAAAGGCATAAAAAGATCCAAGGCTTGAAAGTTGCAGCTACACAAATGCAGACTAAAAATAAAGTGTGTCTTATTAGCAATGAATATAATTAGCTGTTAGAACTGCTTAGCTGGGGTTGTATTGGATTTGCTATCACTAGCAATCCAGACTGGATGTCTTTAAAAAAGACATGCTGTAGTTGAACCAGAAGTTCTGGGCTTGGTGCAAAATCACTGAATGAATTTTTCTGTCCAGTGTCAGACTGACCAGAACAGCCCCTTCTGGCTTTAAAATCTATTAATCATAACCCACAGCAAACGATTAATTTTTGAGCGTTTATTATATTATATGGATGAATACGAGCTGGATAACTAGAGTATGCTTTATATCAGGGAGTGCCAACTTTTTGGTAGGCATGCCACACATTAACTGCTCCTTTTCCCCCTGAGTACCACTCCAATCTCTGTTTGCTGCCCAATATATGTTCCTACTTTCTTCTACCTACCACATTGTCCCTGCTTGATGTGCTAAGTTACGAGGAAGCATAGTCACGCTTGAAGATAGGCTACAGATACAGGCAGATTTAGACAGGCTAGCAAGTTGGGTGGATCAGAACCTGCTGAAGTTCAACATAGAGAAATGTAAAGTGCTCCACCTTGGGACGAGCAACCTCCCAACACAGCTAAAGGCTTGGCAGTACCAAACTAATCAGCACCACGAATGAAAGGGACCTTGGGGTAATAATAGACTACAGTATGAATATGAGCCAGCAATGTGACACTATAGACAGTAGAGCAAATAATACTCTGGCATGCGTCAATCAATGCATCTCCAGCAAAGCCAAGGTGATTCTTCCACTCTACTCAGCACTGGTGAAACCGGAGCTGGAGTACTACCTCCAGTTCTGGGCACCACTCTTTAACAAGGATGTGGACAAGCTTGAGAGAGTCCAAAGAAGAGCCACCGTATGATCAAGGGACTTGCATGGCAAGCCGTACAAGGAAAGGTTGTGGGATCTGGCACTTTTCAGCCTGAGGAAAAGGCTGAGAGGGGACATGGTAGCAGCTTACTGCTATGCTAGGGGAGTACAGCAAGGGCTTAGTAAGCAACTGTTCACCAGGGCACCCCAGAGGAAAACCAGGAGTTATGGCCACAAACTCCTGGAAGACCAATTCATGTTCAACATCAGGAAAAACTTCTTCACAGTAAGGGTGTTCAGATTGTAGAATAAGCTCCCTCCAGAGATGGTGCAATCACCTGCCCTGGAAATCTTCAAGAGGAGACTAGACAGTCACCTTGCTGGGATCACCTGACCCCCAGTGGTCTTTCCTGCTTGGTGCAGGAGGCTGGACCTGATGATCTTCCAAGGTCCCTTCTGGCCTTACAATCTATGAATCTACTTCTGTGCCTTCTGCTCCCTGCCTTAACTGTCACAGTGCTGCTCATCCCCTCCCCAGTATGCTGCATGTCACACACACAGGCTGCCATGCCATTTGTGGTGCAGGGCACAGGTTGGCTACCCTTGCTTTACATAGAGCCATACTTAAAGGCATTTAGAGTCTCCTGTTAGCACAGAAATGAGCGGCCTGCTTTGCACAGCTCGTTTTCATTCTGAATGAAGACAGCTATGACTTCCAGTTAGTCTGTGTTGGTCCTGATCTATAAAACTTTCTGCAATTTGGGTCTCGGTTATGTCAGAGGCAGTCTCCCTCCCATTGTGTTCCAAGTGTTGCGATTAGCAGGGATGGTTTAATTTTCAATCCCCAGATTTCAGTTTGTGAGGCTTAGACTCTGATAATGGGGACAGGGCAAGTACTCTTCCCTGTTTTGTCACTGATGGATCGTGTAGGTCCAAGTTTTAAGTATCCAGTACATTGGGGGACATTGCTTGAGACTCAGGCTTTGACTTGTAGAAGTACTAACCACTTACCTAACTCCAGTAAGTCAGCCAGTGCTGCAAGTGCTCAACCCTTCTAAAAATTAGATGTTGTTGATTCATGTTGTGCCTCCAGAATTAGCTGGTACTAAAAGATTTCAGGCTTGTTGGGCATGTCTGCACAAGACACTGCACAGCAGATTAATTTGGAATGCAGTAAAGCATCACCGTCTATACGTGCACAGCAGCTAGGGCACAGTAGACTAATTAATTGCACTGCCAGATCGTCCTGTCAGATATAAGTGGTATTCAACAGCACAGTAAATTACTGCACTTAAATGCACATGTAGATCATGACATCCAGATTAGTTTACTTTGGCTTAAATTGAGCCAGAGTATATTCAGTCACATGAATTGCATGTGTACACATGCCCACACTCTCTCAGTTCTCCAAGTTGTGAAACCTGGTTTAAAGAATGGGCAAACTGTTAAAAGTTACATTATATTTCTGAAGTATTTGAGACCCTCTCCTGAAAACATGTCATAGATCCCATAGAAATACAAAGCATGATCTTTGGACTGGTTTGCTTC
Organism: Caiman crocodilus; assembly: GCA_030014935.1. Taxonomy (NCBI): domain Eukaryota; kingdom Metazoa; phylum Chordata; order Crocodylia; family Alligatoridae; genus Caiman; species Caiman crocodilus. The sequence goes on from JAGPOW010003685.1 coordinate 80,786,963, forward strand.
TTCAGGCTGAATGTTTGCATGTACAGAATGAATGAACCTCTGTGGCATTTTGCTGTGTTTTGAGCTTTCTTTCTTTTCCAGAGCAGGATGTTCCTGGTCGGCCTGTCAGGTGGAATTGCTTCAGGAAAAAGCACTGTAGTGGCAGTATTCCGGGAACTGGGCTGTGCAGTGATTGATGCCGATGTTATTGCCAGACAGGGTTAGTTTTGTGCAGCTGATCTTTATTCCTTATATATATTCCTGACAACCTGGAGCTAATCTTTGCTACTGCTACACAGTTTAGGCAGCAGAGGGTGCTCTGCATTCAGTCCACAACCTCCACCCTGTACTTCATTCATTCAAGACAGTAGTGAGGAGTGGTTTTTCAGGGGCCTGAAAACAGGACACATTTTATCAAAATTAATGTCATAATGATACGTGCTGTGGTGGAATGATTTAATTCTACATTTCTTCCTCCTAATGTGCAGTGCAGTGGATGCTGCTTGATTTTACAGACAAACTGTCTATAAAGCTGTCATACTCAAGAGCAAAACAAAGGATTATGATTACCTTCCCCCCCAGACCCCTGACACAGCCATCAGACTGTGACACATGGTCTGTCTTAATGCGGCTCAAGTTCTTTAATGGCTTTTGGAGGACCTTGCCCAACTGGTGACCAATACTGTAAAAAATAATCTCATCCTCTATTTGCATGTGGTTGCAGAGCTTGGTTTTAAGGCTCCTAACTGTCCAACCCAAAGAATGTCATTCTCTCCTTAAAAAGGCACTCCTAATATTAAAACACCAGGGTCATCTCCAAATGAAAGCAGCATTACATTTAACTCTGCCCTGCACCTAAATACAGTATAGCTGCGTATTTCTAACCCTTGCAATGTCCCTCTGTTCTAAATGTGGAAGCAACCCAGGAAATGAGATCCTGTGCATGGGATGGGGCAGGATATCAGAAGATAATGAGTTCAAATCCTGACTTTGCCTCTCAATTCCCAGTCAGACCTGGGGTAAAATCATCAGTCAAAAGTGATTTGTAGTGCTCACTTTATTTATTTATTGTGGGCTGGTAAAAGGTTAATTTTTGCTAAGTACACTTTTTAGGTCTACTAATGAACAACACTAGAGATGTACAAAAAATGATTAATAAGAATGCAATGTTACTCATGTGATTTCATGTTTAAGTATCTCCTCTTTTGTTTTTGTTGAAAACCTATTTACTCACCATTTAAAAGCTGTGGTATTTTTACATTTTATTGCAATGTAATTCCCTCTGACATGAAAAACTTGCTAGAAGTGGATCTAGCTCTGAAAGACTGAGGCTTCTGGGACCCACTTCAGATGCTCAGCACCAATTTTCTACCAAGCAATTTGTTTTTCTTCAGTTGCATTTTTTTTTTCTATTTACTGCTTGGATTTAATTGTTACTGAACTTTCCTGAAACAGTTGTAGTTCCTTAAATATAAAGTTTATCACAGCGGAAGCATCTTCTTTCTTTCAGTCCTTTTTTCTTTCCTTCTTTCTTCTACTTCAATCCCCAGCTGAGTGAAAGAATCTCTGGATCTTTAGAGAAAATTGCATGCACTGATTTTTCCCCTTCTGTTTATCCTCAACCTTCTCCTAATTCTCCTTTTTTCGTTTATTATATCCTCTTGTTTGTGATGTTATGAGTTTTTTTAAATTACCTACTTTCCTAACATCAGACCTCTCTAATAAGCTGCAAACAGCTGTGGGGAATTGGCCTCTGACAAGCTTTCATGTGCAATTTATCATAAAGAATCTCAAGCTGAAGCTTGAGATTGAGCTGGGTGAGAACTCTTTTGCCATGATCCTGATGGTAGCTGAAGCTGTAAGAAATTTATTATCCAAGCCCAAGTGATTTTTAATAGCTGACTACTAAAGTATGATAGCCCTATCTATTTTAGTCATCTAGCACAATTTTTTTTCAGTTAGAACAAGCCTCAGTGTCTAAATAAGTCCTGTTTTGGAACTCAACCTGCTGACCCTTCGGTTGGCCCTCATAACAGACCAAATACAGTTCTTACACACATGTTTAAGTTTGAACATGTGATTGAATCCCATTAGAGTCTGTTCAAGCTAAACATTCTCAGTTAAGTTCATGCTGAAATCTTGCTGAGCCCAATGGGACATAAGCATATGTTTAAGTGCTATGCTGAATTGGGTCCCAAGCTCTGTGGAGTATAATGAATGATGCTGGACAAAGAAATCTGTCTCAGTGCCATCCCTTAGGAGGCCATGCAAAATCAATGATAGTAATATCCCCTCCCTTAAAGCATACACATGGAAATAGCCATCAACATAGAAAATACAACCAACTCTTGATCACCATACTTTATTAAGATTTAATTTAATTTTGGGCTCCACAATTCAAAAAGGATGTGGAGAAGCTTGAGAGGGTCTAAAGGAGAGCCACATGCATGATAAGAGATCAGGAAAACAGACCTTACGATGAGAGGCTGAGAGCTATGGGTCTCTCCAGCCTGGAAAAGCGCAGGCTCAGGGTGATCTGGTGGCCACCTATAAATTTATCAGGGGTGCTCATAAGGATCTGGTGTAATGTCTGTTCACCAGAACGCCCCAAGGGATGACGAGGTCGAATGGTTATAAACTAGTACAAGACCGTTTCAGGCTGGACATAAGGAAGAACTTCTTTACTGTCCGAGCCCCCAGGGTTTGGAATAGACTGCTGCTGGAGGTGGTTCAAGCACCTACCTTGAACACCTTCAAGAGACATTTGGATGTCTACCTGGCTGGGATCTTATGACCCCTGCTGACTACCTGCCTTTTGGGCAGGGGGCTGGACTTGATCTTCCAAGGTCCCTTCCAGCCCTAATGTCTATGAAATCTATGATTAGAACTATATTAACTGCAAGGCTTTCACATTTTGAAAAAAAACCCCTTTTATTATCATCATTATCATCAACAACAACGATGATTAAAGTTTTGAGACTTATTCAGTAAGGCAAGTGCTTACAATGTAGAATCTCATGTGTGACTTGGTGGTTAGAGGAGGGAGGGAAATATCAAAATTCTGGGGGGTTGTTTTTGTCCTGCTGCTGACTGGCTACGTTGCTTTTGTTAAGTCCTCTCACACAGCATAGTGACTTTTGAAATGGGGATCATGCAGCTCCTAGGACAGTTGTGAGGCTTAATTAGTGCTTACACAATGGTTGCTTTCTTGGATCACAAGCACTGGAGCAATACAAAATAATCTTAGAACTGGTTTAGCAAACTTCTTTTTGTGGCACCAGCTTCAAAATTTATTCAGTAGACATCAGACCTTTATGTTGAGATCTTTCACAGCCTTGAGTCAGTGAATGTTAGTCAACAGACCTGTTCTATTCTGAAAGCAATATCCCCAGATGAATTCAGTTAATTTCATGCCCACCTTTAATGCAGACACTTAGTGTGATGCAGACCTGGCACTAACCTCTACCTGTTTCACTTTATCAGTGGTTCAGCCCCACTTCTTGGCCTATCAGCAGATAGTGCATTACTTTGGAACTGAAATCCTTTTGGAGAGCGGGGAGATAAACCGTGAGGCTCTGGGAAACATTATCTTCTCCCACCCGGAAAAACGACAGGTGTTGAACTCCATCACTCACCCTGAGATCCAGAAGGAGATGCTGAAACAGATCTTTAAATATTTTGTACTAGGTAAGACATTAGGCAATTGTGGGGTCCTAGGACATGAGGGTTTCTGATCACGCTGTCAACAAGCAGTAATCTTCACTCACTCTGTGGGGAGAGGGACTACAGGGGAAAAAGGAAGGCAAAATGTTGACTGATTGCCTTTATGCTGTGTCACTAGTGGCCTTTAGAAACTGTGGCTATCCTTTCACTGTAGTGTTCAGAGACTTCTGCCTTTCATTTCTGCCCTTCACATTGTCTCCCTTATATGGTTTAAAGTACATCTGTAGGGTCTGAAAGGAGCATTGTGTGGCTTCTTCTGAGATTACTCATTGGATAATGTCATACCTTCTGAAATGTTCTAATATTATTCCCCCTCCCTCAATCTCTGGCTTCAATAAAAGCCAAGAAGCTCTTTTAATCTCGATAAGGTAAAAAAATGGGCTGACAGCTGTGGTTTCCAAAGTCCCACTTTTTCCCCTGATAAATATAACAAATACAGCTGTCAAATTTGGTCTAATCAAATGCCAGATAAGATCACCAGCTGTTTCGGAAGTCTCCGTGTAGACAGAAGGATGTCTTAATAGAGTCAGTCTAGTTTGCAGAGCTTATCAAGACAGAACTATGTGACAGCTGAATAGCCCTTTGCTGAAGAGCTGAAGGGACTGTGCTCTCTGGAGAGGGGATGGTAGGGAGGAGGAAAGGAAGAGAGCAAAGGCAGGCAACAGGAAAGGAATCTGTGAAGGAAACGAGCAAAGGAGATAAGAGGGGTGTATTAATTAGGCCGTGGCAGTCATAGGGGAGGAGCTGTCCTGCTTCTTACTCAGAGCTCCAGCAATTGTTCCATCACATGGTTTTGTCTTAATTGGTTTTGCTTTTGTTGATTTGAGATATTTATTTTTGGTGTCTGAGGGCTTGTTCACACTGGGAAGGCCTTGAAAGAGGAGCAACATTGGTAGAGCTGTTCTGAGTATAAACCCCCCTTAGCGGAAATGTAACTTATTCTGGCCAAAGGCCTCCTTACCTGGTAAAACTGCATCTACTTTCACGTCTGTGCCAACAGATTTGGTATCAATTAAAGAATGGTATTTCAGACCAAGGTTTGGTCCTGGTGGCATGCACATGTGCTCCTGCATGCACATATGATGTATGTGCACCACTCTCCCGAAGGATGGTGATATGATATCCCACTTCCTGAGACTGTATCCTTCCACCTGCACCCTGCTCCAGTCCCTCTTTGCCAGGGATGATTCTTTCATGCTAAACCCCTGCATGGTTTCCAAGTGCTGCCTAGTTTTAACAAGCAGCTTACTACAAAAGTTGTGTCTTATTCACTTATTCTTTTGGTCGCAAAATTATACTTCTCTGAAGACTGGGATGCTCAGGTTTCAGTCAATTCCAACTGACCAGGTTAAGGCCTGATATGTCCAGGTTTTGTGGAAGCATGTTCAGATTGGATTCTTGGCTTCCTAGTGGAACACACAGCTCTCACTTGCAGCCATCCTGAGAGATTGGAATTTAAAGTCCTGACCTTTCAGTTTTACCGCAAACAAGCTATTTTAGGTAATGTTTTATTGGAATCTTAAACTTTATTTAATCTTGTCCCTCAACTTGCTACAGTTGAGCTCATGTTAACAAACCCACCTTGTTTTACCAGCAGAGAGAGAAACAAAAATAGCATCTAGGTAGAGAAAGACATAAAGTAGTCCAAGAACAAAAATGACTGCTCACCTATGAGGGTTTTTTGTATCATATAATGGGATATATCAATGCCAAGATCACTTATTATGGCCCTCACTTGGGATGACATATGTGACTCAGACAAAGGCTAATAAATGCTGTGTACCGCTCTGCATTAAAATTAGACTAGAATTTTTCAAAAAATGTTTATATTTCACATTTTTATTGTTTTTTAAACTCTCCACCTGTAAAGCTAAGTGGCTTAATATTGTGAATCCAACTGTATAGGCCTTGATCTGGGAGAGTAACTGCAACTCCTTAATTTGAGGAATACTTACAAATGTTCAGAAATATGTTTTCCTTAAATAGTCACTGTACCATTCAGGGCCTTTGCCATGTGATTTGCTCTGGCTATAAAGCAAATCCTAGACCCCAGATCTTCAAGGGGCTCATTCCTTACCCTGGTGGTTGCAAGTACATTAAATTGATCTCTAGTTCTGGGCTGAATATTGACCCTGCTGCTCCTCAGACCAGTGCAGTTTCCTGAGGGGGCAGCAGGAGTTTGGCATCTGAGGGGAAACAAGGAAACACTTGCATGGCAGGTGAGAGCAGCACACAGAGGTGGTCCAAGGTATACGATAACCAGGGATCCAGGTTTTCTGTTTCCCACGGAAAAAAACAGAGAAAACCACAGACTTCCCAACTTTATTAAAGAAAAAATGGGTTTTCCATTTTAGCAGAGATACCTGTGGATTTCCCACTTTTGCAAAGAGCTCTGCAGGTGGCAGACTTCCAGCCTGCAAGAGCTGATTGCAAAAAGGGTGAGAAACACCCCTCTCCCTTTCCTTTGGGGCAGGGCTGGGGAAGGGCAAGGCCTGAGGCTCTCACTCACCCAAGGCTTGGCTCAGGCTCACTGTTCTTGCTGAAGCCTAAGATAAATGGGGCTTGCAGGGGGTTGGGGGGCACCGTCAGGGCTGGGGGAAGTGGGTCATGGCTGGGGGTCACTGTCAGGGCTGGGGGGAGCCCTAGGTGGCAGGTGTGGGTGTGGGTGACTGCCAGGGCTGGGGAAGAGCCAGTGGGGCAGGTGGGGGTCAGGGTGTAGTATGTGGCTGGGGGCTGAGGGACCAGGGAGGTGTTGGGGGAAGCCCCATGTGGAGTGCCTGCCAGCATGTGTACCAGGAGTGGCATGCTGTCAGCCCTTCAGGGAAGCCGCACAGGAAAGTGCAGAGCCTGCTGGGGCTGATAGCACACCAGTTCTGGTACATGCATTGCCAGCCAGGCAGGCACTCCATGTGGGGCTTCCCCCAACACCTCCCCACTCCCTCATCCCCCAGTCAGCTTCCTGCAGGAGTGCCCACCTGGCTGGCAGCCTGTGGTCTGGAAGTGGTATGTTATTGGCCCTTCAGGGAAGCCACACAGGGAATCATGGAGCCTGCTCTGGCTGATAGCATGCAGCTTCCAGTTCACACATGCAGGCTGGGCTGGGTGGGCTCTGCGCCTCCATGTGCAGCTTCCTGCACTCCTGCAGGATGCTGCATATGGAGGTGCAGAGCCTGCTCAGGCTGATGGTGCGTAGCTCCCATACCTCCCACCCACCCCTCGCACCTGCCTACAAACCCCACACTCTCATACCCAGGGCCCCTCACAAACCCTTTCAATAATCATGGATTTTGGAGTTGTAGTCAGAGAATTTGCAATTTTTTTATCTGGGAAAACCAGGATCCATGAAGATAAGTACAAGTCACAATTCCCACCTTGAGGCTCTGCTTTATTTTCCTTATAACTGGGCGCATCTACATGTGCATATTAATGTGTAGCAACAAGCTCTGGAGCTTATTGTTTCAGATGTATCATTTGCACGTGTGCCTGGGATCTCAGCATGGTGAGTCAGGTTGGGGCAGTCCCAGCTGGCATGGGGCCCTAGGGGCCAGCCTGCTAGCCCAGAGTTGTTCTTCCTCACTCAGGAATTTACAAGCATTATCCTGCTGCAGAGTAAATTGGTTTATTGCAGCCTAATAGGGGTACACGTGTAGAAGTACAACATTTACTGAAGAGCTAATTAGTCAACTCCACAGTAAACATCTCATGTAGATATGCCCACTGTGCCCAAACCTTTAATCCTTTGGGATGGAATTTTCCTATCTGATATCTCTCTTTCTCTGGGTCACAGAGGGGCTTTTTGCCACCCCTGTGAAAATTCACTCCATCTTGTGTGAGTTACAATCTTTCGGAAACTTGTTTTTAGGTGCTCTGTAGAAATGTGTTAGATACTGTCACTAAAATACATCTTTGCTGAGTATGCACATGCCACAAGGAGCTTACTGAATTCGCTCCAGCCCTGGACAGACCAGGGCTTCTCCTACAATCACTGGGGATCTCTGTGGTGCTGAGCCACTTCTGTGCTCTCCCAGCTGGCCCCCAGCCAGCATGGAGGAGAAGGAAATAATTGACTTGAATTCAAGGGGATGAGCTCATGGTACGTTAAGGTCAAGATGGGGATACTTGAGGGACATGAGAGATATTTTATCAGAGTTTCACAGCTGATTGCTGACAGCAAAGGTAGTGCTGAGACTGAGAAGTCCTGCGTTCAGTTCCAGGGTCTGCAAAAGGTTTAGTAGTGGCTGCAACCCCTCTGTCCCAGCTTGTCCCTTCATTCCTCTGCTTCCACTGAACCAGCCTGTCCCTCCCCTGCTGTGTTGCAGCTTGACCTTGTCCTTTCTTCTCACACATTATCCCTCCCCATTAAAGCAAGCTAGGATTTTTCTTCCTTCTCCTCCATGCTGGGAGGTGCCAACAGCAGTATAGGAAGGAGGGCATTAATGACACAAGAGAGTCTCTGTTCTGGTGCCCAGGCCCAATGTAGTCTGCAACTGTCAGGAGATGTAATTTCAGGGAGATGGAACATCAGTGGGGCTGGCACAAAGGAGCTGTGAGGGGCAGGAGCATCTTAGTCCTGAAAGAACTGGGGTGGAGGTGCCAGTCTCCACCATGCCTCTACGGATTGTGTACAGATAGTGATTTAACTTGTCCAAATTTGGGCAGATTTCACAGGCAAGGCTCTGGATGTATCTCTCACCCCTGTGTGACCCTGCTAAATTTCCAGTACCTGCAGTAAAGCTCAGTGGCACTAAAACCTCTGAGTGAGATGACTGTAAGAACTTTTTGATGTATTTTTCCCTGACTTAATTATTGGAAACAGCTGGATTATTTTAGCTAAAACTTTCCAAAAACAAAAACAAAAAACATTAAAAAATCAGCCTATAGCAGACATCCAGCAGGGGTAATATTAGCCTAAACAGCTGAAGTTTGGCACAATTATGAGCCACTGAAAACAGGATTGGTTAGCCTTGACTCAAGACATCATTCCCAGCACCTCATGTAATCCTGCAGCAAAGGAACAGTGGTTGCACTAGTCATAAAGTTTTCCATTCTATTTGGCTTTTTCCAGCCACTCAAAATGTTTTGAAGCTTTCACCTTCTGTTCTGAAATTTTCCAGGGTAAAATATTTTCATTTATTTATTTATTTTTGTGAGAGCAAATCACTTCAGACATTTTTGAAGAAGGAAATGAAAGTGCCATATTTTCCCTGTTGGTAGCACCTGTGCAGGTTTAAACATCTTTTTCCATATTTTATTTCTTTGTTTGTTTTGGATAGGGCAGGATATAAATTTAAAATCTCATTGCATACTATGTGCATGCATGTGCATGTGCTTGTGTGTGCGTGTATGTGTTTGTGTGAAGTATTTTGGGTGGGAGAAAAAAGAGAGAAATCATGTCTACTTTCCTATCTGGGGGCTGGGGTTACTTTCAGGCTACCGTTATGTGATCCTGGACATCCCTCTTCTCTTTGAGACCAACAAGCTAACCAAGTTCATGAAACACACCATCCTGGTTTACTGGTAAGTGTCACTACAGGCTTTGGGAACTAGAAAGTGCATGTCATTTTGGAAGTGTTTGATCCTGCAAAGTCTTAGTTAAATGCAGCTGTTGGAATGCCTAAGACTCAGCAAATCAACCCAATGGATTTTATCTCCTGGGGAGCATATGAGAGGATGTCTTTCAGTATGTTTATCTCTTTCTCTTCCTATCCTTCTGTGTGCCTTGCCTACCCAGTATGGCAGCTCTTAGGACTGACTCTCTGTCTGGGCAGCACCTAACATAGTGGGGTTCTGCTTTCCATGGAGGCCTATGGGAGTGAGAGTACAGTGTACAAATGATACATGATAGCAGTAATAATGAATAATGGAGAAAAATCACTTTCTCTGAGCCTGTCCAGCTGGCCCTGGACAGACAGTGTGTTCCCTGACAAACCCAATGCCAGTGGAGCCAGGACTCATGAAGTACCACCCAATCTTTCCCCATGTTGGCCAAGCCAAGACTATTACCATGCTACATAATCTCCCCAGACAGCAGTGGTGACCCTACCACATGCTGTGTAAGCTCCTTTGACTCTTAGGAAAAAATAAATTGTCAGCTTAACTTACTACTGATCTCAGGGTTTGGATGAAAGGTGGTGCTCCTGACTCATGTGCTCTGGGCTGGACAAGGTACAGAGTTGAGGCTGGGAAGGGATTAGTTTGGTCTCCAATCTCCTGGGTCTATTAGCAGGGAGTGTGATGGGTTGGGTCAGGATACCTCCTCTGTAGCATCCCATCTTGCATGTTCAACTTCTTGTGGACACTGGGGCCTCATTCCTTGCCAGCCTTCTCTTTTACACTCAATTCTTCATGCCTTCCCCTGGCAGTGATCCGCAGACCCAGCTGTCGCGGTTGATGAAGAGGAATGGCCTGTCCCAGTCCGAAGCAGAGGCGCGCATTGCCTCCCAGCTGCCTCTGGATGAGAAGCGCAAATTAGCTGCTCACGTGATTGACAACTCCGGGGACTGGGAGAGCACACGAAGGCATGTGCTGAAGCTACACGGGCAGCTAGAGGACTCTCTGGATTTTTTGCTGGTGCGCCTGGCTGCGGTCACAGCACTCGCTGGGATAGGGGGGGCCGTGTGCTTCCTCCTCCGGCATTTTGTCTCTTAATTCACCTTTTTCTAGCTTTTGCCTTTTAAGGAGCCAAAACTCTGCCTGGAATTTCCAAGTTTGAAAAGGGCAGTGAAAAGCCAGGAGTTTTAATGAGCTTTGCTGTCTGAATACAGACGATGAAATGAGGAGTCTCCTTGCAAACTTCTCAAGGTGAAGCACGGGTTCCTCACCCAGGTGCCTACTCATAGCTTCTCTCTTTGCACTTTATAGTTATGTTAGCAATAATCAGCACCTTCTGTTAGGAGGATTGGGTGGACTCAGTAGAGGGCCTCAGGCGTCCAGATGGGAAGTCACTACAGTGTAAGGATGAAGTATCCAAACCCTGTTCTGTGTCACCATGTCAGAGTGCTGGACCACATAACAGAAGGAGTCCATCCATCTAGTAACTTACCAGGTTGAATCAGATCACCTTTGGGTCTTACAGGACAGTCTGATCTGTAAGTGGGAATTTCAGCTGTTGTTTATGTTCAGCTCCTTCTCAGAAGCCTCAGTTCAGCACCTCCTTGGATCTGTCCCTTAACCCACACTTTCTCTGTGGACAAGTCATTTCACCTGCCTGTGTCCTCGTCAGGAGACTTGATAAATGTCTGTGAAGTGCCTTAATATCTATCACTGCAGGGCAGGTGGTGGGGTAAAACTTGTGTGGCCTGCCTTGTTATACACCATGCATGGCAATGCAGTCTCTCTCAGCTCTGCTTTTCTGTGATCTTGTGATTGAACAGGGCACAGGCAGCCAGGGGTGAAACAGTGTCCAGTCCCTGAAAGCTTACAGTCTAAATGAGCATTGTTCTAACTTCTACCTGGTGAAGGGTCAACACTGAGGGGCCTTCAGGGCTCCAGTATGTCTATGAAGGATCTAGTGTGGATCCTTGTGGGTGAGACACAGCTACTTGCTTAAGAAACCAATGCCTTTCAATTGCCTCTCCAGTATTAACCTGCTGGTTCTCTAGCAGAGATGGTAAATCTGGGGACAACTGGGGAGCTTGGGTTTAGCATATCTTTTAATCAAGTGATGCCCAGCAGAACACTTCCTGTGTTTTTTTTATTCTTTGCACCTGGAGAACCGCTGCTTTCCATCTTGCCTGGCAGTTTTATTCCAGTACCTGGCTATTATTTTTCTATAAAGTCCACTGCACAGAAGCAGAGTTTGCAAGCACAGCACAATCCAGTCCTGATCACACCCATCTTTGGGTGAGTTGACCTGTGCCAAGCCAAGGGCATGGGCAAACTAATGAGTTACCACAGGGTTAAAAGAATGCAGAGCTGTCCTGCACATCAGTGGGTCTGTATTCATTCTCTTCCCCTGCAATAAGTGAGACCTAAACCTGAGCTGCTTGCCTCTCAATGACAGAGGGCTAAGTGACCACCTGTGAGCTTTTAATTTACCATTTACTATGAAGCAGCTGCTGCATTGGAAAGACCCACTCTCTTGCCCTGATGCCTTTATTATTTCATAGCTACTTGCTTGTGCTGGGCACTGCACATGCACAGTCCTGCCACAGAAAGCTAACAGTCCAGCAGACAAGACTGGGAAGGCGCACATAGCCACGCAGAGTCAAGTCTCCTGACACCTAGTCCAGTGTCCCGCTCAGCAGACTGGACTGTACTACACTGCCTCTTACCTGGCAGCTGCTTTGTGAAGGAGCTCCTAAAGCTGTGCCTCTTGGTAGAAGAATAGTCAGGGTGTTCACGGGTATGATGAAGAAAGACTCCTGCGTTCAGTGAATGATTCTGCCCCTGACTTTTATGACCGTGGGAGAGTCACTTAAGTCATGTGCCATGGTTAAACCCATTGAATACAGTGCTGTTTTCAGCCTTGGTAACAGTAAAACACCGGGATTGTTCAGATGCCAAGTGTTCTTCCTTGGCCTTAAACTTGGGGGAGGGGGGTGTCAAAACAGAGGTTGAGAGCTGATCTGTTGTGGGGAGATTCAGAGATCTGCCAATGCTGTTAGATACCAGATCCTCTCCCCTTCGTGGCCTTCTGTTCTGATCCACAGGTTCAGACTGCACCCTGGGGAGGGGTGGGGGGAGGAGGAACATGAACAGCAACACCCCTGACCGTGACCAGACATTGTGGTCTAACTGTGCGGATGCCAGGAGGAGCAGTGCCCTTTTTTGACCACCTGAGGGCAGTGCTGGTCCAACTTTCACCACACCAAGTATCTGTGAGCGGTAGGGAGCTACCTGGCTCCAGGCAGAGCTGGGCATTCCCTGCAGGCAGGTTAGCAGCCTGCCTGTCCAGACTGTTTCTCCCCAATCAAATATGATAAAACAGAGAGTCCCTGAAGTACAAACCCACTTCCCCAAGTGTGTGCTAGCTGCGATGGCTGTGAGTGGAGTAGAAGCATCTGCAGGTAGATCAGGGTGGAGATAAGAGAACAGCAGGCACTGTGTGGGGCAGAGACAACTTGAGAGGAAGGTGATCCCCCAAGGAAGGCATCTTTGGGAAGGCTGCTCTGACAGGACAGGACCAGCTCCCATGTCAGGCCTGGGGGCCAAGGGTGAAAGGGCAGAGAGGAGGCTGGTGCTAGTCAGCGAGAAGGGTGCTTGGAGGCCAGCTGAAGTGGTGAGCCGAGCTCATGCCCTCAGAGGGGTGGGGTTTTAAAGTAAGGGGTCAGACGCTCGTCCCAGTTCCCTGGTGTAACCTTCCCCTGGAGCCCATGGACTTACTCTAGATTTTCCCAGTTTGATGGATCAGAATGTAGTCCGTGGGAGGTGCTTTCTCCCTGGATCCTGGAGTAAAGAGGTGAAGACAGTGCAGGGATCAGTCTGTACTGTGGCCTGGGTTCCTTCGAGGGATGTATGATGGTGGGGAGATACCAGCCTTGCTGTGTGGGGGCTGCAGAGTTGTGCCATATCCTTATCCTGTGACTGTTTTCTGTGCTGCTGCCCAGGGCTTTACTGGGATGGGGCTCATCTCACTTTGGACTTCACCCACCCATGTGTTGGAGTGTGTCCAGGCTCAGACTGTGGGAAGCTGGACTGAGAGTCAGTCTGTCTGGGCTCCTGGACTGTGTCATCTATCTGGGCTCCTGTGTTCCTGGATCACTTGTCAGTTCAGGCTGGCAGCCTGTACCCAGAGTGGGTTGGAAAGTCCATTATTTGTAGGGATGGCTGTCTGCTTAAGATTTCAGCCGGTCAATAGTGCATCCGGCCAGCCAGCCTGGTGACCAATTAGAGGAAATCACTGGGACACACGAGTCGACCCAAGCTCTGCGGCAGCACTGGTCTGCAGAGCTGTCCGGAGCTGACAGTCCTTCCTGCCCCTCCACCTGTTCCAGTCAGGGTGGGCCCCGGCATGGAAGCAAATCCATTCCTGGCACTGCCGGCAGTGGCACATGTGTGGTGTGCACAGCAGTTAGTCTCTGCTGCTTCCTCCCTTCCTTTCCAGCCCTGCCCAGCCTTTCCTTCTCCTGCCTCCTTCAGGTCACCCACACTTGCCCCTTCTTTCATGTTACCCTCAGTGGGGTAGACTCATCTCTGCCCTGCTGCACAGCTGAGCTCCTACTTGGGGCAGCATCCTGCCTGACAATCCTGTGCCTCCCACTCATGCCTACCCTCCTTGACACAGGGACTGGTTCTGCTGTTTGCCAGGGGTGAGACCCAGCTCCTATTCACAGGAGGGTCTGAGTGAACTCCTCTTTTCCTCCCACCCACTGCCAGCTGCCACGTGTGTCTGGTGCTGTATACATCTGGGACAACAGGGAGGGACTGTGGAGATCCCAGAAGCCCATCCTGTGTGAGCAGGAGCATTGAACATAGCATTCTCCTGTTCATAAACAAGGAAGAAGAGATCAGAGTGAGGCCAAAGGAAGAGGGCCCATGCCAGACCTTCCTTCATCACAGCCACCCAGGTTCCTTGGTTCCCTCCATAGCTCTTGGTCCCCAGCCCTTGCCTCATTTAATACAGTGACTCACCCTACTATAGCCCCTGCCTTCCCCCTGCAGGCAATGGCAGTCTTACTCTCCTGCCTGCCCCTTCACCAGCCCTATGTTGTGCCCTGGAAATAGCTCTCCAGCACCGTCCCTGCTGTGCCTGTCTCTGCCTCTGATCCTAGCCTGTATTCACTCCAGCTGCTGCCCCCAATCAGGCAGGCACATGCCAGCTGGGACATCTGCACTAGCTGTGGTTTGACTGCTAGGGTGCCTTCTCATTTCTGTCTGTCTGTATTGTGTACTGATCCATCCTGTCCATCAGGCAGCTCTTGTTAGAGCAGGGAACAAGGTTGGCTGTGTTACTCATCCACACTCTGGGCTGATCCCTGAGTGGGTTTTTGGGGTGATTGTCACATGCAGATTACCAACAGCCACACAGACCAGCACTGCTTTTCTGCCTTAGCCAATGGCATAGTCAGGCTGCTGCAGGTTGTTGCTCTGCCTGGCTCTGATGTCTTCTGCACTTCCCATTGGCTGCAGCATTATTCACTGCCTGGTCCCGGACTCCTGTGTCACGTGGCTTTGAGTGGAGCATTTTACCCCAGAGCTGGTTGCATCTCAATGACAGGGAAGGTGAATGCTGGGTGTTAGTTAAGACTTGGCAAAAACAGCCCATTCTGGAGTTGCACCAGGTTTACACCTGGCCCTGAGCCTGGAGTGTCTTGTGGGACACAACCTGATGCAGTTGCAGATTGCTCTGTGTCTTTGCTCTTTCTGTTTGCACAGGATCTTGCTGAGAAATGGTGTGAATTTGCCCATCCCATGGGGGTCTGCAACATTCTCAAGCCAAATTAAAAATGACATGTCCCTGCCCAGTGGAGTTTGTCTAAATTAAGTGGTGCTGTGATGCACTGGGGCCAGAAGAGAATGACATTGCTCTGACCCACCTCCTGGGTTCTCAGCTCTGCCCTTGGGTGAGTCTCTGCCCTGCTCCATGCCCCATTTTCTCCTCCTGCAATTGTGAGGTGAGACTGTGCACTCTTTGGGGCAGGGCCCATCTCTTACTTGTGCCTGTGTGCAGCACCTGGCACAGAGAGGCCTGATCTATGCTACTGTACTACACCCTGATTCAGCTTTCCCACCCCAACATGTGCACAGCCATGGACCATCTTTACTGGATGGTGAGGAGACGTAACTTTGATCTCCCTACCTTATTATGATGCAAGGAAGTGTTAGTGCTGCTGTGGCAGGTTTTATTCCTGTTGCTCAGATGAGGAAAGTGATGCACAGAGAAAGGAGCAGACTTAGCTAAAGTCATCCAGTGAATCGGCAGCAAAGCTGGCATCCTGAGTCAATCACTCTCTTTGCCCAGCCTTAGTGTATAGCCCCCAGCCTGCTTGCAGACTCCCCCAGCAGCTGTGCGTGCCCAGGGCTCTGGGCAGCCCTCCATTCTGGTGTGGTTTGTGCCATTCTGGAAACAGAATTATTGGCAGCCCCTTGCTTATGTGGTATTAACCATCATCAGATGCGGGGTCCCCAGGTGAGATCCCCAAAGTGAACTGATCTCTTCTTCCATTTGCAAACTGGACAGATACTTTGATGCTGTCATACTCTCCCTGCTCTGTCTGCTAGCAACCCGCTCCTGCTGCTGATAATAATATTAAGGCCACATCCAGCTGCCCCAGGCTGTGGGCAGCAAGCTGTGAGACAGCCTCAACAAGCACTGGCTATATCTCCCTGGGCTGACCTGGATAGTGAGATCTCTTGCTCACCTTCTCTTGAGGAGCTCTTATATCTGGCTGTGCGTAACACAGTAGCTTTGAGTGGCCACCTCCAGTTTGGCTTAATATTGCAGGGAACCTCCTGATTTTGGTAAAAGTCAGAAGGTCCAAAAAGAGGAAATGTGGGATAGGTGGCTTCCTTCGGTTCCTGTCTTGCAGAGATCCCAGCACTCACTACCACCATCCTTGCCGGGTAAGGAAGAATAGGAATGGTGGGAGTAAATGGGAGCATACAGAGTGCCTGGCATGGCTGGCAGGGAGGAGGTAGGGGCAGTGCAGGCACAAAGAGCCCCTGACATGGAAGTGAATGGCGGGCCTGGGAAGGCGGAGGCAATTAGGGGATAAGGCTGGAGACACACAGAGCCAATAGCAAGGGCAGAGGGAACTACAGGGAGCCCTGAACTGGGGGGTGGGATTATGGCCTTCAAGGAGCCTCTTGTGTATGCCATGAGCTTAGCTTGCAGTGGTGACCAGGCACTTGACCTCTCAGTGACTTTATTTGTGGTAGTCCTGATGCATATCTGCCAGGGAAGGCTCTAGCACAGCCCAGCCACCACTGGACCATTTTCTTCCACTGAGCCCTGCTCCTGCCCTTCTCCCTGGGCTCTAGTGCCAGCCAGGCAGCTTTACAGTAGACAGTCGTAGTGGAAAGGCTAAGTCTGCTTCAGGCACAGCCTGAGATCTGCCCTGCGCTGGTAGGCTTGTAGACTGGGTTTCCTCTGGAGGGATACTTGGGCCCTGTTTTTTTTTCAGGCTGTGTCCGCAGTATTGTAGCAGTGGCTACAATAGGGTGAAGAAGACAACTTCCACCAGGTTTCTATGTGGTGTGTATGTGCAGGGGTCAGGGACAAACTCACTGCAGCCCTTTGGCCTGAGGACAGATAGAGGAGGCAATTCCCAATCACCAGGTCACCAGGCCTTGGGCTCCTGGCTGCCTCCCCAGCACTGGTGCCCATTCCCCTCCCAGTCAAGTCCCTGCCCCCACTCTGCTCAGGTGGTGCCAGGGGAGTAGTACACAAGCAATAAATCCTCTGACATCCTCCGCTCGCCATGAGCCTCGCTTCTCGTCTGTTTTTTTTTAATATGCCTTTAATTGAAATTTTAGTGCATGGCACTGAAAATCCCTCCCAGCAAATCATAAATCAGCCTTGGAAGCAGGAAGGTCTAATACAAACTCTCCCCACTCTACTCGGCACACACAGGAGATAAACACTTATTACATTCCTCCCTATACAGCTAAGCTGCCTCCACAATAAATGGTGCTGTGATTAGTCCAGGGGATAGAGAGGCCACGGCAATAATCATATTTTGTGCTTCACTCGGGGAGCTCCGACATTTCACAAGCATTAATGAATTTGGCTTTTCAGCAGCAGCGCAGTGCCCACTTTCGTTGGGGTGAGAATGAGGCACTGCAAGCTTCTGATTTGCCCAAGGTCACAGGGATGGGCCCCAACATCCCCAATCACGGGAAAAGCACCTCACAATACAGTGTGAGGCAACAGAATGCAATGCCTCAAGGCTAGATGGCCACAGGCCAATGCTCAGGGGGCAGGATTCCCCATAGCTTAGCTCCAGAATTAGGCACCAGCATAATGGGCTGAGTTTACCCAAGTGCTTTGACCCCTGCAGCTCTCCCAGTGAGCCTGAGGGATAGTCTGCTCCAGAAGCTCAGCACCAGCTAAGCTGAGCTCTCTTGGCAGCCTGCCACAGGGAGGAAAGGGCCCTGGGGGCAAGGATTACAACTAGTTTGCATTACGTTAGGACAGTGCTCTTCATCCATGCATCTCATCTGTGATCCTTCCCTTTCTGAGCATTGAGGTAGCCCTGTCGCTACCCTGCACCATGAGCTCTGTAGGCAAGTCTGTTTCCTCACTGGGTAGCACCTGGCATGAAAGTGGCTGGGATCCTGGGCTGGATATGTCCATTCAGCACAGATAATGAGCATGTGCCATGGGCAGTGACTGTTGGGCCATCTACAATGACACCTCTGGGTCACTGGCACTTTTATCTTCATTGCTGCCACATATTTAAACCTGCAGTTATGGACTGAGTCATCTGCTGAGCAACCCAAGTGCTACAGCAACAGGATGGCAGAGACAGCAGCCCCTGCCTGTCGCTGTGATGTCTGAAAATGCATCTCACTCACCCTCTGCCTGACATTGCCCTACTGCTTGGATAGAGGATCTTCCTCTTCTCAGCAGCCACACAGCATTCCTCCGCTCTGTTAAACAGTGGCTGTGTTCAGCTTCAGACGTGGCTGTATTTCTGTGGCAGATGCTGACTGTGTTCAGGGGCAAACCTTGCCTCCCTCTATACCCCATCCTTCCTTAGCCAGTTTCCTTGGCTTCAGTGGAACATGGCAAGATGAAGACAAGTGTGAGCTGTCCCCCAAGCACCTTAGCAGATCTGCCAGGCAGGCAGTGCCATTTATTTGCAGTACAGTGGCACCTAATAAAGACTACATGCTCCTGTCTATTAGCAAAGTCTTCTACTGGCCACTACATCACACATTTTTCCTAAATTGTCCTCATCTGGCTCTGGTAACCCAAGTAGATCTGGGTGCTAGTGGCCTGAATACCACCAGCTGGCCCCAGTTCCCTGCATGGTGCCTGCTTGTAAGCAGCAGCTCTTACAGTGTCCAACAGGTTTCTGACCAGCCTGGGGCTTCTGGCTTCACAGTCTGAGTGGACTGGTTGTAGCATATTGATCCGTACCTCCCTGGGTGTTAGGTTCTGCCCATTTGTTCCTGGTTCCGAGTCCTTCTTGTTGAGTCTTTCATCCTGCTTCCTGGCTCCACACTTGGACCTGGTTTCTGTCTGCTGGCTCCATGCTCCAGACTCCATGTCGGTCACTGTGCTCCAAACTCCAGTCCATGACCCTGTCCTCTGAGAGGTGGCTCTTGGCTTGTAGCTTTAGTTTGGTGATTGCCCATGTCTTACAGCTACAGCTGTCTGCCTTGGATTCCCTGCCTAGTGAATACGATCTGGATCTTGGCTCCCTGTTTCTGACTCCCCAGCTTGTAGCTCTACCCAGGGTGACTGCCTACATTGTAGCCCCTACAAACCTTGACCTTCTGACTCTAGTTGGGACCATTGTTCTCCTGAACTTGTCTGGTTCCCATGGGTTGTGACCCTTAAGGATCAAGCCCTCACTGCCTGTCCCAGTCATACTCCTGACAGTCCCCAGAGGTGCCAGCACACGTGGGGCTCTGCTCACACAGTCAGTGACACAGTTCTGTACTTGTGTACTCACTGCTGCTGCCATTTGTTCCAATTACAGCTCAGCTCTAACTCCCTGGACAGCCTCCCCCACTATCAGCACAGTTGCTATGTCTCTGCCAGTGGGCAGTTGTCATTTCTTCGTACCAATAGCAGTATCAGTGGTCTGTGAGAGGGCCTGGAGGGTGATGCATGAAGATATCTTCATGCCCAGACAGGCACTTAGGTGAGGTTTCCCACAGAGCAAAGGACAGAGCAGTGAGCCAGAGTGTCAACAGACTGAACAGGTAGTTGAGAAGTGCCCAGCTGTAAGGCCTGTGCCCTGGGGTGAGTCAGCCCTGAAACACCACTAGCCATGCAAGGGATCACACCATCTTCCCTGAGAGCAGCCCTAAGGCATTTTCAAACAGGGCTGACCTTCCTTTCCTACCCCAGAACTGTAATGTGACATTGCTGTGTGCTGTTGAACAGCTTCTGCAACCCTCCCTTGAAGTGGCTGCGTCTCAGGGGTGGCTGAAGTCTGATTTCTGTGTGTATGTTCTTTCACTCCTGTTGCTCTGAATGCACCCCCTGCTCACCTCCCCATCCAGAGCAGCCCCTGCAAGTGCCCAGCACTGGGGAGAAAGGCTGGGTCCCTCAGCTGTCACGGTGCTACCTGTTGTATGCCTCCCAAAGGCATACACAGCTTGTGCCCAAGCAGGCCATACCCATGCGCTGTGGGCTTTGCACTAAGCCTGTGTGCCATGCAGGTCTGGGGTGGGCACCACTGGCTCTTCCAGCACCATGATCACTTGGCATCCCCTGCGTTATGCTGCTCTTCCATGTGCCTACAGATGGCTCCAGAGTCCTTCTGGTGTGGTGAGTATTGTCCCCTTGAGAACAACCTGGAGACCCATACAATAGAGTGCAGGCCCATCATCAGGGAAGAGGCCCCCATGCATTGTAGGGAAGGCAGCTGCTGCAGAGAAATGCCCATCTGGCCAACGGCTCTGGGAATGAGCATTTCCTTTCTCTGAAGCTCTAAGTTCTGGCCACTGGCAAGGGCAGGAGACTGGGGCAGCTGGACTGATGGGCACTGGTAGAGCAGAATGTGGGCCAGGGCAAGCAGACCAACACTGGGATCAGGGAGAGACAGGAGACCCCTTAGATAGACTCATATTCTAATGTGGAGGCAGAACTAGACCAGAGGAGTGAGTGGTCAGAGACTTGTGGCCTCGTGGGATGGACCTGCTGCTTGATCCCACTTGACAGGAGACAGGATGAACAAGCTGAAACCAGAGGACCTGGTGGGAGCACCATCCCTGGCATCCTGCACCCTTCCCAGGCTCCAGGTAGCTAAGCCATCCTGCCAGCCCCTGGCATCAGCTGGCCTGCCCCAGCTGCACTGTGGGAACCCTGATCCTTCTGAGTCTGGGGTCCAGCAGCAGATGGGCCCTGCCGTGTCTGCTGGGGGGAGGAGGCATCAAGTTCTCCCTTGCCCATGCTGACAATGTGCCAGCTCACTAAAGATCCTGCCATCGATCTGCTGGTGTCTGGAGCAAGCACTGCCAAAGCCAGGAGCACCCGCACCCCCCTCACTCCATCCGTCTCCTCTAATTGAAGTTTGTTTGAGCAGGGAGCTGCGCTGTTCTCAGCACAGAAGCCAAATATTTAGTTGCTGCAAATTGGCATCCAGATCAATTACTCTGCGGGTTGTCAAGTGCCATTCCCTCCTGTGCCCTACCTCCCCCTCCAACCACAGCTCTGGCCTGAGCATAGAGGCACTGCACAGCTCTGCCTGTCCCTCGACCCATGCTCCATTCAGAAGCACGTTTCTCATCATCCCTTGCAATACATCACCTGGCTCTGACCAGGCCGGGACAGAATTTTCAATGAAAAAGTTCTTCTTTGCTAATTCTCCCCGTGCAGGCGGTGTCTGACAGGAACTTTTTCTCTCTCCTGGGCTGACAGGCGACTAGAAAAATAGGCTGCTTGCTTGTGCATTTATCATGAGGGCATCAGACAAGGGAGCGCCAGGCTCTGAGGCAGTGGGCTTGTGCTACTTATTCCTTAAGAAGGACTCTGCAGGGCAAACTTTCTCCTGGACTGGGAGAGACAAGTATGTGTTGCCTTCTGCCATAGTTCTCCAGGGTCCTCCATGAAGGTGACTGAATTAAGCCTCTGTGTGCCTCTGGGAGAGCTCCAGATAGAAGACCTGAGGCATGCAGAGGGGAAGGGGCTACTTCAAGATCCCCCAGGGTGAAGGTGGGAGAAGAACCCAGGTATCCTGCCCCCAGGCTCCTGCTTTCCTCTAAGGCTTGTGCGACCTTGTGAGAACAGATCTCCAGAGTTCTGGCGCCTGATTCTCTGATCAAACCCCGCTAGATCCCACTCCCTCACAAGCCAAAAAAAGAAGCAACTTGGAGTCCTGATTCCTGACTATCAGTCAAAATGCTAAGCAATATTGGTTGCTGGCATTTGCTGGGCAAGCCACTGTCCTACTTAGCCTCATGAAGCAGGGTGTGAGGAGCTGACAAGAGACTGAGAGAGCAGCACCAACTTCTCTGGGTGCAGACAGTGTCATTTGAGGGGGATGTAGGACTACAGTGAGTCTGTCCAGTGAGGTTCAGATGACAGAAACATCCCAAACTCCCTTCTGCTTCCTGCCACGAAGGGGCTGCCTCCCACAGCCAGCTTACACTGAACAGGGAGTCTACAGGTAGGAAGCACAGGGCAGCCTGCTTATATCTGGCCAAGGGCGCCTAGATCAGGGATCAGCATCCTAAGGTCTGCAAGCCAGAGCCAGGCTGCCAAGCAATTATATCTGGTCCATACAGCCGGGACAACCTTGGTGACAGTGAGGTGGGAGAAGCAGCCGGGTTGGAGGTGGCGACCTGCTTTTGGACCTAGCTCTGTTGATCTGGCCCACTGCTCCTAGAAGGTTTCTGCCCCCTGGCCTAGATGACTTTCTTTTCTTCATTTGAATATGGCTAACAATCCCAGGCATTATACAGCCAGCAGGGGGCATGCACATTATGCAGCACCAGCAGTGGAGACAGCAAACACCAGCATATGGAGGAGGCAGTGCTAAGGGGCACTCATGCTCTGTATGTGGACTGGGTGGGAGACCAGACCTGTAAAGACAGGGAGCTATCACTAGTGCTCTGGAGGGCAGGAGTGAAGCTCAGAGCTGGGATAGCAGGTCAGGACTGGCAGGTAGCAGCAGTACATGTTTTGGGGCAGCCCAGGACTGGAATAGCTGTCTGAGACTAACCAGTTTGTGTGTGGAGTCTGAGACCAAGAGACCGAACTCTGTGTGCGTGTGTCTGTACGTGTGTGTGTGTGTGTGTGTGCGTGCATGCGCACACCCCATGTTGGGCACTGCTCTGATTCCTCTAACCCTACAAGAATGAGGCCTGTAGAGATTCCTAGGGGAGGCAGAAGAGAAGTCGTCCTGCCAGTGGAGCTAAGGGCAGCCATGCAAGCATGGGGTCTCCTGCTGCTGGTCATGAGCTTCTGAGCTCAGAGATGGAGACAAAGCCCCCAGACGCATCAGTTTTGAGTGCATATCAGCCTCCTTCCCTTCCCTGCTTTTCAGCAACCCCCCTCTTTCTAGCCAGCAGACAATGACATTGTCTCCTGCCCTTGGTTGGGATCTGGGGCCAACCTGCCCCTCCCTGCCCTCTGCACATGCTGGGGCACCTTTCCTTGCTTTTCAAGATGACTTTTAGCTGTGTTGTGTAGTGACCTGGCAGGGGTCAGGGCACAGGAGCTCGCTAATGGATCTCTGGGCTGCCCTGTCACCCAGTGACGCCAGCTCCCATCCCCTGGGCAGCTGTTAAATGCTTCTATGCTAATTCAGGCAGCTCCAGCCTCTGGAGGCCAGGCCAGAGGGCAAGGACAAGGCTGGTACTCCATCCCTGCTGGTATTTCAGTCTCAGTGAGGAAGGGCTTTATATAATCAGGATGCAAAGGTGCCAGCATGGAGGGTGCTGCCCAGATTCAGCCTCTGGCTCTTGCAGCACATTCACCCCCACACAAGACCCTGGGTGTGAAACTGGGGGATGGAGCAGGGAGCCCTATCTCAGCCCCCCGGCTCTGGCTATCTCTGTGCAAAGGACTGCCAAACAGCTGGGTCCCGCCAATGAAATGACCAAGGTAGGAGAAATGCTGTGTTTGGCTGCAATGCCCACCTGCTCCCACAACCAGTGCCTGGAACCAGCAGGAATCCTGGTGCCCAGGGTCCCTGCAGGCTCAGAGATGCTGGCTTGGGTCACAGCAGAGTGTTTGCCATGCCTACCTTTATGGGCTGGTCCATACACATCAGCGCAGCTGTGTATGGACCATAATGACCTGTGAGATCAAACCCTGCTGCTGATGCAGGTGGTGGTAGAAGCATCTGTCTAGCCAAAATCTATACCCCAGGAATGCCTTTCTATTGCCCACATTGCAATTAGAAGTGAATTGGAGATGAGGCACATCTCTTTTGCTTTTGTCTGGCTGTGCCTGTTTAACAGGCAGCCTAGGTGTGTCTCAGATTAAGCACAGGGTGGGACAGATTTCCCTGGAAGACCTGTGAGGGGAGCTCCAGCTCGGGTCAAACCCATACTAACAGATGGGTCTGGCCAGGAAATAGCCCTGTTCTTGCAGGTGCCCAGCTGGCACTGATGAGATCTGGCTGCCTCAGGACAAGTTCAAGAGCTTCCCTCCTGGGGGCCCAGTGAAAATCCTGACCAGCTCAGCTGGGCCTGGAAAGTTGTTCCTTCCAATAGCAGTTTGGGGCCCTTGTTTGCAAGGAGTCTGGGGAGTCCTGGCTCCAGCACCCATGACAATCTTGCCAGGGCTGCCAGGCATGTAACCCATGACAATCTTGCCAGGCATGCAACCCCAAGACTTGACTGGAGCATGGCAAGAGTGTATGACAAGGATCAGCACTGGCTCCTTTTCTGTGGCCTTCTGCACTAATGTGCACTTGGGTCTCATTATGAAGCCTTTCTTCATAACCAGGTAGCCTAGATGTGTACATGCTGGTACCAACAGCTGAGATTCTCACCTGCTCCCCTGAATCTAAGAAATAGCACTTCAAGTAAAATATCAGACATCATGAGAAATTTGGAGAGCTGGTAACATGGCTGTGCTCAGCACTTGACTGTTAGCATTGTGGGGCAGGGGCAGGGGCTGTGTGTGTGTGCATGCACACATGTGCACAGTGCCCAGTGCAAGGGGACCCAGATCTCAAACAGAGCCATGGATGATCCTGGCTGTCCAGGTAGGGGCCACCTTGCCTTCCATACCTGACTCCCCAGATGGGGTCTGTGAGATCTCTCAAGCTTGCGGATGGGGTGTCTTTCAACTGTAATGTGCAGCCAAGGTCTGATCCAATGACTGCTCACAGACTGCAGAGCTCAGGCCTGCTCAGAGATGCACACGTTTCCTAGTATAGTCAGGGAGGGAACTGTGCTGTTCTCCTCACTGTTGCCCTTTTAATTTCTGTTGGATCTCACATCCTCTTACCTTTCAGTGCTTAGATACTCTTACCTTTCAGTGCTTAACTGCTGGGCAAGGTAGCTGTGAATGGTTAGACGCTGCCTCTAATGGCCCTAGAACTAGAAGTGACTACATTTTAGTAGTGGGGAGCTCATCCTGTACCTACCTCAGAGGAATCTTGTGAGGCTGAAGATTTTTATTTATACTTTCATTTCCCATCTTAACCAAGATGGATTTTTCTTTTTTAGCCAAAGAAGACATATATGGGGGCAGCTGATAAAAGCCTTTTTAAACAACTCCCATTTATTTCCTTTCATTCGGTCTTACTTATGATTATTTTATTTTTTAAATAAATATATAACAAATGGAAAAGGAAGGACTTTGACTTTTTAACTACTTTATTCAGGGGTTTGGGGTACAAAACATTGGCCCCTCCGAGGTCCAGGCCCAATATACAAAGTAAAGACAAATAAATTACCATCAAACCAAGAGCACCATGCCATTACATTCATAACATCACACTGTGACAGACACCTTCACGGTATTACACATTGTGCCTAACATGCCGTTATGCGGTCAGGACATGGGCCAAACTGTCGTATAGACCAAAGCGCTCCATAAACAAACAATTCCTACCCTGCTCTATCCAATCATACACATGACAAAACCTTCAACTTCCTACACAATGAAAACAGGCAAAAAGCAGCCTGGTGGGGGCCCAGGGCTCAGGAAGGAAGGAAGGAAAGAAAGAAGGAAGGACAAGTGGGTAATTACTAGGAATGTAAACTAGTGATTAGGAAAACTCAAAGTATCAGTGAAAACTCTATGGTCAGATTAAGGGCAGTAAGGAAGTATTCTTTACATTTACTGGAAACGAACCAAATCCTAGTCCTTGTGTGCAGCTGACATTAATAAGAGTGATTTAATTATAATTATGATGCAGAAAAGGCAGACATGTTCAATAAATAATTCTGTTCTGTATTTGGATGGAAGCCAGGGGCAATTCTGGTGTTGGAGGCGAGGGGGGGTCTGCAGTGGTGCAGCCGCACCCCGCTTTGATTCCTGATCTACCCAAACTTCAAAACCAACTGCCTGAGAGGAGCAGCAGCATTTCTATCCAGGCAGTGCTGAAAAAGTCAATTGACTTCATTGCTCCTGGTTATCTCCCTCTTTTGTGTTAATCTCTCTCCACTGCACTGGTGTTAATGAGCCTCTGTCTTGTTTAACCATGATGATGTTCCACTATTCAAATCCTTTCTTCTGCAATGTTGCTGTTTGTTAGCCAATCTCAATAATGTTGCTCTTCTATTTTACAGCTTTGCAGACTGTTTTAAGCTAAAATCTTAGCTAAAAACCTTAACTCAGGTGCAATTTATATATTAACTCAGCTGTAAAAATGACTGATAATAAAGTGTTGGAGGCACTCAGGATGCTCAGAAAGTCTAGATTTTGTTTTATTAATCTGAATAAGAGGTGCACATTTAACTACAATGACTACAGGACTAATGACACAATATGGTTTGACTGTTTTGACTCTATTTTGCCAAGTCTATTATTTTTTAACTTCATATATAATCTAGCAAATTAGTGCATTCTAGTAGCTGCATTTGTTTTTGTTTTGATCTTAAACTGAATAATATAGACTAACTCCCTAGTATATTAATAAAGCATTTAGTTGTTCTTTAACTAGAGAAAATGTGTATTGTATTATATGTTATGATGTGGCATACCATCTGCAGCCCCTTTTCAAGATCCTAGATTTGCTCATGATGGAAGCAATAATGAACTACTAATCCATGAGACCAGCAATGATTAAAGTTTGTTTTATAAACAAGCAGAATAGGATGATTACAACCAAGAGTATTAAAAGAATTGCCTAAGACAGTCTCTGAACCACTTACTTTGATTTCTAACACATCCAGAAACACTGAGAGGATTTCAGAAGACTGAAAAATGGCCAGTCCTATGCCAATATTTAAGAAAGGTAAATGGGATGCCCATGATTACTATAGGTTGATTAGCCTGCCTTTGAGCTCAGGAAAAATCATTAATACTGATAGAGGATGCAGCCAGGAAAGTATAGAAGTACAGAAGTACAATTCCTGCTAGTGAGCATGGCTTTATGGGAAACAGATTTTGGCAGATCAACATGGTATAGTTTTTTGATAAGATTACAGGCTTGGTTGATAAAGGAAACTGTATTGGAATAATATACCGTGAATTCTATGTAGGGCATTTAACTCAGTGCAGCATGACATATGATAGAAAACCAGCGCTACACAAAATCAATGTAGTTCAAATTAAATTGATTACAAACTGGTTGATTGGTAGACCTCAAAACAAACTTTATATGGAAAAACAATTGTCCTATGATGGTGTTTCTGGTAGGATCCCTCCGGGCTCTGTGCTGGGCCTAATATTATTCTGTATCTGTTTCAGTCATCAGGGAGAACAAGCACGGCTATTATTGCTCAAATTTATAATTGCCACGAAAATGGTGAAGGGGTAAATTATGATAAGGACATACATGTTATACATACCATCCTGGATCATCTGAATAAGGGGACTCAATTTGAACAACAAAATGCAGCTAGAAATACTAGTAAGCTGCCATGTAACCATAAAGAGCATTAATTACTGGCACAGGGGCCAGGGAAAAGGCAGATTCTCCCATCACTGGACATCATCAAATCAGTTATGGAATCTCCTTCATGCAAGTGTCCAAGGCAGGATGCAGGAATCCTTGGTGATGGGTCTGGCCTGTGCTGGGCTGCAACTCAGCCTGGATGACCACAATGGCTTCTTCTGGCCTTGAAATTTGGGAATTCAGTGAAGTCCTTGAGGATAGTGCCAGGGGTAAGAGAACCCTTCATGTCCCCCTCAACAGTAGAACTTCACTGCCCTTCGGGGACACTGTGTTACTGGCTGTGGTCAGGACCTACACCTGGAATGGAGCTCTTGCTAGAAACATACATGGACCCTGAAAGTGAGGCCAGAAAGTGAACTTTCTTTGCATGGAGAATGCACTCTCTATTCTCCTTTATTTCTGACTAAGTGGAGCCAGTGCTCAGCAGCCAATCGGTGCCAGTGTATATGCAGTGCACAAAAACCTGGCTACATAGTGGTCCACCCTGTAGCCCAGCCCCCTTCCCCTCTCAGGATATAGGCTGGGAATTATACCTGACATTCTAATACCACGTGGGTTTAAAAGTAGCTCTGCAGAAGGGCACTGGGGTAGGAGGCTGCTGGGGAGAGACGTTCTTGAATAGACACATGGATATGTATTGCCAGAGAAGAGGAGGAGGTGGATGAGGCACCTGCAAATATAAATCAATGTGTGACTTTAATATATGTGCTCTCGGCATCTCTGTGTGCCACAGGATTATGAGTAACCTTGATTCCGGACTCTGTGTCCATGTGTTGCTGCAAGATCCAGGTCCCCCAGGGAAGGGAGAGAAATTAGGAAGCCAAATTCTTCACTTGATTGACACCTGGGTAAACAGTTGAACAGCAAAGGGTGGGAAAAAATAAAGCCCGATCAATATTGGGTATTTTTATCACGTTTCAGGGATGGAACTACTTTAAAAAAGAAAGAAATAAAGCAAAGCCCCAGGCCTGGGGCCTAATTCAATTTCTAGATCAAAAGCAAATGAAATTAGCAGCATCTGAAGTTCTAAATATTATTATTATTATTGCATTATAGCAGCACCCAGAGGAGCAGCCAAGATCAGGGGTCCGCACTGCCAGGCATTGCACAGACACAGAGAGAAAGCTCGGTCCTATCCCAGAGGCCTCACAGGCTGAGCAAAGACCCAGGGGTCACCCAGCAGGTCAGTAACACTGCCAGAAAGGGAACCCCAGTGTCCTGAGGCCCAGCCACAGACAGCAAGCACCAGTCAGGTCCATCTTGCTACAGTCATGCACTTGTACGAAAGGAACTGTGGATCTTCAGCGCTCCTCCACAGATCTCACCACTGGAGCTACGGATGGTACTCTGTAGCTGGCAGCAGTATCAAGTTGTTGTCTTTCAATGGTCCAACACCCACCACCATATACTGCCCAAGTGTTGTACAGGCTGGGGTATTCCTCCCCCATCCCTATTCCAACCCATCTGCACTCAGTGTTGCAGAGCTCATCACCCTTGCCCTCGCTGGAGAAGGGGATGGACAAAAATCATGATACCTGCATCGTTTCGATCAATGGGTACAGAGAGGTGGGGACTAAGCTAAAGACAGTAGGGGCTATGCATCAGGATAGAGGGGTATCAGTTGAGCTGTGTGTATGTGTGCAGTGAGTCTCCAGCTAGACTAGCAGGATGTCAGCTGAACTATGTTGGGGAGTGAGAGGGAGCAGGATTTGAGCAGCAGGAGACTGCAGGTCAGGATAGGGCCACATCAGCAGAGTTGTATAGTGTAAGAGGGGGAAGGGCAGGGGAAGGGAGAGATGGGGAGGGGAAGGAAGGGGACATGGCTGGGGTAGCAGTGGGTCTCAAGGTGGAATGAGGGTCACTGGTGGGCCAAAGTGAAAAAGCTTGTGCCACAGTTGCCTGCACCTCCTGCAATGGCTCGGCTTCTACTTTGAGGCACTCACTGAAGACAAGCCAGCTGTTGTAGGGCCCTGGTGCTGTGCAGGGGGTTGGGAGGAGACCTGGGGGGAAGAGGGAGAGGCAAGGGAAAACAAAACCCAAGCTGTTTTGGTACCAGTTTGCATCCACTCCCCCAGACTGTTCTGAGAAAATGTCTTCTTCTTTCGCCACAGATAAGCACCGTTTGGGGATGAGAGTGCAATGAGTTTGGAACATTTTGTCCCACGTGGCTGACACACTTCAAATATCCAACTCCACAAATGGCCCCATCTTATCTCCAAGCCCCAAGGTTGCACTTTGCAGCTCCCAGAAGATTGCTCAGGCAAGGCCCTGAGAGTAAGTACTTTCCCTAGCATGAAACACTGCTCTCAACTAGGGAGCTGTCCCCTCCTTTAAGTGCCTCCTCCCAGCTCCCTGCCTAGCCCTGCCTCAGCCAGAGCCCCACAAGGGACATGCCAGCGGGGCGGGGAGCGTGTCCAACAGCGCAGGGCTCTGCTGCTTGCTGTTTCCCTGCTTCCCAGTGGTACGTGGCATGAATTCCCTTCTGTGCTCCTCATCAAAGCAAAGCAAAGCAAAGCAAAGCAAAGCAAAGCAAAGCAGTATGATGTCGCCTGAACCATGACTCTCTCTGCGGCAGGGAACGGGGACACCCATATCAGCTCCAAGACAGCACGTGTGGGACTGGCTCTGCTGTGCCCAACTGTGAAGCAGGGATGCCAGGGGACTGCTCCCTGTGACAGCACAGCCAGAGCGTGCCAGAATTGGGGGCCAGATTCTTGGGGAGTAACCAGGGGAAAGTGGGCTGAGGAAGGTAGTTTGTGGGAAAGGGAATTGGCATCTTGCACTCATTGCTGAGGCTTTAGGTCATTCGTTACCAATAATGACAGCCAAGGCAGCGTAGAGTGTTATAGAGCCAACGGAGGCAGGACATCCCATACTGCAGCTTTAATAGCACCATCCAAAGAGGATCTACACCCTGCTGCAGGGGACAGAGAACTGATCTCTTAATTTAGGTCCCAAGATGGAGAGTGGGTTGGGAACGTGAGAGAGTAGGAAACGGGGTGGGGGCAGTGTGTGAGCTGGGGTTAGGGGAGGATTCTTTAGGGTCCTTATGTGCTCCAGGCCACACTTTTTATAACAATGTGTACTTTAATTTTCATGCAAATAAGGGAGGCCAGGCTGCACAGTCCTGTCAGCTGAATCCACGCCTCCCATCCCTGTCACAAGGACCCTGCCCACCCCTGGCCTGACTCTTCTTCTGTGGTCTTGCCTCAGGGGTCCTTTGGTCTGGGGGGAAGAGAAGCTCTTCATAGCAGTGTTCCCCCTTTGCACTTCTTACGTTTGCCTAGGGCTGCCCTCAAAATGCCGAGCAATACAGATTTTCAATTTACAATAGAGGGAACAAGCTCCAAAACTGATTTAACAAGAAAGCAGATGCAAAAACACAAAACCCACATCGGCTGCAGGTTTCCCCTGACACCCAAGCACACAATGTGCAGTGTTTTGGAGTCAGTCTCTTCAATAGCACCCTCCAACAAGGACCCCATTGCTGGCCCATTGTGTGCCACAGAGTTTGCCCTCAGCAGCTCACCTGCTGCATGGACTCCCCAAGAGGCTACAGAGTCACAGTGGATTTATGAGGCAATAAAAGTTGTCATGGCAATGTGAGAGTTGGAGCAAAACCCCAAATTCTTGGTAAAGCTCCTTGTAACCAGTAAACAACCTAGAAATACCTAATAACAAGATGAGGAAATAATTATCTGTGTGAGCCCAGCAAGGTAAAAGGGAAGAAGTGGAATTGCTGCTTAGGAAGTGTGAACCCAGGACTGAATCTGAACATACAGTGGAGAGGACAAAGCACTGAGGAACTCAAGGAGGAATGGGATATGTGTAGGCTGGACACAGAAATAGCGTCGGAGGGGCCAATGGGTCTTTTCTACTCACACCCCTGCAGACCCACGTGGGCCCTGCAGCAGTAACCCAGCCCCAGCCTACTAGGAAGAGAAACAATTGCAGTCCACATTTGCTACGCCAGTGGGAGAGGCTGGGGTCTCAGCAGGGGCCGTCCTGCTGACAAGTGTCAATATTGCTGCTCTGTGGCCTTTCAGTCTGATAGGATCCCTACACTTCACAGAGCAGCCAATGCCATCGGAAATCTCCATGTCCCTGCTGCCTGTGAAAGACTGTGTCGTTAGCTGCCAGGAGAGGAGTGATTTTCCATCAGTCAGGGAGCGTCCTGCCCAGTGCAGCTTAATTAAATATTGGTGTTGCCAGCCCTTGATTGTGGTCCATCACGAGCATGCTGGCCCCAAGGAATTGTTAGCTAATTTGGGGGTGACGTGGCTGGGGGCTGCAGTAGGGACAGGGCTAGGCCATACTTGTCCAGAGTTGATTGAATGCCCCTAATAGGCCGGGAAAGGCCACCTGTCTGGTGCTGTTGGAACAGACTCATGTTGGGAGGTCCATCGCCCTCCATGTGGCCCAGGTGACATGGTCTTCTTGTCAATGGCTCAGACTGCATGGGCAGTTCAGCAGGGTCTTTCTCTGGGAAGGGATGGACTTGAGCTGATGAAAGTATGAGCTGGTAGGAGAAGACATAAAGAGGGCAGATGCCAGGTTGCTAAATGTCAGGAGCCAGAGCAGCAAACAGTGTCAATAAATTGCTCCCAGTTGGTTCTGGTTACTGGAGTGGGCCTGGCTCCTAGTGGCCTGACTACCCCCTGCTGGCCCTAGTTGCTTGCATTGGCCTGGCTGCCTGCTGGGGAGCAGCAGCTCTTCCAGTGTCCAGCCAGAGAGATGCCTCCCTGGCTAGCCCTGTGCTTCTGCTTCCTTGTTCCTTTTCCCACCTGCTGATTCCCAGTTTCCAACTTCATAATTCCTAGCATGCTGGGTCCTGCTTATTGGCTTCTCGTTTCCTGTCCCCTGAGTCCTGCTTGTTGGCTTCCTGACTTCTGCTTGTCAGTTCCTGGTTCCTACCTGTGGACTCCTTGTTCCAGACTCCAGCCCAGGCCCTTTGCTTTGGCCTGACATGCCAGCTCTTGATGTCTTTGCTTCAATTCAGACCCCTACATTCTGACACTTGAGTCCTGGCCCATGGCTTCAGTTTGGTGATCACCCATATCCCAGTGCCTGACAACTCCAGCTGGCTTCTCTATACCCCCCAGGCAGTGACTGCTTCCTGCTCCTGACCCCCCAGTCATGACTCTAACCAGGGTGACTGCCTAAATCAGTGACTCTCAACCTTTTTTTGCTGTGACCCTAAATCCAGGTCGCAACCCCCGCCCCCGCCACCGACTCAGTCATACCTGGTGGTGCCAGCAGAGCCCAAGCTGGGCTGGGATTGTGGGGGACAGTGGTGGCGAGAGCCACGTGGACTGTGTGCCATGAGAGCCTGCAGGCAGGAGGGGTGGAGTGAGGGATGGACCCTAGTTTGGGTTGTGACCCAAGGTTGGAAGCCACTGTCCCTAACAGAACTTGGCCTTCTAACTTGCTATTCCTGATGCCCTGGGACTCTGGCTTCCCTGAACTTGCCTCTTCTTGATCCACTGTGTTGTGACTCTCTGGGAGTCCAGCTCTGACCACCCACCTCTCGGCTGTATCCCTGACACTGTGCATGGCTGTGGACACTGGGTAGCTAATGGAGCCTTCTGGGCATACAGTTCTTGTATCCCCTGCCCCAGTACTGGATTTGGCCTTAGTGAAGGTGGAGCATGGCATGCTGGGACCTCCAGGCTAGGTGCAGGGGCAAGACCAAAAAGATGAGGCTAACTTACACCTTCTGACTCTCCAGCAGTCTGGATCCCTCTTGCCCAAGAGTCCTGGAGAGTGGTTAGCCCAGGACAGGCCACTTCTTGGCTGAGGTAAATGTGGTTTCGAGGGCTAGGAGCCTGCCAGGTGCCCGGTTTATGTCAGACCAGCCCCAGTTCTCTGGATAGAGCTGGGTCCTGTCTGGAAGGAGCAGGTTGCGAGACACTGAAGGAATTGATCAGACTCCTCAAGCCATTCACTAGACGGGAAGTGGGGACTCCAGCCCCACCCTTCTCTCCTCCTCCCTAGCTTGCCTCTGTGCTCGGGCCGGCTTGGCCGTGCTGCCAGCCCTGCAACCCAGAGAGACTTGGGAGTCCCGGGGCGCTGGAGTTGGGCTTATATCCCACTGTGGGAACAGGACAGCATTTCCCTGAAGGGTGCAGGTCTGGCTGCTCCTGCTTCCACTGGCACCTTCTTCCTGCTGCCTAGCAAGGGGGGTACCCCAACCTTGCTCCCCATGCCTGACCTGTCCACTGCTAATACCCCTGCCTCCCTGATAATACTGCAGTGGCCCTGAGTCTTGCAGACTGTACTATGTATCAACTGTAGCTGGTGCTGATGTTGCAGCTGGACTCATCACCTGATGCAGCTCACACAGGCTCTGCCACTGGGCTGGAAAATGTGTATCGATCTCTCTCTGTTTGCAGAGGCAGCGAGTGGCTGAGCAGCGCTGGGGCTATGTGTGGAGAGCTTTGGCAGCCCAAGCTAGAGTTGGGGAGGGAAGAACCCAGCCTCCAGCACCTCCTGGCTGCCCAGCCCCTGTGCCCTTCCCTGCCCAGGGGCACCTCAGTTGCTCAGGCAGATCCTTCAGCATCCTTGGGCACTGGGGAGGTCTTAGGCCAACACTACAGTCCTTCCCTCTCCCATTGCTGTTCCCAGTGCCCTTCATTGCTGCCGCGCTCTTATTCCTATCTGAATTCCAGTCAGCCCCAGCTGGGAGAATGTCTTCAGCTCCCGTAAAGCCTCATTAGTTTTCCCAGCACTGTCACAGTGCATGGCTGAGCCAGGCAACTGTGACCACTGAATAACATAATGTTGATCCCTGTAGTGGAGGCCAAGCCTGGGCCCTGGGGGCTTGGTCAGTTGGTTGCCCTGCTCTGACACTTACCATTCAGGAAGGCTGACTTCAATGAGCTTAGGCAAATAGTGCGAGAGACCCTATGGGAAGGTGGACTGAGGGGAAGCGAGTTCAGGAAGGGTGGTCATTCCTCAAAGGAGGAATACTCAGAGTGCAGAAAAGGCACATTCCTGTATTCAGGAAAGGTGGTAAAGGGGCCAGGAAGCCCTCTTGGTTTAGCAGAGGAATCAAGGAGTGCTTAAAAAACAAAAAGGAGGCTTATGGACAGTGGAAACAAGGGGGAATACACAAGTATAGCCCATATTTGTAGGAAGAGGACAAGGAAGGCAAGTACTGAGACTGAGATCAGGTTGATGACCAAAACCAAGGACAAAAAGAAGTCCTTTAAGTATATAGGGAGCAAGAAAAAGACCAAGGGAATGTGGGGCTGTTGCAGAATTGGATGGGACAGCTGATAACAGATAGTCAGGAAAAAGATGAACTCTTTAATGAATACTTTGTGTCAATGTTCCTGCATGCAAATAGTGGTTGCCCACCTGGTCAGGAGTTGGGGGGTGGGGGAGTTGCAATTACCAACCAGTGGTCTGTATCAAATTGGTGAGGAAGCGCTTAGGGCTGCTAAATGTCTTTAAGTCGGCAGGACCGGATGACGTACACCCAAGAGTGTGGGGGAATTGTCTGAAGTCATTGCGTGACTGTTGACAAAGGTATTTGAAGACTCATGGTGCTCGGGAGAGGTCTCTGCAGACTGGAAAAGAGCCAATGTCATGCCAATCTTTAAGAGGAGGAGGGAGGATCTGAGAAACTATAGGCCAGTCAGTTTGACCTCGACACCGGGTGGTATTTTGGAAAACATCAAGAAGTCATTTGTGAGAGACTGGCAGAAGACATGATACTGAAGGATAGCCAACATGGCTTCATTGTGGGCAGGTTGTGTCTGACCAACTTTGCCTTCTTCTATGATCAAGTAATGAACCACTTAGATGTGGGAGATGCAGTTGATGTCATATACTTGGATTTTAAAAAGGCCTTCATGATGCTCTTATAATAAAACTGGGGGATTGTGGGCTAGTAGAGTCCATGGTCAGGTGGGTTGGGAACTGGCTAAGGGGCCAAACCCAGAGAGTGTTAGTGGACAGGTCTGTATCATCTTGGCAGGAGGTGACCAGTGGTGTCCCACAGGGTTCAATTCATGGCCTCATCCTGTTCAACATCTTTATCAATGATTTATATGAGGCTGTGGAAAGCACGCTGACCAAGTTTGCGGATGACACTAGGTTATGACAAAAAGCAATCACACCAGGGGATGGGATGCAGATCCAAGCAGACCTGGACAAGCTGAAAAGGTGGGAGGAGTGGAATCAGATGCAGTTCAATAAGGATAAATGCAGAGTGCTTCATTTGGGGAGAAGTAATCAGTGACATGAATATAGGTTAGAAGGAGATGCCCTGGCCAGCACAATGGCTGAAAGGGGCCTTGGGGTTATGGTTGATCACAGGAGAAACATAAGTTGCCAGTGTGATGCTTTAGTCAACAGCTAATAGTATACTGGGGTGCCTTAGCCGATGTGTTGAGAGCAGCATGAACGCTGCGTGCCCCCGGAGGCAGCTGTGGTGGTGTCGGCGATGGGAGCAGGCTGAGTGGGCAGGTCCTGAAGGTGGCCACAGAGGTGTTGGCGGCAGAGGGAAGTGAGGGTGGTGAGCAACAGCCAGCAGTGATCAGGGACTGCCCGCAAATGCTGCTGGTGGTGTCGACGGCGGGTGGGGAGTGGCAAGTGTTTTTTCACAGGGGATGCACCTAATTTTAGGGGGTGCACGTGCACCTGCGTGCACATCACCAATGGTGAGCAAGGCTAAGGAAGTGATACCAGAATCTGGAATAGACTTCCCAAGGAGGTGGTGCAGTTCTCAACCTTGGAAGTCTTCAAGAGAAGACTGGACAAACACCTTGCTTGGATCATTTGATCTCAGCAGTATTCCTGCCCAGAGCATGGGGGTTGGACTTGATAATCTTTTGAGGTCCCTTCCAGACCTTAATTTCTATGATTTTATGATTCTTATGTCTTGGGAGCTGGCATTGAGCTGCCCTGGGCCTTGACTTGCCATTGCTCTCTTTTCCCCACAGAGTGCAGGGCATCTGCTGGATCCACTGAGAGCAGCATGAATCTCCGCCTTGCAAGGAGAGCACTGTGTCCCCCAAGGTGCCAACTTGGTGGAATGAGTCCTCAGCCCTTAGACCTGGTCTGTGCAGGCCCACTGGGCCTTGAGCTCTTGGCACTTGGTGCTGCAGGGAACCGGGGCTTCTGTTTCCAGTTCTGACTGGCCATGAAACCTGGGCATGTCGTTGCTCTCCTCTGTGCCTCTCCCAGACTTTGTCCCATCAGAGTTGCTGCTGCCAGTCTTCCCAGCACAGGGCCCTACCCCCGGCCTCTCTGTCACCTGCCCCCAGCTGTGTCCTGCAGCTCTGTGTGTGGCTCCCACGGATGCTCCATCCCATTGATGTTTCTCAGCGCTTTGGCCTGGAGCTCTGCATGCTGAAACTGGCTGTGCAACAAGGCTGTTTTACAGCATGGGTGAAATGCTGCTGAGTGTGGGCTTTTGGGGGCTGAGCTGAACTGCACAGACCAGAGCCACCTTTTGAAGCTGTGTTGAAACCATCCTGACCTTGAGAACAGAGAGCAGTACCCCTGGGAGTGGCAGCGGGGGAGGCTGGGGTCCGAGGTGTTTATTGCAAGTGTCAGCACCCACTGGCACTCAGCTTTTTCCTGCTGTAGTCTCAGCTTGGAGTCACTCCTCATATCTCCCCCATGAGAAAGTCATCAGCTGTGGGTTTTTGTGCATGATTCTTTGGCTGCCAGGTGCTGAAATCTGGATAAAGGAGCATCTTGCCCAAATTATCTCCACCACTGAATCAATCAGTGCCGCCTCTCTTCCCCGACTCCCGGGCTGATCTATCATTCCTGTCGCATTGTGTCCAGGCGTCGTGCCACATCTCTCCTTTACCATTGATAGCCCTGAGAAGTCTTCATTCATTTGTTAACTTCAATAATGTATTTCTCCTGGAGATCCTGTATCGATAAGTGCCTTATTTCAAGGATGCAAGCTATCCTCCATCAATAGCCCTGCAGGAGTGGGACCGTTGGGACCGTTGCTGCGCAGGAACCAAAAACCAAGCAGAGGGGTAATATTCAGCAATGTCTGGAAGGCAGATGGAAGTTTGGTTCCGGCTTCTTGCCTTGGAGTCCTCACAGCAACAGGTTCACAAGCCATGAAATTTGGATCCGGTTTGGAATCCAAACCTCCCCAAGGCTCCACGAACTCTGGACCCTGTGTCTAAACCCAGGCGCATCTCCAAGAGAAGACTCCAGGCCATGAGGGCTTGGTCCAGACCACTCTGCATTCATATCCACTTTCCTGATTCAGGTCCATCCTTTGGCTTAGCCTCAAGCCCTCAACATTTTGGGTCTGTCTTTGTGACTTTTTCAGGGGTTCTTACTTCCCTGGGAAAGGGTGTCATTTACAAGGCTGAAACTCAGCAAGTTCCAGCCAGAACTGATGTTTCTACCATCCGTGAACAGGCAGACAGCTCTGTAGCCCGCGGTCTCAGATCACAGATCCTGCTGTCACTTGCAGCGGGGTGAGTCAGTAGGAACAGCAATAACTCCATTCCAATTATCAGCAGCACTCAGGAGGCAGTGCGACCTAGTGGACTGAACACTGGACAAGGATTTAGGGAAGCTGGGCATTGTTCTCAGCTGCGCCACTGGTCCATAAGGTGACCTTAGGCCAGCCACTCCCCACTCTCTGTGACTGTTTAGGCAGTAAGCTCTTTGGGGCAGAGCCTTTCTTCCTCTATGTGTCAGGAGTGTCCACCCAGCTCTCGGGGTCCTTTGATCACAGTTGGAGCCTCTTAGAACTGCTGTCAGGGGAGGAGACAATAGTCACTCCACGGAGTCATGACAGCATGAGCCAGAGGAGAATGGGCTGCCAGCTTTTGTGGAACTAATCATATCCCACCCCACCAAAAGCCTGGGGAGAACTAAGAGGCTCTGTGTATCACAGGAGTTTCAGCTACGCCATGCGCAACAGTGCCAGGGCAGGAAGGAGGTGTTGATGGGATGGCAGAAAAGCCCGGGAGCCATGAGAGTCGCTTAAGTGCCAGTGAATCTGAGGGTTAGAGTGTTCTTGTCTGGAGCATTTAGACATTGCAAAGGTGGCAACCCCCCTCCCACTGGACAACATTAGACCTGGAAACACAGCCTGCTCTGCACGGCCAGCTCAAGCCAGCATGCCAGCATGGTGCTTGATGGATCCAAGTATTGTTAAAACAGAGAGATTCAAACTGGATGGTCCAGAACAGCAGGGAGGATCCATGTATGGGCACGCTGGGGCACACAAATATATCATGCTGTATGCACACGCAGGGACAAATAGTTACACAGCAATGCCCTGATATTCAGGGATTTGTGCATACACACTGAGTCACGGATATGCAGGACACATAGATGTTCATCACCTGCAGTGGTTCATGGACATGCATGTACACACAGATGTGCAAAACGTTGCTGATACATAGTCAATAGGTGAGCAGCGTATGGTAGGGAAATGGGGGTGGGGGTGTGATTGATTAACCCCCGGATCCGAACAGGCCGAGGACAAAAGGGTTATGGAACCTTGTTTCCTTTTCCTCTGCTTCTTCCTGTCCAAGAAAAATCCAAAAAGACAATGTAACAAATAAATGCTTTACTTACACTACTGAAGTACGTGGACTCTCACTGTTGATGTACACAGGGTAGGCACCTTCTGTAAAAGTTGCACCGGGTAGCACATAAATGCTATATTCACACTTCCGGGCCGGCAGTTCCCCTTTACAACAACTCCAAAACCAAACCTACGGGGAACTCGAGAGCTCTTCGCACATCTGAATGATGTATTTAACTGTGATGGGGGTGTCTGGGGGGTAAGGGATGCCATGGACGCAGGACCTCTGGTGAAGGTGATCAAGCCTCTCCAATGTTGTGTGGGTCCCGCCTTCTTTTTTGTGGGCTTTGCTTTTATACTGCCCGAATAGCCAATAGGATTAGGACTCTTTTGGCACGCTGAGCGGGTTGCATGAGCTGGGGATTCTGCTGCATGCGCTGATCGCGTGGCTGTTAGGCTGCACCTGCTGCTTCCCCCACGCCGTGAGCATAACTTGCTCTCATGTCTGGCGTTTGGTTACCTTTTGTTTACCACACAGTGAGCTGGGAAAATGCAGACCGAACAGTGAGTGGTGGAAATGCAGTGATGCCAAGTCCCAGCGGTGCCTGAGGATGCAACAAGGAATGGATATCCATATTGCTTGTTTGCAGAGCAGGTGGAGCTTACAAGGGACTCTTGCAGATGCAGCACAGGAACAGGTGGATGCAGCCTGACTGGGTGGGGAGGTTTGGTTACATGGTGAATCTTGGTGATACACAGTGACCCTCTGACAGGCCTGCGGGGCTCATGTTTACACAGTGGGAGGTGATCTTTCTGATTGGGCTAACACACGCAGACCTCCAGATGAAGAATGAGAAGGTTCTTTGCAGTGTCATAGTGATACATGGCCTCACAGCACTGCGCTGAGACTCCAGGGTTCATGTTTGGACTGTGAATCTGGCAATGGTATCTCCAGATGTGTAGCAGCTTTTTCTTTTAAACGGCTTTTTCTTTTAAATGTTCTTTATAATTTAGGCATCATCAGCCTCAATATTAAACCAGTGTCTGAAGTTCTTGACTCAAGTGTCCTGAATGCACGCTGGCTTCTCTGTTGCAGGCAGAGATTGTTTTGAGTTTCAAACTGTGGAAGAGACTTAGGTGACCCAAACCCCTGAGGACTGTTTATAGCGCCACATATGCAGCCTGCAGGTATCTGGGATGCTGGTGGGGTGCAGAAGAGCCATGCTGGGGCCTGTCATGCCTGGCAGGTAGGCTGTGATCAGGCCGACACTCTCCCTATGTAAGGCAGCTGCATTCACGGCTGGTTGTCAGGTTTAAACATTTGAATGTATCATCATTAGCTACTTGTCGTGTTGCAGCCTCTTTCCTTGTGGGGGTCTGTCATTGCTCCGGTTGGAAAGTGCTTTGCATGTCTGTAGCACTTTCCAACTGGAGATCTCAAAGCACTTTGTACATTTGAATTAACTAAGGCTCACAGAGTCACTGTCATGCAGGGAAGCTGACTATGCGGGTCATTTCGCCTGCTGTGCCAGGAGCTGCAGCCACTTTTGGGAAGAAGCACAGCAGCTGTTAGCCCAGGGCTGAGACACAAAGATTGCTGAAGCCAACAGAAAGTACCAGGGAGTGAAGGGAAGTGGGATGGAAGCTGGGTAGGCCGCAAAGAGTTAACACTCCACCTCTTAGGAAGGTTTGTTGGGGGGGGGTAAGGTTTTTTTTGGTTAAGAATTTTTTTGTGTTCCCAGTCAAATCAAGTTCAAATCCACGAGTCAGTCCACAACCATGAGTGGCCCTACAACCCGCAAACATCCTACACCCCGGCCAGGGGCTTCAGATATTTTCAAAGTCTTTTGGCAGCCATCCTACATGCAGGCCCAAGCCCGGAGGCCTGGGGTTCAGGTACCTCCAAGTTTCATCTGCCCTCAGCCATATGGCCACAAAACCAAGCTAAGGAGGAGCCTCCCATTTCCATAAAGTGGGCTTTAAGCCCCAACACCTCAGCAGGTGCTAAACCATGCTAGAAGAACAGTTAACCCCAGGATGCTTAAGGAAAACCACCTTCTTGGACCCAGACACATGGAGTTTCCCCTTTTGGTTTTTCCTAAGGTGCCAGGAAACTTTTAATAAGCTCTTGCTGCTGGGGAACACTGTCTTTACATTCCGAGCCCCTTTGGACAGCATGCACAGGCAGCCCATGCTGGGAGAGTCATCTAAAAAGTCACCTGCACTTGGCTGCTCCTGGAGATCTCCCAGCCAGTACTGTTTCATCCTCCCCTCCTTAGCTTATGAACTCTGATAGGAGCACAGCACAGGTGCAGGCTGAACAATGGCTGGGGCTTCAGGCTGCAGACAGACCCTTCTCACCATGTTACCTTCCCATCCCTTCTCCCTGCCTAATTGGCCAGCTGGAGTTGGCACAGAGCAGTTCAAGGCTCTCCCCCCAAGAGCTGTGAGCTCTGCCACCTTGTCACTGCCCACTGCGAACAGGGGAAGGAGGAGCCAAGCTGGCAGAGCAGAGGGACTGTCGATCAGGCTTGAAGGGCATTGGCATTGCTCTGTGTGCATGCGTGCATGAGCATAAGAGCCTGAGGCTGGAAGATCAGAGGGCAGAGGGCATTGTCACTCCTCTCTGTGGAAGGGAGCTCACCACTGGGGTAGCAGGGCATAGACATCAGCAGTGCTTTGGTTCTGTGGTAGGGGAAGCCCAGGGCTTGGTGAGCAAGGAGGCTGCAGGCATCAGTACTCCTGTATGTGTGAAGAGAGCCCAGCCCACCCTGGTAGTGTAACTCTGCACAGTCTTCTTCCTCTTGATCTTGCTAAGCACTTTGAAAGCCTTCCTAGGAGCCTGAAGGGGTGTCTACCCCACATTTCCTAAACAGGGGAAAATGGCACTGCTTATAATAGCTGGCTCATTGGGCAGGGAGGGGGTACCAAATGTTGCCCACCCCAGCCTGTGCAGTGAGAGCTGAGGCCTCCTTGTTGGTACTTGCCAGAGCTGCCCACAGCATGGGGTCATTGGTGACTGCCTCAGTAACATCCCTTATCTCCATCTTGCAAACACTGCAGGAAAACCCATTGCTCAAGGCAAATACACAGCAGAGGGGAAGGCATGTCACATCCTATCCAAGGACCCTGTCAGCGTGGAGCGAATCACATTACCCAACAATTATGTAAGAAGAATGTTAACGATAAGGTCGTGTGACACACGGCAAGCACGAGCACAACCACTCAGGGCAGGAAGTCTGCCGCAGCTCCCTGGGCACGCTCTTCCCATGCCCACAGACTGCCAAGCCCAGGGATGTCTATGCATACCAATGACAGGGAGAATGAGGCTTAAAAATAGCCCTGGGTGCTGAGTTGTAGGGATTGCAGAAAGTTCCAGGCAAGTCTGGCCTCTATGTCTATGTGGGGTCCCTGGTTCCAAGGAAGGGGGGGTGTTTGAAAGCAGAACAGCTGAGAAATGGGGGTGTCTGTGTCCCCTGGAGCCTTCCCTTGCCAGAAGGTGACATTCCCTCTCACACCTATTCGCATGCATGCGTGTCCGCCCATGGGAGCAGGGCCAGCCCTCTGTTCAGCAGTGGGCAATAGGAACTAGGTTGCACACAACAGGTACAGGGCTGTGTGTGGCAGCAGGGAGTCTTTGGTTGCCTGTCACTAGCGATGCAGGTAGCAGGCTGACCTCAGGTAGCACTTGGGTCATCAGCCTCTTTCAGTGTTGTGGAGCATTCTGCTCTGTGTGCTGTACTCCTGATATGGGGCACCATGCCATGGGGATGGGCCCTGTGGAAGGAAACCTTAGGGCTGCTCCTGAGCAAATAGCAGCCTTGAGCAACTGTCCCTCCTTCCAACCCCCATGTACACCCCGGCCAAGCCCTGCTTTCTTCTTCTCTGCCTTCTGGTCCAAACTGCTTCTCCTCCTCTGGGCTGCCTGGACCGAGCTCAGGGCACTGGCAGCACAGAGGACAGAGGACAGGGCTCCCTGCTCTCAGTTCTGGTGCCCAAGACCCCAGTGGCAACTGGCGGCCTAGAGGAGCATTTGTAAGAAGGCCTGCTCTGCCCGCACATCCCCAGGCTGGGACACACACAGTGGCTCTGTGGGGGACTGGGAGTGTGCAGTTTGGAACCGTGAGGAGCTGGAGCATGCTCAGGACAGATGGAAACTTCCTGCAATTCAGTGGCAAACTAGCTTCTGTCCATGGCACGTGTGTCAACTGTGGCTGTTCAGTGGCATGTAGTCTGGCCAGAAGTGGAGTTTTTTTGTTTGCAGGGATAGCAGATTTATCCCCCTTACACCAGAGAGACTCCCTTCCAAATAAATCTCCCTGCTCCAAGGCAGGGTAGCTTCATAGCTCTTCAATGAGATATTTATACAAATTTTTAAACATGTTCTCAATCACGTGTTTTTCCTTAATGCTCTTCATAGAGGTGACCAAACTGGATTAGCTGAAACTTCCCCAAAGCCTGAGGCAGACACCCAACATGGGAAATTTCAGCCTGGATCCCCACTTGTCAGGAGTCAGAGAGAAGGGAAGGGTAGCTTCACACAGCTCCTCTCCACATTTTCACAGGAAAGCATACGTATCTGCGTGGGTCAGGACCAGCTTAGCTGCAGCAGTGACTGTGTGTGAAGCAGGACACCCCAGGTATGGCAGAAATAGTGCCACCTGGTTCCTGCCCAAAAGATTTTTCAGCACTAATAGATGAGGGGCAGGGGGGAATGACTTGCCCAAAGTCACATAATGAGGCAGTGCCAGCCCAAGGCATCATCCCTTGCATCATACCCCTGCCCAGTGGAATGGACCCATAAGGCACCATTACAGCTGGTACTGGGTTGAGCAGCCCTGAGGCTATGCTTAGCACTTGCTGAGGCTGAGCGGATACCGTAATGATCTCTTGGAAGAGTCAGAAAGAGAACCCAAGCCCCGAGACTCCCATCTTTTTATGACCTTTTATTTCAGGGTGCTTAAACTTGAAGCTTTCTCAAACTGTTGTAATGCTTCAGCTTGAATTTAGTGAAAATGCCAATATTAAATCTCACATACCCATCCTTTTGTTTTTAATAGCTGCACTCCACCCCCTCTCCATTTCCCCCTGGAATTCAGGGTAGGACCTTGACATTATGGTGCGTTCATGTCACTGAAATCAAGACTGTCTCACAAGCCATAACACTGAAAAAGGCAGAGTTGGGCTTAGCATCAGCCATGTGGAAGTACATGTGACCTGGCTGCTGGCATTTCTGTCCACTTGAGTGCTTGGCTTTGCCACCTTAATGCAGGGATTTATTTTGTGTGTGGCTTATTGTTAGGAAGCATGTCTCAACTTCTTAATTAAGTGATGGAAACACAATCAAATCCAGGCTTCCAGGAGCAGCATCCCAAAAGCTGCCCAGCTAATGCATAGACTAATGACTGGGTTGGCACAGTGATTACTAAATCTGTGGGACTGGCAGGGTTTTCCATTAGCTGTCTAGGGGAGAGACCTGGGTTGGGCCAGGGAACTACTTCATTGTCAAGGAACTAAGACATTGTCCTCTTCCCCTCCAGCTCATTA
Source organism: Caiman crocodilus (assembly GCA_030014935.1). Classification (NCBI taxonomy): domain Eukaryota; kingdom Metazoa; phylum Chordata; order Crocodylia; family Alligatoridae; genus Caiman; species Caiman crocodilus. Next base: position 80,831,378 of record JAGPOW010003685.1, read on the forward strand.
ATTATTTGGAAGCTATTAGCTGTCAGCCACCACTGGACCTCAAATTCAAATCACATATTCTGAATTCTTAATTTCTCATAATCCATCAGTGTGCTGACTTCTTCAGCTAATATTAGCAGCACCAGCTCCCCACATGCTGAAGGGACAGCAGCATCCTTCTGCATAAAATAAAAATCGATATAGCAAGGGATAAAATCATTACATGACGCTTGGGCATGTGTCTGTGGAGGGTTTTACTTGGGTGTTCTGACTCCCTTCCCAGCACAAATTCTGAGCTGCCAAGAGCCAGCACAAGCGGGGGAAGGGGCTGTGATTACAGGGGAATGAGACACGCATGTCCACCTGTAATAATTGGGGGAGAAAAATCAACAAGACAGAGGGGGACAGAACCTAAGTAGGCTGCTTCCTTTCATCTTCAGCTGGGTACAAATTAAATCCACTATGGAGAACTCAACAGCACAAGAAGGAACATTGTTAGTCACAGACCTAAATCTTGATTTCAAAACCTGCCTTAGTTTAGAAATGTCCTGCCTTCCTAAGCTGGTCAGACAGTATCCACTGCACAGAGCACTCCAGGAGCAGAAAAGAGTAGACAGAGCATTGTCCGGGAGCACTACGGTGTGTAGGGTCAAGTCACTTGCTGTGAGTTATGAGCCAGATTTGGTATTACACCTGCTGCTCAGCAGCAGGGATCCATGCCTCTACTTTGAGAGAGTTGCTGGGGACTACTGGCTGCAAGCCATTAATGGGAAAGATGGCATAGTGGATGGGGCCACAGGAAACCTGGGTAGAAGTCCAGATGTGGGCACAGCATCCTTGAGTGACCTTGAATCTACCCTGTGCCTCATCTGTGGACACAAAAACTGTATTCCCCTGCAGAGAGAGCCCTCAGTGAGTGTGGGGCTCAGGTTCAATGGTAATGGGAACCAGATAAGTACCTAGGTAGACAGTCCTACCTAGAGCCTTCAGGATATCTGAGGCATCAGAGGGTCTGGGGCAATGTCCCTGGGGCAAAGAGGCCCCTGACAATTCCTCAACCTCAGGCACACCGTCCAGCAGGTTTCCTGGCTGGCCTCATTGCCTGGCTCAGATCCAGGAATAATTGTTCTCTTCCTGCACTGAAGTGGCTTCAGGGGTTGATCACCATTTGAGTTCGGGCAAGGTGTGGGGGGCTTCATTCACCCCAAAGCCGAGGTGAGGCACAAAACAGAAACCTTGCAACCAGTAGCTCAGCACAGAGCCTCCATCCCTTCCCAAAGGGCCAAAACAGCTCCATATACTTCATCTCCAAGCCCTCTTTTGTGCTCACTGATCATGAGGAAACTGGACAAGTTGTTCAGCCAGCTTCAGGGGAGTCTCCTGACATGGCTTGTTGACTCAGATGGTTCTCCAAGAACATGGCCTGCTAAGGGGGCTGATCCTTCCTGGGGTTGAGTTGTAGCAGAAAAACAGGCCTGGAACCTGACTCTGGATTCAGGCTCCATTGGGTGTGGGGGGGTACCACATCATGAGGGCCATCTTTGCTATGTCTTGACTACTTTCTCTGCTTCCCTAATGTCCTGGCTGAAAGGCAGACAGATATCCATGGAGGGGATATCTCAGCTAGGTAGGACAAGAGCTGGGTCCCATCCCACTCCTAGGAGCACTCCTAGGAGCATCTCACTGCTTGTCCGTGTGCTGGAGCAGGAGCACCGCTGACGTGGCCACCCCTTCCTGAATGCCTGCTCTGGAGTGATGAATGCTGCTGAATTATTGAAGCTTTCTCAAGCTTGCCTTTCTGTTCCCTCTGCCTGCCATTCCCTTTGTTGTGTGAGACAAGAACAAGCTCCCTGCGGTTCCCCCCCATTTCAAACTGACAATGCAAACAAACAGATGAATAAATCACGAGGCCCAGCTGCTGGCTCCCTGGCTCTGGAGCCCCGTGCCTCAAGGAAGAGAGAAGCTCCATTGCCATGTGGCATAGGGGTGAAACAAGAGCCACATGGTGTCTCTGATCATTGCAGCATTACCTGGGAAGTGCTGGCTCTGAGATGCTTCCAGAGCGCCTTCCAGGTACCCGAGACATGGAGCTGGGATCCCCCGTGGCTAGCCCAGGTATTTGCTAACGGAGCCTGTGTCAGTGTCAGACAGAACAGAAGCTCCCATGGCCTGAGACTCCTTTGGCACAGTGTCAGCTACAGAGCGCTGTAGCTAATGGCATGAACTATCTGTCAGTTCCCTGTGTGAGATATGGGGCCAGGTGCAGAGCTGGTGCAAGCACTGATTAATGTTCAGTCCCACCAGTTTGGCCAAAGGTGAGGATGGGTTCAGTCCACAGCCACCCCAGGGTACCTGAGATGCCTCAGTGTTGGGCAGGAAGAGGGCAGGCTGAAGTCTGGAAGTCCCTGTGACTGTCCAAGTCACATGAATGGCATCTGTGCCATAAGAGGCAGACATGGTTGGTGTGTAAGGCACTGGCTGGGACTTGAAACATCTGGGTTCAGTTCCTTTCTCTGCCACTATCTCCCCATGCGCCCTTGGGCAAATCACAGGATTGCTCTGGTCCTAAGGTTTCCCATGAATAAAAGCAGAAGGTAAATTCCCCTCTCCAGCTTCTGTTTTACATATGCAGGCTGAGATAGGCAAAGGCCCAGAGGAAGAAGCCAATCCACAGTCAGGAGGGCCTGAGTGGATATGACAATCTCAGCCTTGGCTATGAGCCTGCTGGGGCAGGGATTGTGTCTCACTCCCTGCCTCTGCTTCTGCCCCCAGTGGGGTCATACCTATCCATTGCTGTTTATCCATCTTACAGTTAGTGACTACTAACTGTAAGAGCACCAATGGGGGCCTGTGCTGGGGTCAGAAGACTGGGTACCCTCCTTTGTACATCAGCACCCATTTCTCTGGGCCAGCTTCAAGAAGAGACTGGAAGGTGCTCTTGGCCCATGGTTTGGTGATCTGGACAGTTTGCTGGGAAGCAGGAGATGCAGGTTTAACCCTGCTCTGGCTAAGGGAATCCTAGAGTTTGGGTCCCACCCTCTGACAAGTGCCCAAACTACTAACCTACAAGGCAGGGGGGAGCGTCCTCTGTTATTTTATATAAAGTGCAAAGAGTTACATAGACCTTTCCAGGGGAGCAGGAGCTAGAATCTGCATAGTTGGGCTGCAATGTCACTTGTGTCACTAACTTAGCTACTTAAATGAAACTGGCCATCCAAAGGCAGAGTTGGATTCAAGCCTTTCTGTGTGAGAGACCAACAGTCAATGCTGTCCCGAGATGGGCCAGGGAAAGCCTCTGTGGCTGCCAGTACAGTCAGGCTGCTAGCACAGCCTCCGCACAGTCAGGTAGGGAGTGGCCACAGGGCTCCACTAATGGATCCATCCAGCTGAAGCACAAAGGGCAGTGTTTCCAAAGAAGTGGCTCAAGTTAGGTCCCTGAATAAACCACCTGCCTGTCAGAGTCCTGGCTGCTCCCATCACTTTGGCCACATGCAGGGCATATCAGGTGCTGACTGTTGCTGGGGGGCTGCAAATAGATTTGTAGCCTTGATTTTAGAGCTCCTCCAACTTGGTTCATTTTATGAGCTTTCAGTAGGTCCCAGTCTGGTTTGGAGAGAGGATGGTGACTGGATCTTGTCTGCAGCATCCAGAGGGAGCTGACCATATGGGCCCTCTGTGCTGTCTATTCTCCAGCCATCTCTATACACAGGCAGAGTAATGTCATGCCATGCAACTTAATGTCACAAAAATGCTATTGTTGTCCTTGTTTGCTTCGTCCCCCACCCCCCCACCCCACTCCAGCTTATTTACTGAAGCTGTTCAGGGAGTTTGCTTGCTAAGATAACGAGGTCACAGAGATTAAACTTCTCCTCTTCAAAGTCGTCCCAAGGACATCACTGGGCTGCACTTGGTCCTCCTTTGCTATCACGTGGCTGAGCAGGCCATCATCTGTGCCATCAAGAACGGATGCACCAGAGCGTTTTTCTCTTATGTCTGGGGCGCATTGTGCAATATGCATGTCTCCTGGGCTCCAATATCCTAATGCCCTGCAGAGGGGCCCCAGAGTAGATGGATTCCACCACTCTGATACAGCTTGCAACTAAAACAAGGCTCATATATTTGAAATCCCCCCCTTCCCCTTATTTCTAATTGCCTGTTCCCTTATTAGCTGAGTGCCTTCCTGTCTGTCCAGAAGCCCCTGTGTCTTGCCCATCATTGTCTGGCCTCAGCAGGCTTGTCAGGTCTTATTAAGGACCCTGAAGGGTCTGCTGCTGTCTACAGCTAAGTTCTCTGCCTGCCCAGTTCTTTCTCATTTTCAGCCTGAGGATCTGGAGGCAGGAATTCTGGCTTCCAGTGTCAGCTCGGGCACTAACCTAAGGCAAGTCAATCCACCTCTGTCTGCCTCAGCATCTCCATCTCTGGCAGGTGGCTCTGCATGGGTCTGGCCCTTGGTGGCTGCAAAGCCCTTTGATACATTCAGTTGAAAGGTGTAACCAAGGGCAGGACATACAGAGATGAGCCAGTGCCACCTGCCCCAAGCTCAGCAGGAAAGCAGCAGATTGTGTGCCCTAGAATAAAGCATGGTCTCTGGCCCCGGCTGCCCCTTCTCCCAACCCCTATCCTGCTCCACTTCCCTTCCCACACCTGAAGAGGTTTTTGCCAGAGAAGATAGGCTGATAGCTGTTGTCTTCTTGCAGTAACTCCCCACAGTCCTTCCCAGTGATGTGTGCAGTGAAACAGGCAGGGGTCTCCTGGGCATCTGAACAGTGATAAGAGGCGGAAGCAGGGTACTGTAAATGTCACCATTAGGCTACAGCTGTCCTTGCACTGTGCTGGTATGTGTGTGTCAAATAATCCAGCTCCCTCCTCCCCCCACCTCCAAAGGTTTGATCTTACAAAGCAATGTGGGTAAATCATGCTGGAAAATCCAGCACTGATTGCTAGCGTCTCTCTCATCACCTTGGCAGTCAATGGCCTCTGCACTAAATCAGCAGGACTCTGCATCTTTCTCCAAGCCCTTCCACCTGATGGTCTCAGTGCAGCAATTAAGCCAGATAGGAAATGTGTACTACAGCACTGAAATGCAGCTGTCCCTGGGGAGGGAGGTGGAAATCAGTTAGAGCACAACAGTCGTTAGGACACAAATGATCTCCCCTTTGAGCATCATACTTGCATTGAAAATCACAGGGGGAGCTTGGAAATGCCAGGCCCCAGCACCCACCCTTTACCCTGGAGAGATTTTCTAGACTGCTGAGTGATTTGGGGGAGCAGAAAATCAGCCACTTCCAAAGGGGCTAGATTTTCCCAAAGTGCTGAGGGGCCAGCTAAAAAACAGGACCTTTCCATTTTGAATCCCCAAATTGGAAGTCCCCAGTCACTGCTGAAGATCTTGGCCAATGACTGGAGGTAAGGAGAGGCTCCAGGCACCAGGCTGAGCCGCTGCACATACTGGGGAACTCAAGCTTCATAGTCACCATCATCACATCCTTCAGTGGGCTCCACTCCTCCTGCTGCCCAGCCAGCCAGCCAGAGGTACAGTCTAGTCTAGTCTGGTTGCAGGCCTGCAGGCTCAGTTTAAAGACAGTTCTGCTAACATTTCCCACACTCCGCAAGATCCTCTTCTTCCTGTCTTTTATTTGCTAGGGACACATACACACAGTAAGTATCTAAGTTGCTGCTTGATATACCAGATTCTGCTACTGGTTCCTCATGTCAGGAAGCTCAGAGAAGCAACCCAAAATCCCTCTGTTTACATCTGATCAGAGGAAGGGCAAAGCACTGACCCAGGTTCTCTGATTACCAGGCATGAGCCAGACCAATCAAAGGGACCAGCGAGATCCCAAATCATGCTGCATTAGTGAGCACAGGGACATGTCACCTCTCCAGCAGACTGTAGGAGCCCTGGGCTCAGGGTACCGGCCCTCCTTGCACTTAAGCAGCATTCATAGAGGTTTAAAGGCACAGTATTCAGAAAAGTAAAGGTACCACAGGGTCACAACAGCAACGCAAGCCACAGAGCCAGAGTGGGGTGGACAGTACAGTTGGCAATTTACTGGCACTTTGTCTTCACTGTTTATCAAATGCTTTGGATAAACACACCCAGCCTTCAGATCACCAGGGAGTGACCTGCAGTGAATGCTCACTATTAAAGCCATGTGACTGGTTGCCAAACTTGTTTGCTCTGTCTTGTGCCATGCTTCCAGCTGGGATGGGGTATATCACTTTGTTGGCTGGGGCAGGCTTTCTGTGCACTGCGTGTTTGCAGAGATACTGCTTTTACTGCTGCTGCTGTTGCAGAGATCTTGCAACTGCCATTTACCCACATGCAGAAGATCAGGGAGGAGACAGCCCTGAACACAGAGACCTGGAAGTATATATTCACTTGAAGAGTCAGATCTCAGATCTCAGAAAACCATGAGATTTCCCCAAAAGCTCACATAATTTTTTTTTAAAAGGCCGTGTTGCAGCTTTGACTGCTCTTCAGATTTTTTTTTCATTGCCTTCCCCGCTGCTTGTGTGACAATTAGGGTTCCCTGGGGCACAGAAAGACAATTAGATTACTTTCAAGGGAGAAACATACTGCTGATGAGTGCACATCATTTTATTCATTAACAGTTTTGTCTGTCCTCTTTTATACTACTGTACATGAAGCTAAACCACTTTGTTTCATACAGGGTTAAGTTGCCCTGGTTTAACTTTTATTTACCACGGGTGAGGAGTGGACATAAGGAAAGGTTACCACTGAATGACAGACTGATCGGTGAGAAATCTCTTTAAAACTGTATAGTTCCCCTTTCCATGTCCCCTCTCTCTCAGATTTATCATGAAGGTTATTATGGCCCTTCAGTGTTGCAGGGTCCCTTCCTCTCCACATGATCCCCCTTCCTGCAATTAATTTTGCCCCCAACTTCTAAATCAATCCTGGCACCCCACCCATGACCCTGTGCAGCAGTTCTGACCCTCGTCTTGTTATGCTTCAACCCAAGTCTGAATTCGTTGCCCGGTATGCGTGAGCCAATATACAAATACCAGTTGGAAGTTTGAAAGAAAAAAAGTTTTTATTGCTAATAAAGGTGCAAGGTAGCAAGCACACCAAACAATATTTCTAAGTATCCTTTATACTAAAATCTACAAGCATAATATTCAGTGATTGGTTACAGGTAAACGAGGTTATTCACAACAGTCTCTCCCAAGAGTCCCATCTGATCCAGGCCTACAGCAGTTTTGCCCCATTCCAGCCCTCCATCAAGTCTATCCTCAGACTCTAGCCTCCCCAGCAGTGCTGCTTCTTTGAGGTTACCTCTACTCCTCCACAGGGGGTCTTTCCCTAGGCTTGGAGGTGGGAGGGTATAGAGCTAGAGCAGAACACCCTTCTCCCCCTCCACTACCAAGGAGTTTGAGGGGCAGAGGAGCTGTTCCCCTTGTTCACTGGAGGGGAAGGGAACAGGAAATTGGGGAAAGCCTGCCCTGGACATTTAGAAACATATGACTTGAAGGGGCCTTCTGAGCCACTGTGCTCAGCACCCTTGCTTCTTAAGCCATCCTTTACCCAAAGAATCCCTCAAATTACCATTTAAAACCCTTGCACACGACTACAAAGCACAGCCCCAAGAACACCCTATAACATCCTCATTGCAATGACAGGGAAGTAGGGTAGTTTGAGCATAAGGTTCAATAAACACAGGCATACATGAATGAGAAGAACAAAACCACAGCTTTTATTGTGGAGCAGCAGGCAAGCCACCAGCCAGCTCTGGCAACAATGTGGGCAGGAACCTATAGGCCATGGTGTCCAGTCAAGATCCCTCTTCAGAGCAGGTAGGCTTCTTACTCTCACAACAGCTAAAACTGTTGCAGAACCTGACCCTATAACTCATGTTCATCATAGAGACTTTAGCTGACATCTTTCTCACTTAGTTCATTTTTTGTGGTTGACCTAGAGTAAAGCCTGTTCTTGCTGAGAGGAGACAGCAGCTGTTCATGTCAGAAGGGTACTTTGTGTTCATGCCCATGAAACTTGGATGTTTGGGGGTCAACTTCCAGTTCAGCTCTATGACCTTGGTCAAGACCTTCCATTCCTCCATGGTTCTGTGAAAGGATTAGACCAGCACCTTCTTTGAGCATTTGGATGTGAACTCTGACATAGGGACTGTCTCCCACCGCTTCTGTACAGCAGCAACTGAAACAAGGCCCTGAACTCCAGGTGCCCTATATGCTCCTGAATCGCAAAAATAGCAATGTACAAGTAAATAGTGCATTAGCCATTTATGAACAGCTCCCTCCCCTTCCAAATCCCACTCTTGAGGAATATTCATATAAATAAAATTTCTCTTGCACCAATACACTGCTGAAATCTTTGTGGGTTGACTTATTACCTGCCCAGCACTAATTACACAACATTCCAGAGGAGCTCCCTATGCCTCACTCTGGAATCAGGCAAGAGGGAGAGCTGTCCAATGGGTTACCGTCTGCCCAGCACTTGCACATTGGGGTTGGGTCACCTGGGCACTGCTGCAATATGGATAAGCAATAGTAATGTCTCAGCTCCCTTAGCACTGACATGAAGGGCTATCCTCACAGAATTTTTTTCTTGAATATATTTTGTGTTCCAGGTCAAGTCAGCCAAATCAGTTCTAAATCATATTGATCGAGCAGACTCAATTGCTCCAAAAATCATATCGATTCAGCAGGCTCAATCAGTCTAAACACCATGTATGGTGCTACAACCCTCAAGTATCCTCTGTCCCAGACTCTCACTCTGGGACTTCAGATACTCCCAAATCCACTGGCAGGCATCCTATATGCAGGCCCAACTCCAGAGGTCTTGGGATTTGGGTGCCTCCACTTAATTATAGTCTGCAAGGGCTAACCCACAGAATGGTCCAGGTTCTGAGTCTGACAGGAGAGAGTCATAAGAGGGGCGTTCCATGGACTGTGGGCAGCACAGTCAGGACTCCCGAGGTCTAATGCTGCTTATTTGGGGTAGGTTTCCTCCTCTCTTTGAACCCTGTTTCCTTTTCTGCACAATGGACTAATGAAGCTGACCTATCTTTGCTAAGTGTGTCACTATGGTGACACCATCCTGGTGTCAGGATATATACCACCATCCTAGTATAGCTTCTGGGGGGTATAGCATTGACAGATTTTCCAGGGAGCAACCCTCAACCTGAGTAGGCAGGATCCTGATAACAGCACCTCAGCTGAGCAAGCCAAAGCCCAAAAAATTGTGTTTCATCCAGCTACAAAGGGCAGAAAGTGAGCCACTGCCCCGTGTGATATGATATTTAACATTCCTCAGCCTGTTCACGCCTTCTTCCCCCCTCATCCCCTCTCTTTGAATAAGATTCCTGTAAATAGCTCTGTCCCTGGGAGAAGACTTGCTCACAGCCTGCTATTCAGAGATCTAGGCAGTCCTGCCAACACTTGCCCAAGAGCAATACAGGCCCATCCCTCTGCCTCCCTAGCAGATGCCTGAAAGAGTCACCACCCAAACCCTGAATTTGGGGACAAAAAGAAGAGCTTTGCTGATTGCACAGCAGGACTGGTTCTTTATTTAGCATGTCACCTCTGCAGCAGCTTCCATCCCAGAGCTCTAGCTATTAAAACCCCCTTTGAATAACACAGCAAACTAGCCATGCTCCCTGCCAGCCTGCATGCTGTACAGCCCATGCAAACACTCACAGCATGCACACACATACATGCATGCTGTGCCATGCACCCCTGTGTACATAAGTGTACCTGTGAACATACTCATACGACACCCTGCAGACAGTGTACTTGTACAGCCCATGCTTTATGCACATACATTCACAGAGTGTAGTCTCATGTAATGTGCAGTGTACACAGTTCCAACATGCATGCTAGACTCAACCATGCCTTCCATGTACACTTTGCACACCCCGCATGAACTCTCAAACCACTGGCCTGGTGGCTCCAAGAGGGTGGCATCTTTTCCTCTGACAGTGCAGTGAATCCAGCCTTTTGCTTTTTCTGACAAATACCCAATAAAAAAAGTATAATTTTGTACCACGAGAAACCAAAAGTCTTGCCTTTTTGTTTTGGTGTGAAAAACCAATGGATTCTAAATCTGGTTTAAAACCCAAGTCAGTTCCCTACTTCCTCCCTCCCCACCCCCAACAACAACCACCACTTCTTCAGTTTAGCTGCCAAACTAAAGATTCAATTATCCGTGCGGTCCCAGTTCTGACTATTATTTCTCTCCCTTTTCCCTTAAATTTGGAAGCAATCTGCCTGTTTGTCATCATTTTGTGATGCAGAGCTGATGCATTGTGTGACCAGGATCCCCCTCCCCCCCCCAGCTATGGACACATGCAAACTGCTCTTATATGACAGAAGTCTGTCTTGCCCCACTCTCTATCTCTCTTCTTTCTCTCTCACATAAACATACCCATGCACGTACCCTCTGCTCTCTGTCATGGAAACTTCACTTCGGCTCCTTGTGTGCCGTGCTGTTTCCCTTTTGATCCTGAGACAACTCCAACAAAGCAGACACAATAGTTTTCTGTGAATGGAAAAAATGAACATCCTTCCCCCACTGCGTATCATCTGCATAGATGCACCAGGCAGTTTCCCCTCCCCATTCCCTTTTTTTGCCCCTACAGTCATATACGTGTTTTGACATACGTGGTTAGATGCACACACAGTTCTGGCCACTCGATCTAGCCTGGCAACTTGAACAGGTATTCTTGTGACCTCCTGCCCCCTGCTTGGCTTGGCTGTCAGAAATGTGCAGTGCAGGGAACTCAGTTCAGACCAGGAGCCTCAGAGAAGCCTGGAGTATTAATGCAGCTGACTTGACGCTTGATGCCCAACCATGCGTGAGGCATCCTGGAAGACAACATCTGTAGCCCAGCATGGAGCACGCCCAGTACAGATGGGGCCTCAGCAGTGAGATGCATTGCCTCAGCTCAGCACCAGGCTGCCAGAGATGCAACTACAAACAGCTCTTTAAGAAGGGGCATATGCCTGTAGCAAATTCCTTGAGATGCCCCTCTGCCATGCGTCAGACTCCTGTCAAACAGCTCCACAGTTGCAAAGGTACTGGAGCTCCCCTTCCTGCTTAGCTATGCAAATGCTTTGCTTTTGGGTTGGGCTTACCGTCTGGAAGTGAAAGGGTGAGTACAACAGACCTCTCAACCCTATGTCACAGAGGGGGAAACTGAGGCACTGGATGACTTTTAGTGCCTTAAGAGTGTGCAGTGACTTCTTGGCCTCTTGAAGGCTCAGATCAAGCATAGTGGCTTCTTAACCTGGCAGGGGAAATACCATGTATTTGTGTCCAAGTAGGCAGTTTTCCTGAACCGCACCATGGGAGAACTTTTCCAACGTGGTTCAGTACCTGCTGAGGCGCAGCAGCTTTAAGACCAGTTTATGGAAATGGTCTTAAAAGGGAGTCTCCTCCCTTGCTTGCTCCAAGGACCTTATGGCTGAGGGCAAGCAAAACTCAGGGGCATCTGAACCCCGAACTCCAGGCTTGGGCCTGCAAGTAGGATGCCCACCAAAGGTCTTGGAGACATCTGAAGCCCCAAGTGTGGGTGGAGGATGTGTGCCAGTAGTAGGGCCACTTATGGCTTTGGACTCTTGGATTTGGAATTAGTTTTGGCTAATTTGGTCTTGGATACAAATAAAATAAAAAAAAATAAAATAAAAGAGTGTGCAGTGGCAAAGCTGGAATATAGACTCTAGTCCCTGATGTTCAGACTGGGGCACTGACCATGCTGCCTCTTGGTCCCAAGAGCCCCTTCCTTCAGGCCAAGGTTATACCTCATGCATAATTTCACCCAGCCTCCCTACAATCCACCAATCCCAAATGGTTTCAGCTTAATGTGAAATTCTCCTACCTCTTTCCTGAAGCTAGGTGTTTAGCACCATTCCTGTGTGCAGGCAAACAGCAACTGTGCTCTTCCCTTTTCAGTGGCAAGGGAGGGACTTCTCTCTGTGGGACCTGGTCTCTAATGTCATAAAGCTACGTGGCATGGCAGTATATGCAGGGCCATCTCCTGCCAGAGTAGGGATACCTGCCTGGAACTTTGAGGGCTCAGAACAGATGCCAGCATGATCCCTTTGGCCTGGCAAGTCCTTGGCATATTGAGTAAGACCCCCCCTAGAGCCATCCTTGCATACTCCCTCAATCCAGAAGGAACACCGTGCACCCTACCAGGCTCCAGGATGGCTGTGGCTGTGGCTCATGATCCTGTTGGCCAGGAAGGCACGCCCCCCCTTTTCATGGCTCCCTCTGCCAAGCCTCTGTAGGGGAAGAAGCTGAGCAGGTGATGGTGAAAGAGGTCATTCAGCCTCTGCAAATGGACACCAGCCCTGTACTGGAAGCACAGAGAGATCAGGCTGATACCTGTTCAGTCCTGCAGAGTGTGCCAAGATATGAATGCTTGTTAGCCGCTAGCTGGACTGAAGCCATCAGAAAAGGCCACTGGGAGGCCTGAGAAGGCAGAGGGAGTGTGGCTGGCACCCAGGCTGTTTTGTGCCCTGATGTCCTTCTGACCCCAGGGCAGTTTAAGGAACTCAGTGCCTCAGGTTCCCTCCTCTCTTCCTCTTCCCCTACTACAGGGGCTGGTTGCAATATTAATTGTCCTCAGAAAGGTCAGAGAAGGCCAGTTGAGTTTGGCTGTTTCCCTCTTTAGGCTGTGCCTACTCCCTTCCCTTTATACATTTCCACAAACCTGGTTTCGTTTAGTGACCGATCCTTGGTCAGCCACCTTCTTACAGTTGCTATTCCCCCCACTGTCACAAACCCATTCCAGCCCAGCCTGTCCCACCCAGCACCCCCTACTTTAGCATCCACTCCCCACTGCTCCCACCAGCTTCTGTGAGACACCTTGGTGCAGTGTCCTCCCACCGCTCAAGAGGTGATGACCGTGATTCTCTACAGACCATTTGCAAACACTTGCATGTAGAGAATATTATGATATGCATATTGGCCTAAAATGTCACACTTGGAGCTGCACAAAACCTGGCAGCCAGAAACTCTCCAGGGGCTAGAGAAGGAAGGCAGAGATGTAAGCAGTGTAGGGTCTTCCCAGATCTCTGCTTCTGTGGCTCTTCGGGGTCCTTCAGGGGGGAAAGGCCCTATCCTCTCACTGTTGTTATCTGGGCCCAGAGCCTTTCAATGGTTCAAGATCCCTATACTGTTCCCGAGCTCTTGTTTAATTAGTTACACTGTGAGCACCAGGCACTCAGATATCAAGACCCACTGGAGTGGTCTAGAATTGCAGAGCTCTGAAGTAGATAGACCTTGCTGTCTATCTCTCCCCCACACCAGCAGTTCTGACAGTGAATTTCCCATCTCCCCACCTCCCTGAAATGGAAAGCATTGATTAAACAAAAAAATAGCCCCTGAAACACCCCCCCTCCTGCCCGCCCACCTCCCCATGTAATTATGCAAAGCAAATAGCCGTCTCCTCTGCTGCTCATTGATTTTGCAGGAGATGCTGTTAGCTTAACCTTTCAAGAGAAACTGCTGTAACGCTCCTGCTCGCGTCAAGTGAGAGGCTCGTGACAGAGCCTGAGCTGGGTTTTTTCTCCTCTTGGCACAAGTTGCATGCTAGAGAGACACTGCCAAGTCACCTCCTTTCAGTGGGGTGAGGGCCAGTGAGGCTTGCTGTACTGAAAGTTGGGCAGGAAGGGGAACCCACAGCATTCAGCCAAAAGGGACAGATGCACAGTAAGTGTGGAGGCAAGGGCATGGGATTGGGAGGGTCACCAAGGAGAGGCTGCGGTCAGCTAGTGTCAAATTCACAGCACTAATAGACACCAAAGACACAGGTGAGGCACTGTCAGACCTTGCCCATGGACACCAGACCTGCTCTGGAAGCACAGAGAGGTCAGGCTGTACCCACTCAATCCTGCTGTGTGCCAAGATATGAATGCTTGTTAGCCACTAGCTGGACTGAAGCCATCAGAAAAGGCCACTGGGAGGCCTGAGAAGGCAGAGGGAGTGTGGCTGGCACCCAGACTGTCTTGTGCTCTGATGTCCTTCTGACTCCAAGGCAGTTCAAGGAACTCAGTGCCTCAGTTTCCCTCCTCTCCCCCTACTACAGGGACTGGTTGCAATATTAGTTGTCCTCTGACTGTGCCTTGAGCCCTGGGACTTCAACGGAGGTGCTGTACCAGGAGTAAAAGGCAGTCCTTGGCACAGGCTAGCTTAGGTCCTGTTTGTCAAGCATGGTGGAGAAGGGCCAAGCCCTCTCAGATGGGCTCAGCTCTGTGGTCAGGAAGTTCAGAGAAGGCCAGTTGAGTTTGGCTGCCTCCCTCCTCAAGCTGTGCCTTCTCCCAGCCCCTGAGAACCAGGCATTCCCTCCAAAAAGGGATCTCCCACATCACTAGTCACTGGCGACAGTACAAACCCTGTGGACAAGAAAGGGCAGCTACCCCTGTACTACCTCTCCAGCCCCCTGACTGGCTAGGACCTCTATTTTCTCTAATTTTGAGACCAGCCAAACCACATGGTAGGGACCCACTGGCTGTCCATGGGGGACTTAGGGGTAAACCAAAAGTTCTGGGGAAGCTTGGAGACCCGTTTGGTGGCCTTTGTTTCCCCACTTGTCTCTGTACTTCTAGTTCTGGAGCCAAATTCCCACAATGCTATTAGAAAAGCTGTCCTGAGTGTCCTGGACCTAAGCAGACACCTATGCTCGTGTCAATCCAGCCCCATGTCACAAGCTTGAGAGGCTCAGAATTCCTAATGATTACATGCTGCAGAAGTTGGGCTGCCTTGTTTCTTTACCAAGTCACAGCTCTGGGAAGGACTCTGGTTCTGTAGACACTTGGGCCGTGGGTTATATGAGAACATATGTGGACTGAGGGCAGGTTAGCAGAGAGTGGGAGGACCTTGTGCATCTTGGACAGGTGTCACGCAGAAAGGATGCAATTTGGAAGGCTGAGAGCCATTCTCAATGGTGAAACTGGGTGTCAGATGCAATGATCCAGTAGGACTATTCAGCTTAACACACATGAGGCCTCTGCATTGAGGGTTCTTAGTCTCAAACCAGTCCCAGGTTTGTTTCCCTTCGAGAAGAGGTGGTGATTTTTATCCAACAGGCACTGCTAAGCAGAAAAGATGGCTCATGTCTCATGTGGATCTTCTGAGCTTCTGTTAGTGATGATGCTGTACTGAATGGGCTCAAGGGGTGTGATCACAGTACTTGTGATTTCTTAGCAGCCAGGGAAGCACACAGACTAAATAGCCTGGCCCTGGTCACCTAAGTGGGCCTGGCCCCTATGACTTAACCACACTCAGGTGGCCCCAGTTGCTTGCTTGGGTATGGCTGCCTGCTTTGAGTACCCAGCAACTTACTCAGTAGGATAGATGCTGGGCTGTTGATTCCTTATTCCTGGTTTTTGGCTTGTTTGTTTCTAGTGTCCTGCTTACTGCTTCCTAGTTATCTGTCCCCTAGATCTTGCTTGTTGACTCCTGGCTTCCCTTTTGTCTTAGACTGTAACCTGGATTCCTTCTGCTCCCGACTACCTCACCAGCTTCTGGCCCTGGGCAGACTCCAGTCTAGACTCCTGCCTTGTGATGTTTAGCTCTTGGCTTGTAGCTCTAGTTAGATACTGCCTATACCCTAGTTCTGTGCAGCTACAGCTGTCTACTCTGGACCCCTTAACTAGAGACTCTGGTCTGGATCTGCCTCCTGTTCATGGTCCTCATGGCTTTACCCAGATTAACTGCCTATGCCTTAATCCATGGGTGGTCAAAATATGGCCTGTGGGCTGGATCCAGCCCACCAAGGGATTCTAATCAGTCCACAGCGGGTCATAGCCCTGCCTGGACCTGGCATGGGGGGTAGCCCAAGCTGTGGTACATGTGGCTGGTCCTGCTGCCCCCAGACATGTAGCAGTACAGTGGGCTGACTCGGTGTCCCAGCAGCCCCTCTCATGGCAGCTCACTCTGCCAAGCTGCTGCTGCTAATCTGTCCTGCACTCACTGCTGGGTAGGGTAACCGCCCATTTCTAGTTGGGTGGGACAGTCCAGAATGGGTCCATCAAGTCCTGGTCCTGGGCGGCACAACTCTGGAATATCATTTGTTCCAGATTTACAGCATTGTGCAGGAAGCAGTGGGTTTCCCCTTGTAGACTGTAAGTGTTCCAGCCTGCAAGGGCCTGCTTGGGGCTGCTGGGATCAGGTTGCAAAGGGTGCCACATGCATGTGTGCGCGCGCACACGTGCATGTGGCTGGGAAAGAGCTGGACAGTATAGACAGCAGCTTCTCGTAAGTAAGGAGGCATGGGGGGGCACAGATTGAGACCCTCCCCACAGTGAGGGAGGGAGGCGGGCAGGGGATGGAAGTGCTGCTAGCCAGCCCCTGCCAGTGCATGGGGCCGTGGGGCTGGGGCAGAGTTGGACAGCCACCAGCAGCTTGTCCAAGAGCATCCCCAGGAGGTTGGGGGGTACCCCTGGGAAAGCACAGGAGGCACATGAGGGCATGTGACCTGCCTGCTATTGGCTCAGGGCTCCCCAACCTGCTGCCCTTCCCTGGGAACCCAGGACTGCCTTAGCAAAGCACCTCCTGCCCACCTGGCAGCAGCTGGGCTGGTGGTGTGCAGTTGGGCCAACCACTGCTGTTGGGTGAGCAGGGGGTGAGAAGCCAACATAGTTCTCCTGGAGGAAGGGCAACAGGGAGGGGAGCCCCGAGCCTCTACACCAAACTGTGGGCTGAGGTGGGGACACCAGAGGAGAGGGAAAGGCTGCAGCGGGATCTGGGCCGGCTGCAGGAGTGGGCGGACAGGAACAGGATGGGATTTAACGTGGACAAGTGCAGGTTGATGCATCTGGGGAGAGGAAA
>JAGPOW010003685.1:80861336-80884241 GCA_030014935.1 Caiman crocodilus
CCCGCGCCCGCAGGGAAGGAAGGGTCCGCGCCGGCTGCCGGGTCCCGCCGCACCGCCCTCGGGCCCGTGGCCGCGACCGCCTAGCGCTGCTACCACCCCGCCGTGGCCGGACCAGCCGCACCTCCAGTTTCCCGCTGCCGTGCCGAGGCTTGAGGACGGCCCGGCGGATCCCGCCCAGGTCTCCCAGGAAGAGCTCCCGGGCCGGCTCGCAGCAGCACCCGGTGTCCCGCCGCCCCTGCCTGCACCGCGTACCCCGGCCCGGCCGCAGGGCAGGGTGTGCTCGGTCTGGCTCTGGCCCCAGGGCGGGCAGGTGAAGGGAGTGCAAGCTCTGGCCCGCCCCGGTCCACCACCGCCGTCCTCAGCACCAGGCAGGGGCCGATGCCACTTGCAGCACACCCGAGCCTCAGGCAGGTACCCCGTCCCTGCGCTGTCCTCCAGGGCACGGCCGCAGGACCAGGATATGCCACCCAGTCAGGTCCTACCTCTGAGGAAGCGCTAGCGGGCATCAGGCATCACTCCAGCAGGTGCTGCACTGTCCTGCGGAGCTGCACAAAATCTTGTTCTGTGCCTGTGTGTGATGAGCACTTGTTTCCAGCACTGGTCCTTTCCCAGGCTGGGCACTAATGCCATAACCCCCAAAACCTCTGCAGGTGAGACACCTAACCCACTCAGCCAAGGAAGACACCTGGCCCACATCAAATTACCTGAACACCACTATAAACCCAACCCCTGGGTGTTGGCATCTGGCTCCTACCACTGTCCTCTGCAGGAGGGGGTGGGCCACAAGGCAAAGGTGAGAGAAACTGCACCAATTCCAGACCTGCTGCCAGTCAGCCCCACCAGCTCCCACCCCGCTGGGGAGATGATGTGGCCGTGCTGCACTAGTGCATAGAGGACCTTTGCAATATGACAGGCAAGCTCAGGCTGCAACTTGGTCTCCTGCCTCTTCGCTGACTGGGTGACCATAATTCAAGGCATTGTAGCGGGACCTGCCTTTTGCATTTCAAGGGTAGTCAAAGGAGCCATAGCTGCATTATTTCTGTGCCCACGCTCGCCTGTGAGGTTCTGATCCCAGACTGGCCCATCTCCTTGGCTGAGGCCTGGCAGTAGCGAGCTGTTAGTAAGAATGTGAAATGGGGGAACTCAGAAACCAAAACAGCATTGTGACATTGAGGAAGTAAGCAGAGGTGTGGGGAGGCCTTGCTGAGCCTCAACTTTGTCAAAGCGCTTTCAGCAGCACCATGCCAGGGCATGTCCTCAACCTGACTGCCCGTAGGATGACACACAGCTGCTCTGCCCATAGAAAAAGCATGGCGAACAGGCTGGGGTGTCCACCAGACCCTTCCCTGCAGGCGCAACATTCTCCATTTGCCCAAGTAACAAGAACGCAACCATGCTCAGCTCAGTCCTCGTCCTCGTGTCCAGCGCTGAAGCAGCCTCCACTGGCTGGACGGGGCCCACGTCCATCTTTATATCCTAGCTCTGCTCACTGGTTGAACAGTGGAGAGTGAGCCCTGTGCCTCCAAGACAGGTGAGGACAGGAAGATGCTCTCCACCTTCCTCCCTGTTGTCTACACCACCAGCAAAAGGGAGCAGAGGTTCCTCTGCAAGAGTTTAAAGGGTCACAGAGAAGGGCGAGAGAAAGTGCTGCAAGGCTGCCTGGGGGCAGCATAAAGGAACAGGAGGGAGGGAGAGACTCTCTGAATTGGGAACCAGGATGGTGGGGGTTCTAGTGTGAACAAAGGGTGAGAAACACTGCTTTAAAAGATGGCCAGGTAGCAGTGAGAGGGACTTAAGAAAGGCTGTACCTGTGCTTGTGGAGGAAGGGAGAGAGGGAGGGAAAGGGCAGCAAGAGCCAAGGTAAGGCACATATAGGACTCAGGCACAGCATTCACCTGGCAAAGCAGTGCAAGTCCTGCCACTCCAGGTTTAGGAAAGAGCCCCATGTTCCCCAGGCTGGTTGGGTGGCCTTGTATTGCTATTGCTCACCACAAACTTTCTCCTGCCATCCCCTTCTGAAAATGATGGGGAGCATGCGCAAAACCAAGTGTCCTTAGTGCTCCCCTCCCATCTTAGAGGGATCTAGGGAAAAACCAGAGAAACTGTTCCAACACTTCCACACTTGGACGCTCATTGCAGCAGCAAGGCCAAACTGCCCTACCGACGAGCAACTCGCTTGGTGTTGATGCTCTGCTCTGCTCACTTGGAGTTGGGTACAATCTTTCCTTGCAGGGAAGGGTCATTCTTTTGCCATTGTGCACCATTCTCAACGTGACAGGTTGTTCCCCAGCAATCTCCACAGGCTGTGAAGAGACTCAAAAGAAAAAGGGAGGGGCCGGGACCCTGGGAAGGCTGCTTCTGCTGCAGCACAAAGAACAAACTGAACGCAGCGGCAACAGGCTGCTGGGGATGTCCCAGCTGTTGTCATAATTGGAGCATGCTGCTCCTTGGTTGAACTACTGCAGGCTAGAACCAGTTTCTTCACAGGCCGGATCCAAACCACAGGCTATTGGTTTTTTGACCCCTTTTTTACCAGACCGACTGTAAGATGGGCATAGACACAGGCAACCTTTGGGGTATGACAGTACCTTTCCTCAAGATACTGGGAAGGAAACAGGACTAAAGGAGGGGACCATGATGCCTAAAACTTTGCTTCTGTCCATCCAAACCATGCCACACAGGACATCACAAAAATTCTTGCCTCCCCCATGGTTCCTGGACCTTCAAAACAGCAACATCACCTGCACACTTACATCATTTGGTTTCTTTCTTCTGTCACCTGTTTGGAAACTTCCTTTCCTTACTGGAACCTGCCAGATGCTTTGTTGGCAAAGTACATGGGAAAACAAATAATAGTAAGTAGCAGAACAGGCATAATGTTAGTAGTACTAACATTACGTACTGACATTTGCTGAATGAAAGATGCAGGTCTCATCCATGCTTCTTCCTTCCATTCCCCCCCGCAAACTATTCTGTATGGACATACATAGAAGAAATAAGCTCCTGGGCAGGGGGGGGGGGTTGGTTCTCAAAAACAGGATGCAGTCCCACAACTGAAGCCTGTACTACAAGACTGTTTTCTTTCTTACCACAGTCCAAAAAACCAAGGTGTGACAGCCCACATCTCCCAAGCAGTGCAGGCTGCTTACAAGGGCCTACCAACTGCTCCAGGCACGGTCATTGCCAGCAGTGGCTAGCCGAGCCCTGGGAGAGGCAGGGGAAGACCTGGGCAGTCTGGGGTTGCTGAACCCTCACCCAACTTTGACCTCTGACACCCTGAACCTCCCCTCCCTCCTACCTCTTCCCCTGGGCACTTGGCCAAGAATGCCCCCACCCCCAACCCTTTAGCAATGACAGTCAACACACAGTCAGTGAAGGAGGGACATGCAGCCCCCTCAGCCCCAATCACTGACCAATGCAGTAAGACTCTAACATGGGCCCCTCCCCTGCTTTTCTGTGTCCTTGTGACAAGCTACATGACACATTTTGATGACATCTGACAGGCCACACTCTGAGCACTTCCATTGCAGCCTTCAACTTGCTGTCTGGGCTGTCACCCAGGTATCTTGGCCCCCCTGCCATGCCACTTCCCCTGCTCAGATGGCTCAGGTTTGGACAGGGGATGTGATGTCTCACAGGTACCACCCTGTAAAGCTCAGTAGCAGGGAGCAGAACAATTTTGCTTCCCTTCATGAGCAACATCTCCTCCAAAGCATTCCTCTGACAGCTGCGGCTCACACATGGCACACCTCATGAATGGCAACACACAGCTGGAAATGCTCATTGTAAACCCATGACCACACAGGACTTCTGGGGTGGAGCCTCCATGCATCCCCTTATACCAGTCCTCCAGCAAATACAGAGCACAGGATGGGTACCCTGTGGAAGCACCAGGGAACAGGAGCACTGGGACAGAAGAGCTGCTTAAATCAACAACAGGTAAAGAAAAGGTGATGATGGGAAAGGAGGAGAGTTGCAGGAAGTTTCTTCTGTGTAGGCTGAAGACATGGTCAGTACCCGACAGACTGCACTTACTATTGCAGACTATGGACCGACCAGAAACCTGACTTATGACATGTGGTTAAGCTGCTGTGCAATAAACAAGCAGGAACTTTGCATTTACATCACAAGCAAGAACCTGAGAAAGTGGAATAAGAATCTGTTTCCCAAGCCTTTAACATTAGACAAGACCAAGAACAAGTAACTGCTTATGGGAACAGCGGGAAACAGTGGCTAGGAGCAGCAACTGACATTTGGTTTTGTGACTCTGCTGAAAATTAAAATGGGTCTAAACAGCAGAGTAAAAGAGGCAACACAACAGGGCAAGGAGCATTGCCAGGCACACGGGCAAAGAGATGAGCAGTGCTCCTCCCTGGCAGAATTTTTCCCCAGGACACAGGCTCCAGCTAATTGGCATCTCTCAAGTCCACAGAAAAACAGGTTCAGTCTCATTCCCAAAACTTCACTGAAACACATCTGCATGACACCTATCAGAATATCAGTTTTGAAAAAACACATATAAATATGAGGTGTAAACAGAGATAAACTTTACAAAGACTTTTGCAATGTGGAGACAACCTGCTGTTAATTGCCTCCTCCCGCCTGCATCTCCCCCAGCTGGATGAGATGAGAATCTGTAGTGTGCTGTGGCAAGTTGCTAGGCAGGCATAGAGATAAATGTCTGTTCTTATGCCTTGAGGTGTAATCAATAAAATTACTACCCTCCCCCTCTTTACCCAGTTTGGGGGTAGTAATCCCTTACCTGCAAAGTGGGACTGGAGCACCACTAGGAAACCTCACTGTGTCTTCATTTCATGTATTAAAAGGGTAATCAACAGGGACCTGGGTTTTTCATTTGCCATGAAGAAACACAGCAAAACCCAGAGTTGTTCATTTTGAGGAAAAAAAACCAACATTTTCATAAGAAAAACCCAGATTTTCTCCTTTAAAGGAGACAAACACAGAAAGGCGGGTTTCCTCTTGCAGGCTGGCAGAGTTCCACACAGCAAAGCACCACGAGGAGTGGGAGGAAGGTGGTCAGGAAGGGAAGCCACATGCATATGAGCCTGTACACATGCACATGCCTGTGCAGCAGCCTGGAGAGCAGCTCCCCCCAGGTAAGTTAGGTGGGGGGGGGTAGGAAATGGAGGCCCCTGTACTACAGGAGGGAGGGAGCTGGGCAGGGCTGCAGCTGCTGCCCAGCTGGGACAGTACATGTGGGGCTTGGGACCTAGGGCTGCAATACACAGCTGCAGGGCCCGGATAGGGAGTGGGCGGGGAGGAGGGGGTGTCTGACTCACCTCCACTGCATGCATGCTGGAGGGGATGGGCACATATGCCCCCCAGTGTGCAGGTTGGGGGTGGGCTGCTCACTGCAGACCTGCTCTTCCCACCCTGCTGGCCTCTCCGGCCCAGTGGGCAATGCAGCCAGTACAGCAGGGCAGTTTAGAGCAGGGAAGCTTGGTGCCACTTCTGAGAGCCCTGCACCACTATGGCAAGGTGCCCCCTGCCCACCAGGCAGCAGTGGGGTGGCAGCAGAGCTGTGCCCCTTGCTCCTGCTGGGTAGACAGGAGGTGCCTTTCCATGGCAGTGTGGGGCTTGCAGCAGTGCCATTGAGCTTCCCCACCTGGCCCAACTCTGCCCCATCACACCGGGTCCTGCCCACTGGGCCGCAGATGTCCCAGGGGGAGGGCAGGGTGCCTGGCCCCACAGCAGACAGCCCACACTCCGCCCGCCACCCACTTCCAACAGGATCCACTCTCACCATGCCACCTGAGAGACAGGGGGAGCTGGCCTCCATGCACCACTCAGGCCAGAGCAGCCACTGCCTCCTATATCTGGCAGCCAGGCTCTGGTGCTGCTATGGGGGGCAAGGAGCTGTGGACTTGTATCCCTGGTCCAGTAGCTCTGGGAGCTCCCACCAGTAGGGCCAAGGTGTGGGGAAGGTGGCTGTGGGGATGGGGGGGGATTAAGGTGCCCTGGCAGGGCCCAGGGGGCTGTGGGTGGCGACTAAGGGGCACTGGCAGGGCCAAGGGACTGTGGTTGGGGAGGGGCACCTGCCAGGCTGGGGGCAGTGGGTGAGAAGTAAGGGGCACCAGCAAAGCTACGGGCTTACGGGTAGGATGCGAGGGCTGCCAGCAGGGCTGTGGGTGGGGAGCCAGGGGCACCAGCAGGGTAGATGAGAAGGCAGAAGAGCCACCACAGTTGGGGGTGCTGTCGGTGGCAAGTGAGGGGCACCATATCAGGGCTGCTCAGCACCACAAACTGCTGCAGCTGGACCTGCATCCTGACGAGCAAAGGAGGCAGGGGGAGCTCTGATATTCCATGATAAAACACCCAAAATCAAATGCCAAAACGTATAGGTGTTTAGAATCTATTTTATTATTAAAAGTGATTGAGGCACTGGTAGAATTCCAAATGGCTTTAAAATGGTAAATTTATCAGCAAAACAACATAGTGGAGTTTCATTTTAATCACAGACAAATGCAGCAGATATTAGGGTTTTTAAATCAGAGAATTTGTGATTTTTTTTTTTTCTTTTTCAGACAAAACCAGGATCCCTGGTAATCAGTACAGGAAACGCAACTTTCCCAGAATTCTCTCTAATCTTACAAAAAAGTCCTGATTGTAAAAGAGCTGTAGTTTTGTCTCTCAAAAGACTGAACAGTACCTGGTTCTTGATAACGTGCATCACCAAGTTAAAAAACACTATGTAAGGGTTCCATTGCACATAGCTGAAACTGTGTAAAAGAAGGTCATCATCTAAACTCCAAGTGAATCCAATTCTGAGCAGCAAGGACCACAAATGTGGCACTGGATATGCTGAGATCAGCCAAGGAAATCCTGGTTTAAAATTTACTGCTAGTAGCTAAAAGGTTTAAAAAGAAAAAAAGGTATATATTCCTCCCCCATTTATACTCTCAAAAGCAATATCTGGGAATTTTTATCTGAAATGGTTACACTTAGCGGTCAAATGAGGCCCTTATGGCTCTGCACATGCTTTGGACTTGGCCCAGCAAAGCAGACCAGCTCCTAACCAGCCAGAACACATGCACACAGCCCAACCCCACTTTGAACTTGTCTACCCACACAGAGCAAGCAATGGCAGCGGCAACCATGGCTAAGAAGCTGCAACTTGCTGCAAGGGAACAGCAGTGCCCCCTGCCTTGCAGGTGCCAGACCCTTCTTGCTACAGCCGCTTAGAGCGCAGGCTGCCCTGTGGCTCCTCTGCACTGCCACTGCTGCCCCACTGACCAATCCAAACATGGCACTGACAGCGATGGAGAGGAGCTGCAGGCCAACCTGGGCACAGACTTCAAACACCTAGAGCAAAAAGGGCATGGCCCCAGTGAGCTGGTGGAGCCACTTTTCCCCTGCCCCAAGCAGCAGCTTCTGCTTAGCTGCTGCCACTGCTCAGCGTGCGCCTGGAGCAGGCCAAGGTCGGGGTTTCACACGTAGGTTCTGGCAGATTCGCTCTGGCCAGCGTGAGTCCAGAACGTGTCAAAGGCAAAAACACACTCACCTGTCGCCTGTGGCACCTTGGCTGTTTCCAAGAGACCGCTGCAGGTCCCGCACACCTGTCTAAGTGCCCAGAGTGACCCTTGCAGACACAACAGCTCCTGGGGGCCCTTCTGCCCCAAGTCCCATTCTGTCAGGCTGCACCTCCTCGCTGACACACTGGTTCCAAGGACAGGTGCACAAAGAGTAGCCTGCAAAAAAGGGCAGACCCACATTAGACAGTTTCACTGTTAACCACACCAGAGTAGATAAGATGATCCCCACGGGCTCAGCACACAAAAAGTTCTGAAATCACCACACAAGTATCATCAGAGTCCAACACGCGTTCCTACAAAAAGGGCTTCCAAATTACCATACAATTTCCCTCACGCAACATAACCATATTTCCATACATTTACCCAATTGCCACACAATTTTCCATGGGCCCCACAACACACCAGTCACATGAAGTGATCCTAACTCACCCTAAAATTACCACATACTTCCACACACATTTCCACAAGAAGTTCCCAAATCACCAGTATTTCACACAAAATCACAATATTTCCAAAGAAGGCCCTGTAGCACCACACACAATTACGAGTTTTCCACAAACAAACAAACAAAAAAAATCGCATTTCACACATTTCTAGAAAAAAGTTCCTAAATCCACACAGAAGTCTCCCAAGGCCCAAGGAACATGGGGAAGACAACAGATTACATTAAAACAGTCCTGAACAGGTGCAGGATCTCCTACAGCACTTGGACATTTTCAAGTCTGCTGGCCCTGACAACCTGTACCTGGGAGTCCTGAAAGAATTCACCAAGCTTATAACAGCACCACTAGCCAAGTTGTTTGAAGAGTTGTGGAACACAGGAGTGGTCCCAGACAACTGGGAGAGGGCCAACTTGGTACCCATCTTTACGAAAAAGAAGAGAAATGACCCTGCAAACTAGAGACCCCCATCAGCCTGACCTCAGCCCTGGGTAAAATCTTTGAAAAACTTATTAAGGTGACCACCAACTACAAGCTGGTAACTGACGGGGTGTTAAGAAGCAATCAGCATGGCTTTACTGAGGGTAGATAATGCCTGACAAACCAAGTGTCCTACAACCAGGTAAGTAGCTTTCTAGACAAGCGACATGAGATTGATGTCATTTACTTAGATTTCAATAAAGCCTTTGATTCAGTTTCCCATGAGATTCTCTCAAACAAATGGAGGGTGCTGGGCTGGACCAGTCTACAGTGAGGTGGGTGGATAACCAGCTGATCACAAAGAGTTGTAATTGATTGGATGGTCTCATCTTGGAGGGCCACCTCCAGTGGTGTCCCACAGGGATGGGTGCTTGGACCCTTTCTCTTTAACATCTTTATCAATGACTTGGATGAAGGGGTGGAAAGCTTAATTAAGTTAGCAGATGATACTGAACTGTGGGGAAACACAGGCACATCAGAAGATAGGGTAGATCCAGGATGACCTTGACAGACTGGTTTTATGGGCAGAACACAATCAGATGAGGTTTAACAGGGAGAACAATAGGGTCCTTCATTTGGGTAGGAATAACCTTCACCATTGTGGCACGCCAGGAGGGGGCGCTCCTCCACTGAGCCACCCACCTCCCTGCACCTGACCACCTTTCTCCTCCGGCCCACCCCTTTGCTAGAGAACACAGGCCTGGTCGGCCAATGGGTCCTAGACCCAATACAGGCACTGGGGGCACTTCCCCAAGTCAGGGGCTTATCAGGAAAGCCTCCCTTAGTCCACAGACCTAAGGGGCCTTTCTCAGCATAATTCAGACCCACCCCTCAATAAGTCTCCCACACCGGTCACAAAGGAAAACTTTATTGATGACAGGGGTAGGGCAGAAACAGGGTAAAAGGTAGAGCAGTGTCAAAGAAATATTAGAGGAATATCAAAGAAATCCCATAGAGCAAACCAGGGTGGCTGAGGTAGCTGTTTAAACACATATCTGACTTACTGAAGCTAAATATCTAGCTTGATTCCAAGTAGCTTACTCACTCGCATTCTCCAGAGATGGTTGGAGATTCCCCCTGGAGGCAGGGCACTCTTGGAGCAAGCGGTGATGAGGAGAGAGCCAGTTTCAGATGGTGAAGCTCCTCTCCCAGGTTCAGATTCACCTGGATGACCGCATGGCTTATGACCCCCTTCTTCCTGGCCCAGGCCCTTTTATCACCTCTCTGACCACCTTCAGCAGCCCGGTCCAGTCAAAGCTGCCAATACTGGCCACAAGCCAACCAACCTACCAAGCATCCCTGGCTACCTGGGCCCATGCGTAGGGTGACCAGAGCTTCCCCCCTGCCCAGGTGACCAGAGCATCCGCCTCCCAGGCCCCAGGCTTTTGTCGTGCAGACCAGGGAGGACAATCCCTGCCCTGAGGGATTCAACACCAGCCTCTCGATCCCTGCCCTGAGGGATTCAACACCAGCCTCTCGGGCTGGCAGAGAGAGGTCTCGGGAGAGGGACACCGACGGTGGCATTTCTGCCACAACCATAACTACACAATGGGTGGCAGCCCAATGGCTGGCACAGCATCTGAACAGGACCTGAGGGTCACGATGAACTGGAAGATGAACATGAGCCAACAGTGTGATGAAGTCGCCAGCAGGGCAAACAGAGCTCTGGTGTGCATCAGCCAACACGTGGCCAACAGATCCAGGGAAGTGCTCCTCCTGCTCTATTCAGCACTGGTGAGGCCTCAGCTGGAGTACTGGATCCAGGTCTGGGCACCGCTCTTCAGGAAGAATATGGGTAAGCTTGAGAGGGTACAAAGAAGGGCTACCCATACGATCACAGGCCTAGAGGATAGGCCCCATGATAATAGACTCTGAGAACTGGGCCTGTTCAGCCTGAGGAAGAGAAGGCTGAGAGATGACTTGATAGCCGCCTAATAAATACGGCAGGGGTAAGCACCAAGATGTAGAGGTGCAACTCTCCAGGAAGGCACCTCAAGAGGACAAGGACCAATGGGTACAAGCTAACAGAAGGTAAATTTAGGCTAGACATAAGAAAAAACTTCTTCTCTTCACCAGAATCTGGAACACGCTCCCAGCAGAGGTAGTGCCGTCGCCCCTTTAGAGGTATTCAAGATGAGGCTAGACAGGCACCTTGTTGAGCTCACCCGAGCCCAATACCTTCCTCCCACGGCAGGGGGCCAGACTTGGTCACCTTACAGGTCCCTTCTGGTTCTGTGATTCTACGTCACCATATTTCCCCAAACGTTTCCACAAAAACACCTCCATATCATTACACAAAATTACCTGGCTTCCACAAAAAAGGTGCCACACTGCCAGACGCATCACCACACAAGACAGTGGGTTTCCCCACACGCAAACCTCCATGCATCACCACAGCTCCACATCGCTACTCACAACCCCTCAACCTGCAGCCCTGATACTGGGTCC
The DNA here is from genome assembly GCA_030014935.1 of Caiman crocodilus. Classification (NCBI taxonomy): domain Eukaryota; kingdom Metazoa; phylum Chordata; order Crocodylia; family Alligatoridae; genus Caiman; species Caiman crocodilus. The sequence goes on from JAGPOW010003685.1 coordinate 80,872,258, forward strand.
CAATGCCCCCGCTCCGCTGCCCTGCCGAGGAACGAGGCCCAGGCCGCACCAGGCGCCGGCGAGGGCGCGCAGTCCCTGCAGCACCGGCTCCGCGGCTCTCCCGCCCCGCCCCCGTCGGGCACCAGGACTGGGACACCGGCATCCCCCTTCAGAACAGCGACGGGACGCCGCGTGTGTAGCGCTGCGGGGCCGGCTCACACCACCGCCTCCCCGACACACCGGAGGCCCCTATTTGGTTCTGCAGGCCGACAACCGGCTTGGCGAGCACGAGGCCGTGCCCACGGCCCACAGCCGGCCCCCGCCGCCCACCTCCTCTCTGGCCCGGGCGGGGCAAAGGAGTCGACCTGGACCGGCTTTCGCCGGGCGGGTGCTGCCGTCCTCCCTGGCACGCCGAGCAACGGGCGGTACGTCCCGAGGCCCCAGCACTGCCCACCCCCGCACGGGCCGGGCCGGGCCCACTGCTTCCGCCCGGCCTAGCACTGCGGCTGCGCACCTCACTCGAACCAATCGGCGCAGACCGCACACGCAGGCGACCAATCACCGCGCAGACCTCGTCACACCCCCCCCACCGGAACGGGACCCCGCCCCCGACCTCTAACCCATTACCACTGCCCGTGATCAGTCGTCGTTGTAGATTCATGATCTGTAGATGCATGAACGCGAATAGCCGATGTAACGCTACCCACCACCACCAGGCACAGGCACGTGCGCATGCGCGCACACAAAAGCAGCACGAGCCAGCCGAAACACGCATGCGCAAAAGCGCGCGCAACGTCGAAGGGGCGGGGTGAAGGGCAGCGAGTTGACGTCAGAGCCGCGCGGCGCGGGGCCACCGGGAGCGCAGGAGGATGGTGGCCGGCGCGTTCCCCATCGCAAAGCTGCTGACCTTGGGCGTGCGGCAGCTCAGCAAGCCGCTGGCCGCGCGCATCAAGGCCGCCGCCCGCGCCAGCCCCTTCTTCCGAGCCTACGTCTGCGGGCCGCCCGCCCAACGTGAGTGACGCCGGGCGGCCAATCCAGACGGGGCTGTCCGCCTCCGGGCCAATGGGAGTGTGGGGGCGGGGTGGGGGCCCCGCGAGCCAATGGGCGTCGAGCAAGAGCGCGAGCTGCGGTGGTGGCGGAAGACCAATGAGAAGGGGAAGGGGCGAGACCTGGAGCGGCGCGAGCCAATAGGGGTGAGGCGACAGGTGGGGGTGACATTGACAGAGTACTGGGTGCGGGGAGTGACCTTTGACCCCGGGAGGGGCCGGGCCGGAGATTCCTGGTTGTCATTGCAATGTCCGTTCCGCCCCTATCCCCGCCTGCAGCGCCTGTGCAGGCAACCGGGGGCCAGGGACTGTGGGCCGGGAGTGAGGGGCACCGGCACGGCGGGGGGCTGTGGGCCGGGAGTGACGGGCACCGGCGTGGCTGGGAGGGCAGGGGGTTGTGGGTCAGGAGTGAGGGGCACTGGCAGGGCTGGAGGTCAGGAGTGAGGGACACCAGCCCCCCTGACCCACTGTTCCCCCCCCCCCCCCGGCAGTGTACCACTGGGTGGAGATGCGGACCAAGATGCGCATCATGGGCTTCCGGGGCGCAGCCGTGAAGCCACTGAATGAGGAAGCGGCAGCAGAGCTGGGTGCAGAGCTGCTGGGTGAAGCCATCGTGTTCAGCGTGGGTGGCCTGTGCATCTACCTGGAATATGCCCGGCAGGCAGGCAACGCACGGCGCCGCGAGGATGAGCAGAGTGCCGCTATGGAGGCCCTGCAGCAGCAGGTGGCTGAGCTGGGCCTGGCCCTGGAGACTCTTGATGCCCGGTTGCGCCAGGCTGACCGTGTCCTGCTGGAACTGGCCAGTGCTCCCAGCAAGTAGGGTCCCGTATGGCCACTGCCAAAGGCACTCCTGAGGCAGGGCACTGCACTATAATGGGGGACCTTCCCCTTCCACCTTGGCTCCTGGGGAGCCTCCAAGTCTACTGGACTTAAAAAGCCACTCATTAAAACCCACCTGCTGCTGAAGGAGCAGAGCTGTGATTGGGGTAGAGGAAAGAGGAGGGATGAGTACCAGCTGGATATGAGGGGCAGGTGGTTTTGAGTCAATAGTGGGGGGCACCAGCAAAGCTGGTGGGGTAGGAGGGCAGCAGGTACACCAAGGCAAAAAAATCCAGCTGTCCTGGCTTTTTCTGTACCTCTCCAGGAGCCTGCCTCCTAACCCTCTGTGCTCCAGGGACCAGGAAGAAAACCCAGGAGTCCCAGCAGCCAGCTACTGCAACCCTCTGCTGCCTGGGCTGGGGTGAGGGGCCCAGGTGCTGTTGAGACAGCTGCCTAGGTAGATGCAGGTGCATGAGCAAGGAGGTCCATTTTGCACTATGCATGTGAAAGGTGCTTGGGGACATATGTAACTGGTGCCTCCCTGACAGCAGTCAGTGACTGTGGGGGAGGCCCCTGGTGATTGATCATGCAGCCCCACTTCTCGTCCAGTGCTCCTGAAGGACACCAGCACCTGCTCCCCTGCCCGTCACCTAAAACAGGGAGTACAGCCTGACAGGGAATGCACCAGTGGTCTCAGGTGCACGTCACCACTGCTTGGGGATGGGTGCATCTTGGGCATTAGACCCAGTGCTGCCTGCTGGGGGTAGGGGTGGGGGGGAAGAGAGCAGGACCCTTCCCTCCCAGCTATAGCCTTCACTTTTCCCCCAGGGACTTGGAGGGGTGGGGCAGGATGTGCAGCTCTAGCCAGCCCTATGACTGAGGGGCCCTCAGATGCTGCCAGGGAGGCTCAGGTAGGCCCTGGTGCCCAAGTCTGGCATCTGCACCTCCTGCCAATAAACAGAACCCAGCTGTCCTGGACCCAGGCATCCTGGCACACCCCCCACCAGGCCCTGCCAGTTGAGCCCCAGGTCAGGTGCCCTGGCATCTGTACCCACTTCCAGAACCCAGACATCCCTTCCAGCCCCTAACATCTATGAATCCTGGCAGCAGGTGCCATACAAAAAGGCAGGTTTATTGAACTCAGGCCAAGGCCCAAAACCCGTGAAATCAGTAAAAAAAAAAAAAAAACAACCAAAAACCGTATAAAAGAGAGAAACAAGCTGAACTCTCAGGCAGGGTGGGGGGGGCAAGACTCAGGCCCCACCCTCCATGCTGTGGGGGATGGGGCTGAATTAGCTCCACCTGATACCAGGGGGTGAGGCAAGGGGGGTGGGTCTCAATCCCACCCCAGGGCAGCGGGGTTGGAAAGGCCTCCCCAAAGCTATAAAACAACTGAACCCCGAAAAACCCAATGCACCAGGGAAGGGGGTAGGAGTGGGGGTGTGGCCCTGTCAGCAGGGAGGGGGCATAACCCCACCCCCAAGGCATGGCACTGCTGGGACAACCCCCAGGGGGTGCTGAGCCTGGGTAAGGCACCACGGGGTGGGGGGCAGAGGGGTGCACCCTAGGGGCCTCCACGCTTCCGCAGCTCCAGCACAAATGCTGTAAGGAGAGAGATGGGGGAGGTCAGGCACAGCCACACAGCAGGACCCCATGAGGGGGGCCCCCCCACCAAGTGCCAGAACCCAGCCCCACACTTCCCCCACCCCCCGCACCCTTCCCTGGGGCTCAGATACCTGGGTCAATGCTCTGGCCCCTGAGACCATTACCCACCCTACCCCAGCTTCCCATCCTTTTTCCATCCCACCCCAAGACCAACCCCCTAACCCTTCCCCAAAAGATTCTGCCCAAACCATCCCCCAGCCCTAAGCATCTGCCCCACCACTCACCCTCAATGATCTCCTCTTTCACCTTCTGCAGCTCCCGCCGCACCTCCTCCAGCAGCTCCTGGGGAGCAAGGACAAGGTGAGGCCTTGGCTGTGCCCCCCACCCATCCCAGGGCCGTCCCCTCCTCTCCCCTACACCCCATGTACTGCCCCCCCTCCCACCTGTTTGACTCGCTCCAGGTCTGAGTCCTCAGTGCTGGGTGGCTCCATGCTGCTCACAGGAGCAGCTGATTTTGCCCTGTAGTGGGGGAGGGTTGGGGATCATGACTGGTAGTATGGCGCTTTAGGGGACCTCCCTCTCAGTGCAGCAGGGACCATCCCCCTGGCCACACCACTGCCCCCAAATCCCCCCCAGCCTTCACACAGAGGCAGCTCCAGCACTAGGTCCCAGTGAAGCCACTGGGGATCTGAAGGGAGAAGACAGCACAAGAGGCTGGCTGCTCTCAGGGAACATGTGCCCCAGGGGCCAGAGGCTCCAGTCACCTCACCACCCTGTCCTAGCTCCCCCGGACCCCCACCTGGGCAGCGTGGTGCTGTTCTTCTCCCACGGCCGCCGGACCAGGTCTGCAGAGACATGTAGGTGAGGACAGGCTGCTGGGGGGGGGGGCACAGCTCCCCCCACAATGGGAACCAGATTGGGGGGAAAGGGCTTGGGTCAGCAGCAGCTCCCCCCAGACAGCACTGCTGGCCCTCACACCCACCAGGGCCCCCAAACACAGACTGGGGCTCCACCCCCACCCCTGCAACACTCACCAGGCTGCTGGCTGGGGGTCCTAGTCCCTGAGGCCTCAGAGTCATCTTGCTGGAGGGAGAGAGAGCAGGGGAGGGTAAGCAGGGCAGGGTCCCCCTGCCTCACCTCCTGGGCAGGGATGGGGAGTACATCCCCCTTATGCTGTTGCTGGGAGAGCTAGAGGGTGCTGCCCCCTCAAGAAGACCTCAATCCCAGGGGACTCTGGACCCAGCCAGGGAAGTCAGTGCACCCAGGATTGTGGGAGCAGGGCAGAGAACCAGAATGGGACAACACTCACGCTTGAAACATCCTCCTCTCTCTTTGGAAGGGGCTTGTCGCCCTGCAGTGTCGCCTTCCGCCTGGGGGAGGCAGGGGTCAGCTATGTCCTGGGGGACACCCTGCCGCCCCTGAGCCTGAACAGGCCCTGGGGTGCTGGAGCCGTAGCCCCCTCCCCACTACTTACCGCCGGGCCAGCATGGCGTTCATCTCCTCCATGAGCCCCCCGCCACTGCCACCCGTGCTCCGGGGGGCTGAGCCGGGGCTGCTGCTACTGCTGCCCCCACCCCCGCCTGGGCTAGCACTGTCCTCCTGGGGCTGGCACAGAGTAGAGGTGTCAGGGCCCCTGCCAGGGTTCCCCTGGCCAGTAGCCAGAGCCCCACCTTAGACCTCCCTACCCAGCCCCTGCCCCCACACCCCTACCAGTAGGTTCCAGAGCAAACATGCAGTTGCCATGAAGTTCCCGTTCTCATTCCCCCTCCCAGCCTGGGTCCCCCTCCCCACTCCCTGCTACCTCATTCCCCCAGCAGTAGGTTTCAGATTAAACCCTCTGTTGCTATAAAGTTTCCACCCCCAGCCCCCCCCTGCTACTTCACACTGGGACCTAATGATGGCCACTGTGAACAGGCAAGCAGTGCCATGAATCTCTCTCCTCCCCCACAACCAACCTAGCCCCACTCCATTGCCTCACCAGTAGGTTCCAGGAAGCACATCCCCATTGCTAGTCAGTTCCCATTCTCTACCCCAGCTCCCCTCCAGCCCCTACCACCATTTTCCCCATTAGTAAGTTCAAGCATAAACAAACATTGCCCTGAATCCCCCACCACTCCAGACAGCCCTCACCCCACTCCCTTAACAGCAGGTTCCTGAGGAAACAGATCCCATTGCTTTGCAGTGCCTGTTCCCCCTCCCACCAAATCCTTCCATCAGTAGATTCCAGAGCAAACACCCATTGCTGTGAATTCCACCCCCACACCCCATGTGTTGCCCCCTCCTCACCTTGCCAACTTTCCTGAGTTTGGCCCCTGCAAGGGCAGCTGCAAGACCAGCGCCCCCACTCCCACCCCCTGCACCAGGGCCCTGGGTTGCAGGCAGGGGGGGCGCAGGTGGTGGCCCCCCCCCAGTAGCAGGGGGGGGACCAGGTGGGGGGGGTGGCCCTGGTGGGGGTGGAGGTCCAGGCGGGGGCAGGGGTCCTCCTGAAGGGGGTTGTGGAGCTCCTGTGGGGAGCAAGACAGAGAATCAGGGTGGGGCCGAGGGTGTGGGGGGGGGAGGTATCTGCTCCCCACAGGCCCCGCCCCACACCCAGACCCACCTGTGCCTGGGCCCCGCCGCTCTGGCTCCACTTGCTGCTGCGACTCCATCTGCTGCCTGGGGGTGGGGGTGTCACCAGGGTGGGGGGGGCACAGACCCCCCCCCCCAGCCCCTCAAAGATGGGGGGCAGTGGAACCAGCCCCTCCCCAAGGACCTTGACTCAGACCCAAACTCCCCCACCTTGCAGGGACCCCCAACACCCTATCCCCCAAGGCAGTGCCTGGACCCAGGGTCCCCCCAGCAGAGGGCAGGGGCGGCAGTGGGCAGGCAGGTACCTTCTCTGTGGCTCCATCTCCTCCGGGCTGGGGCCATTTGGGGCTGGCCAGGCCTGCGTGGAGCCTGGGGACATGGGGGTGTCAGCCGGGACCACCCCCCCCACCGCCCTTTACTCTGCCCCAGCCTCCCACTAGCCCTCCCACAGGCAACAGCCCAGTGCCAATCCTTGACCCCCCCCCACACTTGCCCCCAGCCCCTCAGCTGGTAACCCAGGCGTCCTGGCTCTGGGGCCCCTCTGGGGTGTGGGGTCACTGCCCCCCAGAATGACTAGCCCCCCCCTTCAAGAACCCCAGAGCTGCCCCCTCCCCACAGAGCTGTCCACCTCAAGGAGCCCCAAACCCCACCCCTCCCTTCTCTCCGCAGGAACCCAGGAGTGCAGGTGCCCCTGCTGACCAGTGTCAAGGGTAGCGAGCGCGCCCTGCATGGCAGTGGCGAAGGCAGCAGCATCCTCCCGAGTGCAGAAGCTGAGCCCCCAAACCTGGCGGGCATCACGCCACTGGTGGAAGCTGGCAGTCGCCTGGTTGTAGCGCAGCCCCCGGACCAGCGCACAGTTCATCACCACCTGGGGGGAGCTAGACACCTCAGTTCCCAGCACTAAAGGGAAACTCCCCTCCCAGACCAGCTCCCTCTCTCCAGCCTCTGCCACCCTTCCCACATCAGTAGGGTCCAGAGTGAATGCACCGCATGGCTCAGAGTTGGGAATGAAAACTTCTGAGCCCAGCTCCCTCCAGCAGGCCCTCAACCTTGACTTCCCAGCCACATTTGCCCAGCCCTACACCACCCACCCCCAAGAAGTCCTAGGCTGCAGGGCCCGGATGCCTGGGTTCTCAGCTGAAGGTCAATACTGTCTGCTTTGGCTCCCCCAGTCACCCAGGTTGAATAGTGCAGGGCCCAGACTCCTAGGTCCCCTGCTCCTCCTTCCCTACCTGCTGGTCAGGCTGCATCTTGCGGGCCACAACACGGAAGGCGCCAGCCGCAGGGCGGTGCAGGAGTTGCACATGGCTGTAGGTGCTGGACCCTGACCCAGCCGTCACCCATTTCTTGTTGGTATCATCATAGATCATCACCGTGGCTCTGGCCGAGCACAGCACCGCCTCGCTGGATGGGGTGACAGGAGGGTGAGCGTGACCCACCCAAGGGACCCCCTCCAGGATCCCTCCCACCCAAACCCAAGAGGAACCCCATCTCCCTCAGTGAAATGGGGAAACTGAGGCACCGAGGGGGGAGGCAGGAGGCAGATACAGAGCCCAGGCATCCTGGTTCCACTCCACCCCCCACCTGCTCTGCCAGACACAGGACAGAACCCAGGCATCCTGGTGGCCACTTCTCTTCCAGCAAATGATGGAACCCAGGCCCATGGGTTCTGTCCCTCCCCCACTGCACTAGCTTGGGGCTGAACCTTATATGGGCTTGCTGGGAGCTGGACCACCCCGCCCCGAGTGCCCAGAGAGCCCCTGCAAACCTCTGCTGCCCACATGAAGGACGCCCCCAGCTAGCTCCCCCACACAGGCCCTGCCCCCAGAGGTCTGCAGGGGAGTGGGCTTTCTGCTTTGGGTTGGGGGGAGGGACCCCTGCCCCTGAGTTCCAGTCTGGGACCCTGGTATCCCTTCCCTACAGGCCACAGGGCACTAGCAGCTATTGCAGTGGGGTTGTTTCCTCCCCAGAGGCCAAACAGGAACCAAGTCATGGCTGGGACAAGTTGCCGGCCAGGCCACCCCTCCCCCCGCACTCTGCCCAGGGTGAATGGAGGCTGTGGGTTAGGAGTGAGGGGTACTGTCACGGCTGTATGAGGGGCATGGGGCTGCGGATCAGGAAGGCGTGAGGGGCACCAGGTGCTACCTAGGTCCCAGCCCTGGCGTTTGCCCCCGCCCTCCCTCCAGAGAGCAAGGCGGAAATGCCGGCCACTCCCACAATCCAAACAGGCCTGGCCCTGCCCACCCCGGAGCCCAGCCTCCCCCACATCCCTCCAGTGTCCCCTGGAGCGGCCCCCCCCTTCCTGCCCCTCCCCAGGGGCAAAGGTTGAAGGTTTCCCCCCCCTCCCCCTTATCTCCAGCAGCATTAGCCAACCTGGTGATTGCCCCAGGCTCTTGCCCAAGGGGGGGGGGGGAGTCCGGACTTCTGGGTTCCCCGAGTACCCCCCTCCCCATTGTCCCGGGGACCCTGCTCCTGCCTGGTTGGGAGGGGTGATGTGTGCCCCTGCCACCCTCCATGCTAAGGATCTTTGCCAACCCCTGCTACCCACTTCCTACCCCTGGGGCAGGGGCAGAAGCAGGAGCAGAGGCAGGAAGCACCTGGGGGGAGTGGAGGAAGGGGAGTAGTGACTGCTTCCTAATAAGGGCAGGTTTGCAGGATGGGGCAGGTTTGCCTGGTGCCAGCCATAGGGGAAGGTCAGACCCCCCCCAGAACAAGACATGTCCCCATCCCCACCCGCCTGCAAGGGGATCCAAGCCCCCTGCAATGCAGCTGCTTCTGGGGAGGAGAAGCCAGGGGTCAAGGCTCCCCCCCTCCCACCCCATCTGAGGCAGCTCCCCTCCCACTTACTCCTGACTCACTTCCTCCCCTGGCACCTTCCTGCCCCTACCCCACACCCCCCCAACTCAGCCCAGCGGGGGGTGGAGGGGCAGGGGGGCTGCAGGTCAAGAGTGTGGGGCACCAGCAGGGGGTCGGGAGTGAGGGGCATCAGGGGGCTGCAGGTAACGACAGGCACCAGCAGAACGGTGGAGGGGCCAGGGTGTTGCGGGTCTGGAGCGAGGGGCACTGGGGACCCCAGAAGAGCCCCTCCATGCCACAGGGACCCCTTAATGCCCATGGCTTGGGCAGCCAAGGAGTTAATTGCCCCCCCTTCCCGGGGGGCGGGGGCAGGAGCCTGGCAGAGAGACCAGGAAGGGCCAGGGCCAGGCCGGAAGTCTGATCCCATTGTCCCAAGCAAAGCAGGGGAGAGAGGGGGGCAGGCACCAAGTCAGAGCCTCCCCTGCTTCCCCCCGCCTTCCAAGGAGGCAGGAATCTCCCCGCGGCTTTGGGGTGGGGGGGGACATCTTCCCATGCATTGGGGTTGCTCTAAGGTTCACCTGTCACCTGGGAGGGGGACAGAGCACCTCGCCCCGCCCCCAAGGGCTGGGGCAGGAAGGGCAACTGAGGCACCGAAGCCCAGCGGGGTCCTCCAGGGGACCTAGTTCCCCTGGCAGAGGTGGGAGCATCCCTTCCCCCCAGAAGGGATCTCGGACCCTTCAGGGCTGGAGCTCCCGGGGCGGGGCTGCCTGGTGGCGGGGTGCGAGATCTATGGCCCCAACTCCTATCCTGTCACCCCCCGCGGGCCCGGGGCACGGAGGCACCAGTTGCCCCCACCCACCCAGACTACCCCAAACCCACGAGGGGGTGCAGGACGCCGGGACTCCTAGGTTCTTCCCCGCGCTGGGGCGAGGCAACGAGCGCGCGATGTGGCATTGTGATGTCAGAGACCCCGCGCGTGAGGTCATCGCCGTGACATCAAATGGGGGGGTCCCACCCATAGCGGGGTCGCCGCCCTGCACCCACCTCATGGTGCCGGAGGGGAGCTCAGTCCCGGCCACGCCACCCCATGCGCCGGGTCCGGCTCCGGCTCCGGCGCCCGCGGGCCGCCTCGACCGCCCCCCACAATGCACCGCGCGCCGCCACCGCCCTCTTAAAAGGGCAATTGGGTGGGGGTCAACCCGGACACCTGGGTTCCGCGGTTGGCGAAGGGCAGCGGGCACAGCCCTCCTGGGTTCTTTCCCTGGGAGTGGGAGGGTCCAGTGGTTAGAGCAGAACAAGGGCGGGGCTGGCTGCCCAGACTCCTGGGTTCTCTCTCGCCAGCTTTGGAGGCAGGCTTAGAACCGGGGGGTTGGGAGCCTGGGCGCCTGCGTTCTGCCCCAGCCTGGGCTGGATAAGGGGAACTGGAGGAGGAAGCTCCGGGCGAAGCGGAAGCCGAGCTGTCCCGGAGCCCCGCGACGGGTGGGGGTAGGGCGGTACCGCCCGCAACAGCTCCTGGGGGGGGGGCGACCCCCCGCAAAGCTGCGAGCTGCCCGACACTAGTGGAGCTGGGGCAGAATCCAGGCGTCCGAGCTCCCTGCTAAGCCCCCAAAACTAACCTGCCCCCGCCCCCTCCCGGCTTTAACCCCGTGGACTCCTACTCTCTCTTCCCAGAGCCGGGAGAAAGCCCAGGCGTCCTGGCTCCAGCCCTCACTTCTCTAACCACCCCCTCCAGCTAGGACACAACGGAGCGGGGGGCAGCTCCTGCCTCCCCCTCAAGCCTCATCCTCCAACCCGGCACTGGTGGGGTGGCAGGTTTGAAGGACGTGGGGCACCCCAGAGACTGGCCCTGTAGGGGGACCTGAGCTTGCCCCCAGTGGCCCTCTCCCCCCAACCCTCGGGTCCCAGCACAAGACATGCCTCCTGCCCATTGCCCTGAGGCTCCTCCAGGAGCTGGGGCTGGGGCACTAGAGGCTGTAATTTGAGGCTTCGGGGGGGGGGGTGTTGGCCCCCACTCTACCATCCACTAAGCAGTGCGGTCCCCTGCATCTCCTGGTGGCAGCGCCTACCTGCCATGAAGTCAGTCTCCATGGAGCTGGGCTGGGTTGGCGGCTCTAGGCCAGACACCCTTGAGAACAGAGCCGGAGTCAGATTTGCTCCCTGGCTTCACCCCAAGAGTTGCCCACCAAACACCACTCACCCCTTGTGCACCCCAGACCAGGCTGAGCAGACAGGTAAGCCATGCCCAGGATACTCTGGTGCCAGGCCTGGATGCAGTCAGTGCTCTTTCTCCTGGGCCCTGAGACCCTGGGATGTGCAGAGAGGGAGCCTGGCTCAGCCCCAGCCTAGCACCACTGCCCCCACACAATTGCTCGCCCTGGGAAGGAGACATCCCTGTACCCCCAGCCTGGCATGTGCCTGGTTCCTGTGGAAGTTTGGGCTGAGCCACCTACACACCCAGCCAGGCACCACCTGCCCCAACCACCCCTGGCCCTAGGGGCAACAGCGCCCCCACAAACCCTGATGAGCACCCCTGGTACATGGTCCAGGTCACATGGAATTCACTGCCCTCAGCTGTGATGGAGGCCTAGACCCCCAGAGCAGGCCTGACCCCTGCTGTGGCCCCCAACCAACCCCCACATTTCTGTCACCTCAAGCAGACACTGCTGGAGTCTTCCAAGCTTTGAGGCATCCCTGCTGGGCAGGTGGGTGCCTTGGCCGCCTCTTCTCCAACTCTGGGGAGCCAGTAAATTGTTGCAACACAATCCCTCCTGTCCCCTTCCAGACCCAACTGCCACCCCACCCCCCACCCACTAATAACCGCAGCCCCCACAGGCCCCTCTCACCCAGGCCTGGTGCTGCTGAGTAGGACCCAGGCCTCCTGTTCCTGCCCCAAGCATCAGGTTGGCACAGGGGTCCCCCCCAACCCCACTCCCCTCCCCCTCCTGGCAGGAGCTGGCCTTAATGCCTAGAGGGCATGCGCAGGGCTTTTTCTCAGCCTTGCCCTGCCCTTGCCTCAACTTGGAGTGACTGGACCTGCCTCCCTCCCACATGCCCCATTGCAGAGAGCTCACATGTGGGGGCCTGGCAAAGCAGCACCTGGCCATAGCACCACCCACTCTGCTCTCCAAACAGGGCAGCAGTGCTGAGGCTGGGCGGGGGGGGGGGGGGGGG
>JAGPOW010003685.1:80884341-80928561 GCA_030014935.1 Caiman crocodilus
GGGGGCTCCTGTTCCTTGCATGGGGGGAGGTGGAGGGGGGGTGGTCAGGTCCCAGGGGAGATAAAGGGGTTGAGGGAGGCTGAGTGGAGACTGGGGCTGGAGCAGGGCCCAAGGGGGACGGGGGTCTCTGGGGCAGGTTGGGGGGTCCCAGTGCCAGAGCAGGACCCAGGGGGCTGTGGGGACTCCAAGGCCATTCCCTGTCCCAAATGCAGCAGCCCCCGCCATCACCCGTCCCCACTCCCCGAGGCAGCTGCAGTGGAGCAGGGGTGTCAGCAACCGCTGGTCCTGCCCACCCCCACCAACACACAGACTCTCCTGCTTCACCCTGGGCCCAGTCCGGGCGGGGGCACTGGGGCCTGTCTAAGGCAGGTGCAGACCCCACCTAGCCGCCAGCAGCCGCGGCAGGGGAGTTAAGCCTGGCTGGAGGAGCCGCCCCACAAGTGCGCCCTCCCCCAGCCCACTCGGGGAGGTCCAGGCTCTCCCTGCACGGGGGTGGGGGGCACGGCCCTGTTGCCATAGAGATAACCCTACACCTGATGCTGGGGGCTGCCGGAGGGGCAGGGGGCGTGGCTCGGGACTGCATGTTCCCCTCCCCCCCGTAGGAACCACCACCCCTGCCCCGCCCTTAACCCCTGCGAGCCTGTAGCCGCCTCCCTATCTCCAATCCTGCCTACCCCCGCCCCTCCCCGCGCTCCGCCCGGCCCCCCGCACACGCCTCCTCCATCCCTATCCCTGCGTCCTCCCGCCGGCTGCAGCCCGGCCCCGGCCCACCCCCCACCCCCCGCCTTTGTCTGCGCCCGCCCTTGGCAGCCGCCTGCTCCGCCGCAGCCCCCCGCCCGGATCGGGGCCGGGCTGGGCCAGGATCGGGGCCGCGGGACAGCATGGTGCCGGGGCCATGAGCGCCGGGGGGCAGCGCGGGCCGAGCCCCATGCCGGGGGCTGCCGGGCCGGGGCCATGGGTCAGGTCCTGGGCTTCGCGCACTGCAGTAGGTGTCTGGAGGGGGGATCGGGGCCTGGGGAGGGAAAGGATCGGGGTCCGGGGGGACCAGGATCGGGGCCTGGGGAGGGAGAGGATCGGGTCCGGGAAGACAAGGATCTGGACCCCAGGGAAGACAAGGATCTGGACCCCAGGGAAGGAAAAGGATCGGGGCCCAGGGGGATGGGAGGGAGAACTGGGCCCAGACTGGGCACTCCTGGGCCAAGTAGCAGCGCCTTGAGAGTGGAGATGGTGGGGGGCGGGGATCGGCCTCAGACGCTGGGCATGCCCCACCTCCCCGTCCGAGCCAGCCCTGACCTGGGGGAGAAATGCAACTGAGACCTGGCAAACTCATACAACGCCCCCCACCAGCTGGACTCCCCCCCTGAGCCCTCCCAGGGGCTCCCACACTCCTGGGCCCAGGGCTGAGGCTGCCTGGGCTCCTGCTCTGCCAGCCTTGGGGCCAGCCCCCGCTCCCCCACTTCAGGGGGTAATAGCAAGGGCGGGCTGTCCCTCCTACCCCCATTGCCCATTGCCGCTTCCCCCATGGCTCATGGTGGGGGGGGGCAGCAAGACCAGGTCCATGGGGCCCTGGCACCAGCCCAGCACCTCCATTAAGGCCTCTGCTCTGGCGCCCAGGCCGTGTTGTTTCCCAGAACCAGGCACCACTGGGGGAGGGGATGTGTCCCAGCTAGGTCTCTGCTGCCCAGGTCCTGGCTCCCCTGATAGCTGGCCTGGGGGGTGGCATTTGCCCAAGGTGGACCTGCACCAGCCTGTGTGCCCTGATCTGGCCCTGGTTAGGCCCCCTGCCCCAACCTGAGGGGCTGAAGGAGGGGGAGCACATAGGAGGGTGGGCTCAGGGTGGGGTGCTGTGCTGTCCTGTCTTTGGTGCTGTTTGCAGAGGGGGCAGCAAGGCACTGACCCTCCACCCCCATCTCTTGCAGAAGAGTCACCATCCACTGCCTCCACCACCCCTGACTCCACTGATGGTGAGGTCCTGCTTGTGGGGTGGGGATGTGTGTCTTGTTTGAAGCAGGGATCACTGGGGTGGAAGGGAAGGATCCCTGGGTGCTGTACTTGCAGAGGGGGGGCTGGAGGAGGGGTGGCCCTGCTTGGAGGGCCTTGCTTGAAGGGATGCCCTGGGTAGGGGGCTCCCCATTTGGGGGTTCCTGGTTGGGGGGGGCCTTGCTGAGGGGTGTGACTAGAGCAGGGGGTGCCCTGCTTGGAGGGCCCTGGGTGAGGGGTGCCCTGCTTGCAGGCTCGTGGGGTTAGGGAGGTGCCTTGGTGGGGAGGGTCCCTCCTTGGGAGTGTGCCCCAGTTCCAGACAGTGACACTGGCCCCTGATACCCGGCCCCACCCCATGATCCCCCCCATTCCACAGCTGGCACGGAGTCAGACTTCCCTGAGCTGCAGACGGCACGGGAGTTCTCAGAGGATGAGGATACAGGCTCACTGGGCTGGGCCACGCCACGGGAGCTGACCTTTTCCTACATTGCTTTCACCCCTGGGCATGATGCCAGCCCCCCCCGTGATGCCCGCACCCGCCGTGACTCTGGTGCTCGGCGCCCACGGGGGGGGCTAGGGGCAGGGCCAGGCCCCACCCCACCCCGGCCTGAGCCCCCAGCCCCAGCCCTGGGTGATAGCCTAGAGAATATCCCCAGTCTGTGCCAGTCACCTGAGGGGGAGCGTGGGCAGGGCCTGGGGCTGGACCCCTTCTCGGCCTGGGACGCCCCCCTGCATTACATCAATGACCCCGAACCCCTGGAGCCGGGTAACAGCCCCCCCCCACAGCCTCAGCTGGTGCCCACCACAAAGGCTACTGTGCATCCTGGAGCCACCGAGGTCACAGAGGCTGCAGCTGGTTCAGGTACGGACTCAGGGGCTCCAGCCCTGAACAGGGCACTGTTGGAGGAAGCTCACAGCACTGGGTGCTCAGGCAGAGCACTGTTGGGGAAGGTCACAGCACTTGTGGGGGGGACAATACCAAGCTTGGAACTGACAGGATATTGCTGGGAAAAAGCATACAGTGCTGGGATCCCAGGCAGGGCACTGTTAGGGGGAAGCTTGCAGCACCAGGGTGCTAACCCTGCTCTGTCCCTGGCAGAGACAGCTCTTGAGGTGGCCCCGGGGGACCTCCAGCTCACCCCCGCCTTAGCCCTCCACCCTGCTGAGGGCACCTCTTCCTGGGCTGAGGGCACCCTGTCCTCCTCGTGTACCCTTGAAGGCCCTGGTTTCCAGGGCCCCTGGGATGCCGAGGACCCGCAGGAGGAGAAGGCATTTTTGGAGATGGAGCCAATTCCAGAGCAACGCCTAGAGGAGCTGGACCAATCAGGGAACCCCATGGAAGCCTACAAAATGGGTGAGCCACCAATGAGGAGGGAGCAGCTGGGGCAGGGCAGGGGCATTGCAGCTAGGGAGGCAGGGCATTGTTGTGGGGAAGCTCCCAGCCTAAGGGCCCTGATCAGATGCAGACATGATACTGCAGTGGGGAACTTCATAGTATCAAGGCCTCTGATAGGATCCTGGCAAAGCATTATTTGGGGAAAGATCGCAGCATTGAGGTTCCAGATTGGACCCCCCACAGGGCACTGTTATAAGGAAGTTCACAGCATCAAGGTCTGTAATCAACTGCATGCAAGGCACTGCTGTGTGAAAACTTGCAGCACCATGGGCCCCAGCTGGGTCATGGGGCTAATTATACCCCTACCCTGGCAGCCCCTGCTTCCCTCCCCTCCCCACGATCCAGCAGCAGGGCTGCCTGCAGGGATGGGGGGAGGGAGCCCTGGCACAATGCCCAAAGAGGCCCCTCATCCTGCCATCATGGCCCCCTGGGGACAAGCACTCCTTCCCCCTCTGCCACATGCCTGGCCCCAAGATGTGACTGTGTTTGGGAGTGCTGGGGCCACAACAGGAGCTGGGCAGGGCTGGTGGGCACAACCAGGGGTGTGTGTTGGCCCGAACTCCTGGGTTCCTGCTGCTCCTGTTCCTGCAGGGCAACTCCAACAACACCCTGGGGCACTGCCAGGGGAGAGAGCCCCACTGCTGGCTATCCCAGAGGCCTGGCTTCTCATCCCAGCCAAGGGATGGGGAAGTGCAGGGACATGAGTGACGGTGGTCAGAGGCAGTTGGGGGTCCATAAGGATAGACCCCAGGTTCTAGGCTCCTGGCCTGGCCCCTCAGGGCTCACCCTGCGGCTCTGTGCCCCCCACCCACAAGGGGGTGCAGGCAGGCCCAGGATTGGCTGGCTATAAATAGCCCCGGGGCCCCTCCCCCCTCCCGCCCCCCAGGCTAGGCTCTGTACCAGGGGCTGAGGGGCCTGGAGTGGGTGCTAGGAGCTGGCCTGGGCACTACAGGCTGCATCGCAATGGGCGGCAAAGGTGGGACAGGGTCTAACCTGTGGGACTTGTGGCCCTAAAGCTGGGGGGGTACTGGGATGATAGGGCTGCGGGGAGGTGGGGGGAGGGGGCTGTGGCCCCCCCCAAGAGTGGGTCAGGCCAAGGAGAGGGGCCTGGGGGCCAAAGAGTGGGGGTGGGGGTTGGGGTGGGGATGAGGGGCCATGGGTCAGCATGGAGGGTCCTGGACCCCACCCAGGTGCCTGCCCCTCCCCCACCTGGCACTTGGTCCTGTCAATTAGGGGTGGGGGAGGGGAGCTGACAGCTGCAGGCACTGTCCCCCTCCCGCAGCTAAACTTAGCTGCCCCCCACCCCAGGAGGTGGGGACCCCTGAGGCCCTTAAAGGGACAGCGCCTTCAGCCAGGCTTGGGTCGGGCTGTGCAGAAAGAATAGGAGAAAGCTGGGTGGGCACTGGTGCACAGCCCAGCCCTGCCATTTCCAGGCCCAGTTGCCAGGCACCTGCCCCAGAGCTTGGTCCCTGCCTGGAGTGGGGCACGGACCCTGGAGGAGATACCTGTGTTGGTGGGTGGGGCTGAGCAGGGCAGCCTGGGGGTGGAGAGGACGGGGGGGGGGGTGCGCCGAGCCTGACAGTGGAGCTGTGGAGGCATTTGGGGGCTGTTGGGCATTGAGGGGAGGTGGGGGGGCTGTGTGGGATGAGCCTAGAGCTGGGGTAGTATGGGGGGCCAAGCAGGGGCCAGGGAGGTGCCTGACCTTGACCCTGCCCCTCCCCCCGTCAGTGCTGGAGCTGGTGCTGTGGCGGGACGTGCGGGCCTCGGGGCTGGTGCTGACTGGGCTGGTGCTGGCACTGCTCTGCTTGGCCCACTTCAGCGCTGTGGCTGTGTGCGCCTGGGCTGCGCTGAGCACCCTCGGCATCACCCTCTCACTGCGGCTCTACCACATGCTGCTGGGCGCTCTGCGGCCTGGCCACCGCCCCAACCCCTTCCAGTGAGTATCAGGACCCCAACACTGACCCCTCACCCCCAGCATCCCCCACCACCATCAGCTAGTCTCTGGGGGCCCCCACCCCCTTCCAACTGCTACATGGGGACCCCCAGCCACTCACCCCCCCTTCTGCCCCGCCCTGTTCTCCAGGCTCTCCCAGCAGGGGGCACTGTGGGGGGCAGAGGTGGGATCTGATTTGTTGCTGACCCCCTTTCCCCGCTGCAGGCCCCTGCTGGACACAGATGTGTCACTGTCCCCAGAGCAGCTGGAGCATGTGGCTGAGCGCATAGGGCAGCACATGACCGCTGGTGCCCATACCCTGCGCCACCTCTTCCTCGTCGAGAACCTCGTGGACTCCCTCAAGGTGCCCTCACCCCTGCCCCCCAGTAACCCCCGGTGACCTCTGGTAGGGTCAGCTGCCCTCAGGACGTACCCCCAGGCTGCCCCCTGTGACCTCACACCAGGGCTGTCCCGGCAGGGGTGGCGGTATGAATCTGGACGCTTTGTGGGGGGTGGAACAGAGCCGGATGGGGCAGTACGGTGTGGTGACTCCACACTGCTGCTGGCTTCATGTCCAGCCACTTGCCACCCGCCTCCTTGCTGCCAAATCTGCCACCGGCTTCCTTGTGTCTGGGGGCGGGGGCCCACACAGGCTGCTTTGCCCTGAGCCCCGCACCCTGCTCAAACGGTCTGCCTCACACCCACCCCATGGGCAGAGACAGCTCCAATCCCACCTCTGGGACTAAATCCATGCCAGACCCTGGTATCAGCCCCGTCCCTTCCTGCCCATGCTGTTGTGCCAGGACCTGATCCTGTCCCCACCACAGGCCCTGGGGCTGGGTAGGAGGAGCTGTGCTGACCCCCCCATCTTGCCCCCTCAGTTCGCCTTCCTGTTCTACATCCTCACCTACGTGGGTGCCGTGTTCAATGGGCTGACACTGCTGCTCATGGGTGAGAGGGCACTGGAGGCAGGAGCAGGGGGGCATCTGGGCCCAGTGGGAGAGGGATGGGGGGAACTATGGGGGAGGGGGTGGCATGGTCTGGCTGGAGCTGTGTGCAAATGGGGGGGAGCTGTGTGAGGGCAGGGTAGGGAATGGCCCAGGCAGGGAGGGCAAGGGTTTGGGGGGGCCTGGCTCAGTCTGATTGTCCTGTTCTCCCCCAGGTGTGATAAGTGCATTTACCTTCCCTGTGCTCTACCGGCATCACCAGGTGAGTGTGTGCACATGTGTGCATGTGCAGGGTGCGGCATGGCGTGGGGAGAAAGCCTTGAAGCGGAGGGCAGATGAATGCCAGTGTCCTGCTATCTCAGGCAGGGAGGGGGTCTCCAGGGGCTTCCCACCTGCCTCACCCCCAGTCCACCTCCTCCAGGCACAGATCGACCAGTACGTGGGCTTGGTGAGGAACCAGCTCAGTCACCTCCGAGCCAAGTGAGTGCTGGGGGCGGGGGGAGGCTTCCAGCACTGCCCCGCCCCCCAGAACAGCACCCCTAGTGCATGGGGGCTGCCCTGCCACTTGGCAGGGGGGAGTGAGGGGGGTCATGTTTAACGCAGTCCCCAATGGGGGCAGGAATGAGGGTAGGGACTCCCACGGGGCAGGAACAGGGTTGGGAGCCCCAGGGGGGCAGGGCAATGCCCCTGCATGTGACATGTCTCTGCCCCCTCCAGGATTCAGGCCAAGCTCCCAAGTGCCAAAGCAAAGGCAGAATGAGCATCCACCCTGCCCTGCTCCACCTGAACCCCTTCTGCTGCCCCCCTGGGCACAAGTTGCCCATGGGGGGGTACTTGGCGCTG
The DNA here is from genome assembly GCA_030014935.1 of Caiman crocodilus. NCBI lineage: Eukaryota > Metazoa > Chordata > Crocodylia > Alligatoridae > Caiman > Caiman crocodilus. Next base: position 80,891,441 of record JAGPOW010003685.1, read on the forward strand.
AGGGGTTGGGGCTGACCCAGGGATGGGCTGGGGATGGGGGCAGCTTGGTGCTCCCAGGCATGAGCTGGGGCAGGAGCCACTCCCTTACCCATGCCCACCCCAGCTGTGTGGGGTTTACACTTTAATAAAAACTCTTCTCACAGAACCAGAGTCCTGTCCATGGAAAAAGTGGGGATGGGACTGAATACACTGCATTCTTTTCCCCTAGCTGGAAGGGAAGAACCCAGGCATCTGGGTTCCCATCCCCAAAACCCAGGCATCCTATCCCCATTCCCTGCCCCCCCCAACTGCTCAGGTTAGGTGCCCCTCCCCTGCAGCCTGGTGCTCAGGCTGCTGTAGCTCCTTGAGACCCCTGTCCTGGCAGGGGGGAGCAGTGCCAGAGGGGTCTGGCCAGGACTCCTGGGTTCTTTTGTTGGTACCAGGCAGGTACCTCAGACACAAGCTACAGTTGGCCTCCCTCCACCTTCCCCAACCCACTCTCCATCTGCCCCGAGGTGTGGAAGCTGACTGGGCACCTGCCGGACATGGGAGGGGGCAGCCAGGGGGTACCAGAACAAGGCCTGAGCCCTCATCCTGGGCTGGGGAGTGGGAAATTCCCCAGAGCCATGGCTGCCCTAGAGGAGGACTTCCTCCCTCCCTCCCTCCCCCACATGAGCCATCCTCACTCCAATCAAAGTGAGGGAACCCAGGAGTCCTGACTCTTACCCCCACCCCCCTCATCCTAGACTAAACCACCACAGCCCACTCCCCTCCCAGAAAGGGAATAGAACCAAGGTGCCCTTCCTGGCTCACCTGGGTCAGGCTGTGGCCCTCACCCTGAACAGAGGCCCCAACCCCACTCCTGGGGCAGGACTCCTGGGTTCATTCCGGGCGGGGAGAGGTGCCCCTGTTCTGCTGCGCGGGGCCGCACGGTGGCGCCACCGGCCCGGCCAAGCCTCGGGATCCCGCCTCGCATCGCCGAGCGGCTGGGGCAGCAGGGCCAACCCCGACCCAGCCCCGCGCCCGCCTCCTCAACACCCGGAGCTAGTGGGTCAGCGGGGTGCCGGCAGCCGGGACTCCTGGGTTGCAGCTGCAGCTCCAAGAGGTCTAATGCAGGAGGATCAAATCCATCCCGGGCACGGCCGGAGGAGGGACCCTGGGTCTCTTCAGAGCACTGCCCCTCCCCGCACCTGCAGGGGCCCCAGTCCGACCCCAATCCCCATCGGGGCTGCACAGCACGTGCCCCGCATCCCCTGCCCTGAGTCGTGCCCATGCCATCGGAGCCAGGCCTGGGACCCAGGGGCTGCATCGATCCGGCGAGAGCAGAGGCCTGGACGCCCGGACTCCTGGGTCCCCCTGCCGGAGAGGAATAGCCTGATCCAGTCGGGAATCCCAGAGCCCCTTCAGCCCTAACCCTAGTCCCAGCCAAGGTCTCGCAGCCCCCAGGCGGCTCCGGCCAGCCATTCCAGCAGGGAGTCTCCAGCAGAGGAGCTCTGCCGGGAGCGGCGATGAGCCGGCAGGGAAGGCGTTAACGCCGGGGGGGGGGAGCTACCCCCCTCCCCAGCCTTGTAGGACTCAGCCCTACCCAACCCCTGCAAGGATAGGCGTCTCCCCTATAGAGGTCCCAACCCTGCCTCGCCCCCACAGCTATAGGGGTCCCCAGCCAGGCTCCTACCCCACCTCTACCAGGTTCTGGTCCGGCTTCTCCTCTCTCCCTCTCCTGTAGGGCCCGGGCTCTGGAACACCCTCACCTCTACAGAGTCCCGCCCACGCCACCACACCTACAGGACACCTCACCCGCACCTGTCTAGGCTCTGGCTCTGCCCTTCCCCCACCTCTACAGGGCTCGCGGCCCTGCCGCTTCCCTGCCCCTATAAGGTGCCGGCCCCACCTCTGTAAGGGTCCTTAGCATCCTCTCCTCCATATCTACAGGTCCTAGTTCGGCTTCTCCCCTATAGGGCCCTGGGCTCTCCCCTGCCCCTACCTGGGTCGCGGCCCGGCCCGGACAGCCGCCCCCCCTCACCAACCCGGCCGTGGGTCTGGGTGCCGGCCGGCCGTGCTGACGCCGGGCAGCCCCGCAAGGCAGCTGCCCCCGCGCTATTCTTAGCGCCGCGTGACTAAAAATAGCGGTCGAGGCCGGGGCTGACGCCGCCGAGCGCAGGGGCTGAGTCAGCGCTGCGGAGCCGGGCAGGGCCGGGCCGGGCCGGCCGAGCCGGGATGCCTGGGTTCCGCGTCTGCGTCTGCGGGGGGAGCCGGGTCGCCTCGGTCCAGTCTCAAATGCAAGGGGCAGGGGCTGGACGCCTGGATTCTGTTCCTGGGCGGGGGAGAAGGGCCGGGACGCCTGGGTGCCATGCCTGGCGGGGTGGAGGCCGGAACGCCTGGATTTTACCCCTGGCCCTGGGATGCGGGGCTCCTGGCTCCAGTCTCACGGCGGAGGGGAGAGGGGTGGTGCAGGACGCCTAAGTCCAGCACCTGTAGAGGAGGGATAGCGTTGGGGGCGGCCAGGACGCCTGGATTATTTTCTTGGCTCTGGAGGACTCCTGGATTCTCCAAAGAACCCTCCGCCCCGGTTTCCGGCAGCAGGTGCAGAACTGTGCCCCCGCCAGCCCTAAAGCATGGGACCAGCCAAAACCGCGGGGATCCTGGCCAAGGCCCCCAGGGCTCCGTGTGCTAAGTGTGTCCTACCCGGGGTGTGACCCCTTCCAAAGGCACATTCAGGCTCCCCGCACCTGGAGAACCCAGCCCCACCACACCAGGCTGAAAAGCACGGAGCTGGGGTCTCAAAGCCAGCCTCCACCCCCCTTGCCCCCAGCCATGGGCTTGGCCCCTGTTCCAGCATTGCCTCCACCGCAGATAGCAAGTGCCCCCACACCCCATGCAGGGGGACAACCTGTTGGGCAGAGGAGGGGGTGGAACCCAAGAGTCCCAGGGCCCAGGCACATGGGCAACCCGGAGCAAAGGCTGCCCTAGAGAATGCTGGGAAATTTCCACCTCATCTAGGCTACATCCTGTCAAGTCTCAGGGCAGCAGGGCTGGGAGCTATCGCCCCCGCCCCCCGTGGCTTGTGAGGCTGCATGGAGTGGGTCCAGCCTGCCTGGCAAGGAGGGGCTGGGGCTGCCAGGCAGGTACCAGGCCCCTGGACTCTGAAAGCAAACCACCTATGAGTTCCCAGGCCCAGAGACCCATGGCTGGGCACAGCCTGTGGGAGCACTGGCTCCATGCCCCCCTGCAGCCAGCTGGGGCATCCCAGCTTCAGACACTGGCCCCTGGTGTCCTCCTCCCAGGCTCAGAAGTGTCCACACAAGTAGCCCCCACCATCTGATCCCCCACTTCCTTCTGCAGCTCCTCACACCCGCTCCTCAGCCCAGCATGGGCAGCTCCATGGCCTGGCCGGGGACCCTCATAGAGCCACATGCCCTATGAGGATCCTCTGTGATGGGCACTGAGTGACAGCCAGACTCCTAGGTTCTCTCTTCTGCCTGATGGACTGGCTGAGGTGTGGGGCCTGGGGCTGCCCTCTTGGCCCACCCAAGTTGTCATCATCCTGTGCCATTCTCTGTGGGTTGTGGCATTCCGGGCAGGGCTGGCCCTGCATTTTGGGAGTGGGGGATCTGTGATAGGGCTCCCCCTATGGCTATTCCCCACCCCCCACCCAGCTGCTGCGCAGGGGCAGAGAAGGTATCTGGGGCAGCGCAACTCTGCTTTGGGATCTCTGGAGATAGGCACAGGGAAAAACCCATCCTGGAGTCTGGCCGGCTCTGGAGAGGATGTCAAGAGGTACCCCCCCACCCTGCCCTGTAGCTCTGCTGCATCATGTTATCTGTCTGTCCGTCCTTCTTCACATGTTCTCCCCTCTCCCCCAACACATTGTGGAAAAGGCTCGGTACTCCCCACATGGCCGGCTGGCAGGTGAGGTGGCAACGATGTAGGTGCCCAGTGCCCCATGCAGAGAAGCCCTGGTACACCCGCACGCCCAGCAGGACAGCCTAGTGTCCAGGGTTAGCACCTAGTGCCAGGCGGGAGAAGCCCCAAGTCCAAGCTGTGCAGCAGGGCAGTGAGGAGGAGATCCCAGGGCTCCCTGCATGCCCAGCAGGAGATGCTCGGTGCCTCGGTTCCTGATGAAGAGAGATGTCCGATGGGGGTCCCTGCAGGAGCCCTGGGCTGGGTGCAGGAAAGATCCTGCGCCTGGGAAAGGGATGGGTGCATGTCCAGTGCTGAGGGAGGTGGATGTCTGGTGGCTGCATGCCCAGTACCCCCTGCTCAGGGGGCTGGATGATTGGTGCCCTGGGCAGGGACGGGGGCGGGGACGGGGACGGTGCATGCTCAGTGCCAGGGGATGGATGCCCAGTGCCCAGGAAGGTGTATGGTGCATGCCCAGGGAGTACATGTGCGGGAAGGGGTGGGGGTGCAAGCCCGATCCCCAGTGGGCATGCATGCCCGGTACCCAAGAGAGGTACATACCCGGTGCTGCATGCCTGGTGCCTAGTCCCCGGGGGAGGGTGCGTGCCCGGTGGTGCACGCCTGGTGCCCGGGGCGGGAGTGCATGCCCGTTGCCCTGGGGGAGTAGAGGGGCATGCTCGGTGGTGCATGCCCTGTGCCCGGGGGGGGCGGGTGCATGCCCGGTGCCCAGCCCGGTGCCCCCGCCTTCTACCGCTTCCAGCCGCGGCCGCTATTTTTAGCCGCTCCGAGCCAAGCCCGAAATAGCACGGCCCGATATGGAGCGCGATGGAGTCACAGCTTCCGGCACCGACGTCGGCGGCCGCGGCTGGGCCGGGCCCTGAGCTCACGGCGCCCGGGGTCTCCGCGGCCGGGGCGGGGGGCGGTGCTGAACCCCGCCCCTCCCCCGGCTCTGCGCTGTCGCCGTCTCGGGCAAGCGGCTGCTTAAAGTGCGGGGCGGGGAGGGACGCAGGGCAGCAGCCAGCTGGAGGTGGGGGGCATGGCCGAGGGCTGCGCTGAAGCTGCTTCTGGGGGCGGGAGAGGCAGGGGGTTGTGTGTATCGGGACCCCCTCCACAAACACTCTCTCTCTCTCTCTGCCCCCCCCCCTTTCTCTGCTGGAAGGCAGCTACTTCTGGGGTGGAGCGAGGACGGGAGTGGTACTCAGGGGACCACCCCCCACTCTGGTGCTGGAAGGCAGCTGGTTCTAGAATGGAGCCTCGGACCCCCCCCCCCGCCCCCGTGCTGCTCTAGTGGGGAGCTGAACTGAACTGAGGGATGCTGCTTGGGGACAGGCATTGGGTAAAGGGCCCCTGGACACACTGTGGTGCTGGGGGGCGGCCAGAAGGTACTGCTGGTACCAGAAGCAGTAACCCCCCAACCTCTGGGGCAGGAGCCAGAGACTGGATCTAGGCCCCACACTGATGACCCTACCCTCACCCCACTGGCTCTGACAGCCAGGTCCAGACCTCACGGCAGAAACTGAACCCAGGTCTTTTGGTGTCGCCCAGTGCAGCTGCTTACTGGGCCCAGGGCCAAGGCTGGAGTGGGGCCAAGCCAGGGCTGGGAAGGGTGCACACATGCAGGTCTGCCACACACATGCACACACATACACACAAATTGTGCACACCACACATGCACACAGAGCCACACAGAGTCCTGCCATGCACACAGACACACGCGCTTACTGCCCTGCCCCACCCACACACAACTGTGCACACACATGCACATGCATATAGGGAGCACTGTCATACACAGAGACACACACACACACACAACTCTGTCCCCTGGACACACACACACAGCTGTGCATCACTCAACCTTGTCTGTAGCTGGCACACACTGTCTCTACCCACATTTAGCCCCACAGCCTATCCCACAGCACACAGAGCCCCACACAGCACTTCCCACCCCCCACAGCCTTACAGTGCACAACAACCCTGTATCACACACCCAGCGTTCGCCTGACTCATAACTCTGCATGCCATGCACAGCTCCCTTTGGCCCTCTAGCTCCCTGGACAGGCATGCTCCAGCACAACACACACCTGTGACACCCCCACCAGCCTTTCCAGCCTTGCACACACAGACCTACCACACATCTCCAGCCCTAAGCTCTGACCCATAGTTGTGCATAGAGACAGCTGTCAGCATGAAAACCGCACACACACAAACCCAGACATCTGAGACAAACACACACACACACATTCACATGTGCACACGTGTGTGTTCGCTCTGTCTCTCTCTCTCTCTCACACACACACACACACAACCTAGGCATCTGGTACAAGCACACACACAGAAACACCACAGAGAACCCAGGCATCCAGGACACTCTCTCGCTCGCTCTCTTTTGCAGGGACCCATAATCCCCGCCCACCCCAGCCAGGCACAGCCACACTTGCTCGCCTGCCAGCCAGACACGTTCAAACAGAGCATCTGCTCATGCACACACAACCCTCCCCACCTTCTCCAAGTCACCCACAGGCATACACACAATCACACACTCATACCAGCCAGGTCACAGCTGCTCACGTCACCCCCATGCGCTACCAAATGGGGGAGGGGGTCAGCATCTGCTACACACACACACACACACACACACACACACACACACACACACACACACTCAGATACATACATGCTAGGACCTTCAAACACAGGGTTTATGTGTGTGTGCATGCACTCACGCATGTGAGACACCTGAGTTCTGTGTGTTCTGTATGTGTGTATGTGTGGCCCAGATACCCAGGTGGTTTGTGTGCATGCACCTTTCCCAGACACTGGGGTAGGGGGGAATCCCTCTGTCCCTTGGTTCTGTACATGTGTGTATGTGTCCCAGACACAGGGGTGGGCCAAGGGGGGAAAGGACCATGTGTCTGTGTCTTGAACACCTGAGTTCTGCATGTGTGACCCAAACTGAACACCCACACATGCCTACTTGCCATTGTCCCCGCTGTGCCAGGGGTGCTCCATGGAGTTAGGCCCCAATGGGTGGCAGGGGGCAGGGTGCCGGGGACCAGGCAAGATTGAGCCCACCTGGGAGGAAGGTTTGGGCCTGGGGCAGTGGGACAGGGGAAGCTGTTTGCAGGCCAGTTACATGTGCACATGCATGCACACGCTTCCCTGCTGGGAACTTCCAGGCTTGAGGTGAAGACAGGACAAGTGGGGGCTGCTGCCCATGAGATGCCCCCATACCCCTTGCTGTGCCCACTCAGTGTCTGCATCCCCCCTGGGAAGGAGCAGGCCATGGACTGGTGCTGGGGGGCAGAGCTTGCTCTACTGCCCCAGCCCCCAGGAGCAGTTCCCTCCACCCCTACCCCGGAGGGGCAGGTGCCTCCCTGCAGTGGAAGATCCCTGGTGCCCCGGCCCTAGGTAGAGAAGTTTCACTGAGGAGTTTGGGCTGGGCCCAGGCCCCAGGAGGTGTGTCCCTGCCCCCACTGTGGGGATGCTTTGGAGGAGGGGACTCAGTCCCTGGTAGGGTTGCACATGAAGCAGGGGACTTCTGCCCCGGTTGCAAAGGCTGTTTCCTTGCGAATGGCCTGGAGACTGCATGATGCACAGGAGCATGTCTGTGTCTGTGTGCTGTGCAAAAAGCATGTGTGCGTGTGCAGTGCAGAGTACACGAGTGTGCACAACTCAGAGGAGCACATGCCTGTGTGCAGTGCAGAGCATGTGTACACAATACACCATGTATGTATGGCAGCAGAGCACACATGCACTAACCTGTGGTTAGCATATCACAACCATGCAGACGACGGTGTCTGGGGGCAGGAACGGGCTGGGGGCTCGGGGCCAGGATGGGGCCGGCCCCAGCACAGCCCACTACTGCCACCCGGAGGCTGGGGAGAGAACCAGGTGCCCAGCCCCCGCCCGCTCTAACCACTATCAGCCACTACAACTGCGAGGCCGGGGTGAGAACCCAGGCGGCTGGGCTCCTGCTCTAACCATTACACCCCACTGCCCGCCTCACGTGACTCCTAGTCTGCTCCCGCGTCCTGCCCCCTCCCAGTGCAGCGTGAGACTCCAGGAGGCCGACGCACCGCCTGGCGGGGAGGGGGACGGAACCGTTCAAGCCCCGCCCCCGTTGCCAAGTCACCACGGTTGCCGAGCAACGTAAACAAACGAACGCCTGACGTAGTGACGTCGACGAGGATGGAACGCCGTTTCCAGGGCGACGGGCGGATTGTTTGTTCTGGACCTGCAGCGGCTGCACGTGGCGCTGGGGCCGCGCGCGGGGTCGGGCCGGGGGGCGCCTGTGCGGTCCCGATTCCGATCCCGCTCTCGATCACTTCCCTCCAGGCCCGTCTGGCCGGGCTCCCCGCGGCCCGTCCGCATGCGCGGTCCCGATCCCGGCCCTGGTCCCCTTTCTCTGGGCCCGTCTGGCCGTCCCGCGCCCCTGGCGTCCTTCTGTCCGGGCTCCCCGCAACCAGGGCCTGTCTGTCCCGATCTCGCCCCCCTCGGAGCTCTGTCCGTCCGTCCCGCGGCCCGCCCGCCCGCAATTCCGTCTGTGTTAGACAGGGGGAGAACCCAGGTGTCCTGCTAACCACTACCTCCCGCTCCCAGCAGATGGCTGCGGAGAGAACCCAGGCGTCCTGCCTCAGCTCCCTGTTCTGACCACTAGTCCGCACCGAGGGCGGCGGCATCGGGACAGATGGACGGACCCCGCGGCAGGAGAACCCCGGGTCCGGGGGTACGTTTGTCCAGGGTTCTTCTGCCGCGGGGTCTGTCCGTCTGTCCCGATCCCGCCGTCCTCGAGTCTGTTCCGCAGTCCGTCCGGCCTATGCCGGATCCCCTTCAACCTGGGGTCCTCCGTCTGTCCATCCCGAGCTCCTCCTCGTTTCTCCTGGGCTGCCCCGCCAGGGTCCGTCTGTCCGTCCGTCTCCCGGTCTCCCCGCCTGGGGTTGGCTATCCTGGCGCCTCGCCCCGCCCCGCGCTACCGAACTGGGTAGAAGTCCTCCTGCCCGGGATGAGTCCCGCCCCGCAGTGGTAAATCGAGGCACGGAGAGCGCAGAACCCAGGGAACCACGCGTGTGCTCAGACGTGGGGGACTCCGGCCCTGACCTCATAGCCACACAGCGCCGCCTCTCGCGGCCGAGCAGAGTACCCAGGAGTCCTGAGTCACTAAAGCAAACACGCCAGGCAGAGGCACCGGAATGACCCAGGTGTCCTGACTCCCCGCCGTCTGCTCTGGCAACTACTCCCCACTCCCACCCCAGGGCTGGAGGGGGACACAGGCGTCTTGGTTCTCAGCTCCCTGCTCTAACCACTGGACCCCACTGCAACCCCAGAGCTGGGAAGAGAGAACCCAGCCATCTCAGCTCCCAGGTCCCTGCTCTAACCACTAGCCCTCACTACCAAACACGGGCTGGCGAAAGAATCCAGGAGTCCGGGGTCCTAGCTCCACTTTCTATAACTCACCAGACTCCAGTTCCCTTCCACATCTGGGAGAGAACCCGGGCGTCCTGACTCCCAGACCCTCTGCTCCCACTCCTACACCAGGGCTAGGGAGAGAACCCAGGCGTCCTACCTCTTAGCCCCCATTCCCACCCCAGGGCTGGGGAAAGAACACAGTCGTCTTGGTTCTCAGTTCCCTGCTCTGACCACTGGACCCCACTGCAACCCCAGGGTTGGGGACCAGAGAACCCAGCTCCCAAGTCCCTGATCTAAACAGGAGTCCCCACTACCTACCTCGGGCTGAGGAAAGAACCCAGGCGCCCGGGGTCCCAGTCCCACTTTCTATAACTCACCAGACGCCAGTTCTCTTCCACATCTGGGAGAGAATCCGGGCATCCTGACTGCCTGCTCTAACCACTAGCCCCCAATCCCACCCCAGGGCTGGGGAGGGGACCCTGGGGTCCCGGCTCCTAGCCCTAACCACTAGTTCCCACTGCCAAGTCCAGGCTGGGGAGAGAAGTCAGGCGTCCTACTCCGCTCTTTAACCACTAGGCCCTTTCCCCATCAGGTGCCTGTAGATAGAACCCAGGCATCCCGGCTGCCGGTGCAGGGCCGGCGGTGGCATACGCGGCCGGTGAGTCAGCGGGCGGGCACGAGAGTCCCGTTCCCGGCGGGTGGTGACATCAGCGCTGTCTCAGACCCACGGGGATCCCCCCCTCCAGGTCTTCCCGCCGCAGCCGAAGCCGCAGCCGTCCTGGCCCAGCCACCGTGAGGAGTGACTCAGCCTCGCCCGTGCAGAGAACCCCGTCCGAGCTCCCGCCCCGCCCCCCCCGGTCTAACCATTAGTCCCCGCTCCCGTCAGCCGGGCGTCCCTGCTTCCGGGATCATGGAGCAGGTTAGGGAGCCCGCAGGACGCCTGGCAGGGCAGCGGCGGGTAATGGTTAGAGCAAGGCGGGAAGGAGCCAGGACGCCAGGATTCCCGACCCAGCTCTGGGGGGCAGCAGAGTCTCGCGGAAGAGATGGGGGGTCGTCCCAGAACGCCTGGGCCTCATCCTCAGCCTTGTCAGGGCAGCTGTGGTCACCACGGCGGCGGGCAGCACAGACGCCTGGGTTCTGCCACCGGCTCCGTCCCCCTCCCCCTAGCAACTCCAGACACGGGAACCGCAACCCGGCCAGGCCTTGCCCCCACGGCTGCCCCGGGCCGGGGGCTTACTCACGGCGGCCCCGCCACGCCCCCGGCCCGGACTGTCACCCCAGGCGGGCACCTCCCCCGGCCCTGGGCGCGGAGGCAGCGAGCCGAGCCGGCCTCGGTGCCAGGCTGGGGGGATTGGGGGGTGGGGGAGCTGTACCCGGGGAATGTAAACACCCAGCCTGTACCACCCCCCTTCCCCGGCACCAGCTGCCTCTGCCGCTTGGGCGCCGGGACCCTAAGCCAAGGAAAACTGGGCCTGGGGGTGGAGACAGCCTGGGCCCGGGCAGTGGGGGTGGAAAAGGATCCTCGCACCCGCCTGGGCTGGGGAGCTGCCTGATCCTCTGCGCCCCACATCTTACTCCCGCCCCTCCACCGAGCCCTGCCCAGAGCCTTCCAGGCCGGGCCCATTCCAGCCCAGAGCCTCCCGGCTCCCAGACTCCCCCAGCTCTATCCACTAGCCCTCGCTGCTCCAGATGGGCTTTGGGGAGAGAACCCGGGCGTCCTAAGCACCCCCAGCTGCTGCAGCTGCTGCTGGGGGCACGGGGTGTTGGTGCCGAGGGGTCTTCCCTCGCTGAGCTGTGGGGAAGGCGCCGGGGAATCCCCGCTCCAGCCCAGCTCGCCCCTCTAACCCTCCCAGCCCGGGGATCCACTTGGCCCAGGCAGCGGCTGCGGACCCAGTGACCTAGAAACATGTCCCGGAGCCGGGGATCCCGCCCGGGCGGATCCTGTTACAGACAAGCAGTGCTGGCCAGAGCCAAGCCTGCGGCCGAAGTCCCAGACAGCGCGGGCTGGTTAGCCTGCCGTGGGGGCGGCGGACAGACGGAGCCCCCAGCGAGGCTGCGCTAGTGGCTGTGCTCGCAGCCTGGCACCGAAGGGTGGGGACTGCAGCTCCCGCGATGCACCCCGCCCCCCGCAGCCCCCACAGGGAGCACGCCGAGTCCCCACCCTCCGGCTGTGACCGCTGGACCACACAGCCCTGCAAAAGCCAAGAAGTCCTGGCTCCCAAGTGCCTCCCCTCTCTACCTAAATGAGGGAGGGTGGGTCCAGGGGGCTCTAGGCCCAGGTTGTAGCTGAGGGAGGAGCCCCGGGCTGGGTTGGAACAGGCTGCCCCCGGGGGTCTGTGGATGGGGCTGCGGGGCCAGAGTTCCAGGCCAGGATGAGAGTGGCTGCCCGGGAGGCAGCCGGGGCGGGGGCCGGGGCTGGCTCCTCGAGTAGTAACGTGCGGAATAAGCACCGGGTGCAGCTTGGGGGCGGGGAACCAGAAGTCCTGAGACCCTCGGTCAAACAGCCAGCCCATGCAGAGGTTAGGACAGAACCCAGGCTGCCGGCCAGACTCTAACTACTTGCTCTCGCTGCCACCAGATGGGTGCTGAGGACAGAACTCAGGCGGATCGCAGTTACTTTCCCTGCTCTGACCACTAGCCCTTACTCCCACCAAATGGCAGGGAAAAGAGCCGAGCCGTCTTAGCTCCCCCTCCCCATCTAGCCACTAGCCCTTCCAGGCACCAGATAAGGCGTCCCGGCTCCCAGCGCCCCCTGCTCTAACCACTAGCCCCCACCCCGCAAGTGTGCGCCGGGGAGAGGACCTAGGCATCCCGGGTTCCAGCGCAGCGGGGGCCGGGCCGGGCCGGGCCGGGCCATAGTAAACGCTGCTATTCTTAACCCTACCCCGAGCTCCGGGCAGCAGCAGCAGCGGCTGCTGCAGCCGGGGCTGCTAGAGGGATTCCCTCTGACGTAATTGCTAGGATACCAAACAAACACAAGCAAAGACAAGACCATATATGGCTAATTGCGTCACAGGAACTCCAGTGGGGCGGGGTTTGGGATCCCCTCCGTTTGCCCCCTCCGCTGGCCCCTTTGGCCCGGGGCAGGGGGACCAGCCCCCCGGGGGGGCCCCCAGCGAGGCAAGGCCCGGGACTCGGCTGAGTTGGGGGGCCCGGGAGGGCCCCGGAGCCCGGTTTCGGGGACTCTGCCCGTATGCTTCCTAGTGACGTCACAGGGGGCGGGCCCCACCGGTATAAATAGGCAGCGGCGGAGCGTGGCTCATTCATAAGATTGTGAGTCCCAGCCGCAGCCGGAGCCACTTAGCGTCGCGTCCCGGGAGTCTGCTCGCCCCCGCCGCGCCCGGCCCCGCCGCCCTGCCTGCCGCCGCCTCGGCCCGCGGCCGCCGTTCGGACTTTGCCCCGCAGCACTTGGAGGAGGCACCGGTCGTCCGCTCTACCCCTGAGCGGGCCTGGAGACTTGAGGGACCGGGACAGGCACCAGGAGCAGCCCCCGGCCCGCCGCTGCCCCTCGAGCCCACGGAGGGATGCAGCGCTGCTAGCCCGCACGCCCGGCCCGGGACGCCTGGGACTCCTACAGCCGGGGCCGGGGCCGCTCGCCCGCCGCCCCGGAGGCGCTGCCGCCCGCGGACTCTGGCTCTGCCGCCACCTGCCCCCCGCCTTGGCTTCCCGGCGCCCGCAGCGCGGCCCCCGGCTCCCCGCCGCGCCCCGGGAGATGTATCAGGGCTTCCCCGGGGACTACGACTCCGCGTCCCGCTGCAGCTCGTCGCCGTCGGCCGAGTCGCAGTACCTGTCCTCGGTGGACTCCTTCGGCAGCCCCACGGCCGCCGCCGCCTCGCAGGTGAGCCCGCCCGGAGGGGAGCGCGGGGCGCCGGGGCGGGGCGGGGGCGCAGTGCCCCCGGCGGGCCGCACGACCCCCGCAGCGCCGCGCGTGCCTGGCCGAGCCAGGCGGGGGGGTCGGAGCGCGGCAGCGCGGAGGGGGGCGGGGTCGTGCGTAACGCGTGACGCGCTGGAACCCTCCGTGATGACGTGGGGCACGCACGGCGCGTCTTCGGAGTCCTCCGCCCCCCCCAGCCGCGCGGGTTATTTTGGAACGCGGGGGCCGGTCGGCCCCGCCCCCGCGCGGTGATTGGCGGTTCAGGCCCCTCTCCCTCCGGGCGCGCGGGCTGCGTGACTCCCCCCGTGGGCAGGCGGCAGCCCCCGTCACTGACCTCGGGGCCCCGCGCGGGCTGCTGCACGCCCCCCGCCCCCGCCATGGCACAGACTGCAGCAGCAGCAGCAGCAGCTACCCCCTTGGCCCCCGCCGCCCGTGGGGCCGGCTGCAGCCCCCTGCCCCCCCGCGCAACCCGTGGGGCAGCTCCCGCCCCCCAGCCACTATGGGGTAGGTTGCAGCCTTGCTCTCGCTCCGCCTGGGGGGCAGGTTGCGGCGGCTCCGGAGCAGTGGCGGGCGGCTCTGAGCGGCGCTACCGGGCGCCGCAGGACTCGTGCACTGAGGCTGCAGGAGTGGGATCCTGGGTTGTGCGCCGCCCCCCGCTCGCCTCTCCTGTGATCAAACCCCGGGAGGAAACTGAGAACTCGGCCCCTTTCGAGCGGCCTCGGGTCTAACAAGGCTGCGGATCTGCCGTAGAGGTCCCATCCCCTAGATGCTCGCAGCTCGAACCGCTACCTCCATGCCAGGGCTTGGGGGCAGAACCCAAGCGTCCTGGCTCCCAGCAGCCCTTGCTCGAACCACTAGCCCCCAGTCTCACCCCGGGACTGGGGAGAGGACTCCTCAGTGCCTGCGGCCCATTGCCACGCCACCCCACACCGTCCCTGCGCCTGTCGCGGGCCCCGTGGTCTCCGTGGCGCTGGGGCATGGAGAGCCCTGACCTGATGCCCCACAGCAGCTCCAAACTGCTGCCTTCGGGCTAGTGCGGCTCTGAGGTGCGGCCGGGATTCCCTGCCTGTCCTCGTGGTCTTGTGCCAGTGAAGAGGCTGGTACCTGCCCGCTGTGCCCCAGTGGCCTTGTGCCTGCCCGTCCGGCCCCCACTGCCCCTCGGGTTGGGGCCTGGAGCTGGCACTCACCCAGGATGGGCTGGGCCTGATGTATCGGTAGGCAGCTGCCCTAGCTACGGGCAGGGGTTTTGCAGCTGGCGCTCGGTTTCCCTGCCCCAGTAGCACCCCATGATGGATTGTGGGGCCATGACGTCCACTATTGCCCCAGCTCTGCTTGCATAGAAACTGGGGGGGAGGGGGTCCTGGCTGGGGGCTCTGTTCCTCAGCTGTATCCTGACCTTGTCCCTGGTTTCAGGAGTGCAGCGGCCTCGGGGAGATGCCAGGTTCCTTCGTGCCCACGGTCACGGCCATCACGACAAGCCAGGACCTGCAGTGGCTCGTGCAGCCCACGCTCATCTCCTCCATGGCCCAGTCGCAGCCCCAGGGCCAGCCCCTCCCGCAGCCACCTCCGCAGCCCCCTGCCGTAGACCCATATGACCTACCCGGGACCAGCTACTCCACACCAGGCCTCGGAGCCTACAGCGGAGGCCCCGCGCCCCCACCTCCACCCCGCGCCCCCCGGGCTCGGCCCAGACGGACACGAGAGGAAACGGTGAGCTGGGCGGACTTTGGGGACATTCTGCTTCTGTCCGGCTTCCTCTGGGGCATCAGCAACGAGGTTACTAACTCCATGGCTTTCCCCTAACGTCCCCAATGCCCCGGCATGCCACAGCCCAGCCCACCATGCAGGGCAGAGGTGGGGGGGGGTGCCCTGAGCTCTTGCGCATGGCCTCCCAGCTGCTACTGGTGCAGAGTGTGTCCTGGGGCCTGCGTGGTGGGCACAGCCCAGGGCTTGCTGCAGCGAGGGGTGACTGGGGCCGAGGGTTCCCGTTGGCACATCTCCAGGGCTCGGGGGGGGGGGCGGGGGGAGAAGGCTGCATGTAAGAGAGGAGGGAAGGCTGTGCCCCGATGCCTGCAGCTGACTGGCCCCTGGGCTCTTGCAGCTGACACCGGAGGAGGAGGAGAAGCGCCGTGTGCGCCGTGAGAGAAACAAGCTGGCAGCGGCCAAGTGCCGGAACCGGCGCCGGGAGCTGACGGACCGATTGCAGGCGGTGAGTGCAGCTATGGGCACTCAGGGCCGGGTGCGAGGAAGGGCGGCCAGCTCCAGAGCCTCTCAGTCTGGGGGGCATAAGGCGTTTGGTTTAGGAATGGGAGGGGGGTCTTCTGGGGCCCGCATGACTGTCTGTGTACCCCAGAAATCTCATGGTCTGGGCACAGGGGACGTGGGGACATCACACCCTGGCCTACAGGTGCTGCCTGGAGGGAGTCTGCTGGGAGGTGGCCTGAGTGACACGTCCCCCCTGCTGTGCCCTGGGCACTGGGAGGGGTTGGCGTTGCACCTCGGTTCTAGTGACAGTGTGGTGCCTAGGGGCATCCCATGGGTTACAGGGGTGTAGGTAGTGCCTAGGGACGTTGCACATCATTGGCATGTGCCCTCGACCGTGACCCAGGCACAGAGGAGGTGGATGGCATCTCACCCTGGGTGGTAGGGCCGGCATGTGATACCTAGTGGTCGCCCCCAAAGCTGGAACCCAGCCAGCTTCCCCGCGCAGGGGCTGCTCTCTGCCAGGCCTCTCTGACTGTCATTTCTGTCCCCAGGAGACGGACCAGCTGGAGGAGGAGAAGGCAGAGCTGGAGTCGGAGATTGCGGAGCTGCAGAAGGAGAAGGAACGCTTGGAGTTCGTGCTGGTGGCCCACAAGCCGGGCTGCAAAATCCCCTTCGCGGACCTGCCGGAGCTGAGCACCCAGCCCGGCCCCAGCGCCGAGGTGAGCTCCCTGGGCGCTCCCGTTAAGGAGGACCCGTTTGGGCCGGCGCCCCTGCCGTACCCGCCCGGCCCCGAGGGAGCCTTCCCAAGCTGTTGCTTTGCACACGGGGAGCTGCCTGGCGCCCTGGCCCCGGCTAACCCATCCTATACATCTTCGTTTGTGTTCACCTACCCAGAGGGAGCCACGTGTGGAGCCAGCCACCAGCGGAACAGCAGCAGTGACCAGTCCTCGGACTCCTTGAATTCCCCCTCGCTCCTCGCGTTGTGAAACGCGGACCCTACCCCGCCAGCCCCCCCGGCCGGGCGCTGGCCCCTGCCCCTGCCCCTGCCTCACCTGCCATGGCACCCACACCCTGGCAGGTGCTGCCATCTGCTCCCTCCTGGGCACATGTGGACTGTGGGGCCCTGCCCCCTGCGTGTCTGGGCAGCCATGGACCGTGGGTTCTGCCACCCTGCCTGTCTGGGCTGCGAAAGGCACTATCCCGTGCCTGCCTGGGCACTCATGGACCAATGGGCACTGCCCCCGCCTGACTGGGCACCACCAGGCACTGCCCCCCATCCCACGCCATCGCCGAGCCCCACTCACTGACTGACATTGTATTTTGGGGATTGTTTGCTGTGGCCTGGAGGATTCGGGCTGGGGGCTGTGCCGGCGCCGGGGGGGGCGGTTCGGTTCCGCGGCGTCTGCACTGGGGGGAGAGGCGGCGTTGGACTGGGGCCGGGCCTGCGTGCGTCTTGCTGCCCCCCAACCCCTAGAGCCCCCCTCCCCTCGGGGCTGCGCTGCAGCACTGGTGGGGGGCATGATACTGTGAACAGCCCGTCACCACCTGCCCAGCCCCTGTCCCAGCATGTCCTGCCCCCACCTCTCCCGTGCTGTGTGTAAGCAAGGCCGGGGGCCTCCATTCCCTGCCTCCATGGGGCTGAGCCCCCCCCCATCCCCCCCAGCCTGCTGCCATAGTGATGCCTCCCTCCCCACAGTGCCCTGCTGTGGCGGTGAGGCCCCCGCGTGCCCTGCAGCTGCCGTGGCACTGAGACTTTGCACAACCCCTGCTGGCACCCATGCCCCGTACCCCATGTGGGGCCAGCCATGTCACCCTTCCCCAGCCTCACTGACCCCCCGCTTGTGTGCACCCCTGCACCGCTCCGTGCTCTCGTGACCAGGCGTGAGCCACGCGTGTTCTTTGTGCCGCCGTCCGGCGTGTCCCGCCCGGGGCTGGGGCGTCTATCCCTCCTCCCTTTTTTAAGTTGTGTTTGGGGGTTTTTTTTGGTGGTTTTGTATTGATGATGATGATGATGTCGATGTCCCTTGTGCTGTATTTGTGCATGACCATGTCCTGGGTCGGGGGGGGCGGGCCTGTGCTGCCCCCACGTTGCCACCGCCGCATCCCGCGCTGACTTTTTTCTCTGCAAAGTGGCCAATAAAAACCAGCTTTGAACTTGCACCTTTTTATTAACAGAGGATCTATTTTTACAGATCTTGTATGCAAGGCTCAATAAATGTCTTGTTCGCCGCTGCCTCTGCCTGGCTTCCTCTTCCCTTCTACCCCCACCCACCGGGCGCTGGCCGGGACAGGGCAGGGGAAGGAAGGTGGGGGTTCTTGGTCCCTGGCAGGGCAATGTAGGTACCCCTATATGCGCCAGGCCTGTGGGTGAGGGGTTGGAGCACCCAGGGGAGCCATAGGGTCCCTGGAGCAAGGGCAGCCTGTGACCAGACCCTGGGGACCAGGGGCCCCCTGGGGCCTACCCCTGCCCCCCCGTGGCTGATCCAGGACCGGGCAGAAGCAAGTTGTGTCCGCGGCAGACAGAGAACAGCGGGTCTTAGGGGCGTTAATCCAGGCTGGGCTGGGAGGGGGGATTAGTTCAAGGGCAGAGGGGACTCTGGGCCTCTGACGTCCGTGAGTGCTGGGGGTGGGGGTTGCTCACAGTGTCCTGGCACTCACGGGGTTAAACCATGAGAGCAGGGGTCAGTGCAGGGAGACAGGGGTGAGACCTCCCTCCCCATCTGGGGGGTGGGGCTCAGCAGGCCAAAGGCCCGGGAGGCTTGCAGCTTCCAGCCTAAAGCAGGGAGATTTAAGGTCATCTGGCCCCTGCTCTTCTCTGACCCCCCTGTCTGCCTGGAGCTAGCGTGAGGGGAGCCCCATGCCAGAGTTTCCCCATCTATGCCAGGGCCCCCAACTCACCCTTGTTCAGCTTCCCCCCCATGTTCCCAGGACCAGGGAGGCTCTAGCATCTCCTGTCCCTGCCAGACCCCCTCCTCCCTGGGGGGGGCTGGCTCGGGGGGAGGGTTAGGGCAGGCCTCCAGGTCACCCCAACCTCCCTGCTTTCAGAACCCAGAGGAAGCACCGGGCACCTGCTGCAGGGCATCTGAGGGGGCCTGTCATGAACTGGGGCAGGGGCAGGACCCAGAGCCCCGTGGGTCTTGGCTCTACATGGCTTGGGCTGGTGCTGGGTGGGAGGTGGACAGCAGCATAGTCTCCCCCACCACCTGCCTTCCAGGGTGGGAGGGGTCCCCAGAGTGCAGCAGGGGGATGTGGGCAAGACAGTGATGGTCAAGGAGACCCCAGCTCCCTTACCCAACTGGGGTCTGCCATCCCTGTGGGGTCCATAGGCCTTCCCCACCTGAAGACCTCCCCTCCCCTCCCCTGTAAGTTTCCTGCCCAGAGAGCCTATCACCCTCCCGTCCTAGGCTGCACACGTGGGCCCAGGCCCCTCCCTGCAACTGCCCCTGGCCACTAGGGGGCAGAACCTGGGCTGGACAGTGGCAGACGTGGCTTGGTCCAGAGCAGCTCCCCCAGGCGCCTCTGCCCCAGGCTAGCAGAGGGGGCTGTGGTCTGGGCCAGGCCTAGCTCCAGCCCAACAGGCACAGGCCACTTGTTAAGCCCCCAAGGCTGGCAGGTTAGGGGGTGCACTGGCCTCCCATGCCCCTCAGCCTGAAGGCAGGGCGAGGGGACCAGTCTTGGGGCAGGTGCCCCAGGGGCCTGGGGGCAGCAGCTCTGCCATGGGGGAATCTCTGGCATGGCACTAGGAGTCACAGCAACCGTCTGTGCTAGCACACAACTGGGGATGGCGCAGGGTCAATGCCTCCCCAGGCTGCCCTTGGGGTCCATGTCCCACCTTCTGGGACATCTATCACCACTGGGGGGTAATGAAGAATCCAGACATGAGGCAGTCCTTGGGAGGGGGAGACAGGGGTTACCTGTAACACCCAGATGGGGGTGTACAGGGCAGGGCCCAGGTGACCGGGGGTCCAGCGGAGCCTCTGGTAAGGTTCAGCCCCTCAGGCAGATGTCTTAGGGTGGACACAGCCTGGCCCCAGCCCCCCCTGCATATGCTGCCACTCCAACGGTACAGAGGTCAGCCCAGGACATGCAGGGCCTGAGATGCCTCACAGGATGCACCAGGGCCCCGTGCCACCTGCCACTCACCTGTGCAGGTGCCTGCCGAGGTTTCCACATCACCAGGGCCCTGGGCAGCAACCACCACAGGCTCCTCTCCACGCTCCAGGCAAGCTACAACATAGGGGTTGTGGACAGGGACCCCTGCAGAGAGGGAAATACAAAAGGGTGGGGAGGGAGAGCCCAGGTGGCCATGGCCCTTCAGCTCTGCCCTGCCCTTGCCCCAGCCCTGTTTGGAGGGGACACAGCAGAGCCCCAGGAGAGTGATGGAGTCAGTCACTGAGGCCTATGTTATTCTTGCAGACACCATCTGCCCTACTGCAGTGCAGCCCCAGCCTCTGTTTCTGCCCTGCTCAGCTTGCTGCAGGGACACTGGGGGCAAGAACAGCCAAGACCCTTTGTTCACAGGGATGTGGTACAGCAGGAAGCAGGACCTCACCCACTGCTCAGCAGGGGCTAGAGCCATGGGCTGCTCAGGGGAGAAGAGGATGAGGAGGCCAGACTGGATCCCTCATGGCTGCTCCTGGGGGCCCCAGAAAGACAGCACCTATCCCAAGCCCCTGTTGACCTCTCTGGGAATCCAGCCCTGACGCAGGGCACTGTGCACTGGATCTCATGTGCCGAGCCATTAAGTCCCCTGCCCCAACCTCTGCGCAGGTATCCCAAGACTTTCTAGGCATGAACTGGCCTTGCCTTAGGATGGTAGTGCCTGAGACATGCCTGGAGACCCCAGACTGGCCAGCAACTCTCATCCCTGCTCTGAGGCTGGGCTGGCCCCTCACCCAGGGAGGCCAGGTTCTGGTAGGTCTCCAGGGTGGTCTCCCTGTACACCATGCGCTGGCTCTCATCCAACAGGGCCCACTCAGCTGTTGTGAACACCATGGCAACCTCTGCAAACATCACCAGATCTCTGCAACAACACTAGATCCTGTTCTGCAACGCCTATGCTTGGGCTGTCCAAATGGGGCATCCACACATGGGGGGCAGGGGCCAGGGTGGCAGGAAGGGACTGGTGGCAAATATGACAGGGAAGGGGCATGAATCTTACTGGAGGCAGCGATGGGTTGACCAGCCCCTGCCACTTGGTGGGTAGCTCATACCAGGGCCAGGAGGGCTCCAGGCCCAGCAGCACCACAGCCTGGGGGTTGGGTGACCTAGAGGGCTCTGGGACTGAGCTCGCTGAGGGAGAGCACGTAGCCTACATGCTCTGAAGGATGTCCCACATTCCCATCCCCTCTGCCCCCTCATGAAGTTGGGGCACTCCTCTGGCAGTGGGTTTGGTTCTTGTGATGTGGGAGCCAATGTGTAGGGGCAGGAGGGGCACCAGCCCCTGGAAGGGTCTCTGTGACCACAGAGGGAAGCCTGGCACCACTTCAGGGGCAACTCTGTTCCACTCGCATCCCCTGCTGCACCCCTCTACCCTCAGAGTTGGGCCTGGTTCCAGGAACATGGCGCCGGCTCACCCTCTGGCAGTGCCACAGAAGCTGGGTGCCATGCTGGAAAGCCTTTGCACAGCCAGGACAGTAGAAGGGACCACAGGCAGTGTGTAGGAGGTGGTAGGCAATGAGGTGGGAGGCCTGGCGAAAGCAGCGCCGACAGTCTGGGCAGGCGTGGGGCTTCTCGCCCGTGTGCAGGCAGTGGTGGGCGGCCAGCGAGGAGCTGTGGCTGAAATTGCGCCCACACTCTGGGCAGGCATGGGCCTTCTGGCCCGTGTGGATCCACT
Organism: Caiman crocodilus; assembly: GCA_030014935.1. Classification (NCBI taxonomy): domain Eukaryota; kingdom Metazoa; phylum Chordata; order Crocodylia; family Alligatoridae; genus Caiman; species Caiman crocodilus. The sequence goes on from JAGPOW010003685.1 coordinate 80,912,641, forward strand.
GGTGGGTGGTGAAGGCCAAGTGCCCGGCGAAGCAGCACCCGCAGTGAGGGCAGCTGTAAGGGCGTTCGCCTGCATGCCGGTGTCGGTGGGCGATGAGGTGGGAGCTCTGCTGGAAAAGCGGCCGCAGTCTGGGCAAGTGTGGGGCTTCTCCCCACTGTGCAGGCGCCGGTGTGTGGACAGGGATGAGCCGTGGTGGAACTGACGCCCCATCTCTGCCCGGACTGCGGGCTTCTCATCCGTGTGCAGGCACTGGTGCGTGGCCAGGTGCGAGGCATGGCGGAAGCAACGCCCACAGTCCGGACATGCACAGGGCTTCTCCCCTGGTGGGTACAAAGGGACGAGCTGTGCTTGAAGCTCTTCTGGCACTCAGGGCAGTGATGCCAAGCTTCCTCTTTGGGGGCTGCCCATCCTCTGGGCCCAGCTGTCTTCTCTATCCTGGCTCTGCCAGCCCTGTGGACCCCACTCTGGCCTGTACCTGAGGATGGTGACGTGCTTACTCCCCAGCAGGACGGAGCATGAGCTGCCATGCTCCACGTCTGTCCTGCCCACTGTTGGCAACAGGGAGGGGAGGCTGAAAGGGGAAGGGAGTGGGTCTGGGCAGGGTTTCCCTGGCCCTCTCTCCGCTGCAGCCTCCAGCACTGAAGGTCCGGGATGTTCTGGCTCAGAGGCCTCTCACTCTACGTCAATAGCTCCTGATGCCCCTTTCCTTTGAGACGAGGCCCAAGTCCCTTTCTGAAGCTGGCTGAATCCCCCTTTCATCCTGTGCTGGTTGAGAAAGCATCTTGTAAATCCCTCTCCTATCCCCCCTCCAGCATCTCCCTTCTCACTTGACCAGGCCTGGCCTCCTTAGTCTCTCCCCCTTGAGAAGCCATGTGGAGGGGCTTCTGATGAGGGAAGGCTTGGCCCCACGAAGCTTGCAGCTCCTGTTACTTGCAGAGGAAGAATGGGCAAGCAGTGCCCAGGCAGACCAGGGGGAAGATGTAGATGGGCAGCCAGAGCCAGGCCCAGCGAGTGGCTGCACAGCACTCGCACACTGGTGGAGGAGCTGCGTGGGCAGCCCTGGGAGCACTCTTGTAGCAGCCTGGAGGGGTCTGCAGAAGGGGCAGGGCTCGGGGGCGTATAAGCCAGGCCAAGAGCCCAGCACCCGGCCATGCCTGTCACAGCCCATAAGCCTGAAATGCCAGTGGCAGAGTGCCGGCATCGCTGCGCCTGGAGCACCCAGACCAGGCTCTTCCAGCCTCTCCACGAGCACCTCAGGGTGCAGTGCCCCTCCCGGGTGCCTCTCCGCGCCGCCGGCTCTGGCAGGGAAGCAGCGCTGCAGCCACCGAGCCCGCTCCTGGCCCGGACCTGCCGGGGAGACGACTCTTTCGGCCCGGCCCGCGCCCTGCCCCGGAAAGCTCCCTGCAGCGCTCGGCCCGCGACTCCCGGCGACGGGCTCGGGGGGGAGGGGGGGCGCGCCGTTATTACCCCCCTGCCGGCGTCTCCCCTCGCTCTCACCTGCGCGGGACCCCGCGGGGCCGCCTGGCTCCATACTGGGAAGAGTGGCAGGGGGCGCTGCGACCCCACCCCCGGCGCCCGAGCCCCGGCAGCCTCCCGTTTGGCGGACCCGCCTTCCAGCCAGCGGCTGCTGGAGGCGGGGCCGGCTCGTAAAGACCCGGACATCGCCCCGGAGCCCCCGGTCCCGCCCGCGCACGGCGCCCCCTGGCGGCCGGCGCTGCGCGACGCCCCGCGCGGGGCGGGGCGGGGCGGCGCGCGTTCGTTTTCCGTGCGGGCAGGTGGCAGCCCCGGGAGCGATGGGCTGAGGCTGCAGCAGGGAAGGTTGAGGCTTGATGGTAGGAAGCAGTCTGCGGGGAGAGCGGCGAGGCATAGGAACGCTGGAGACACAAGGCCCTGGCTGGGGCCTGTCCTGCTTGGCGTGGGGCTGGGACCAGACGTGATCCCCGAGGCTCCGAGTCTGCTAACAATGGGCATCTGTGGCCTCCCCACCCCGGAGGGGTCTAGACGAGGCTGGACGGTCCCGGGGGATGATCTAGGCACAGCCATGCCCAAGTTCTACCATGGGGGTTTCTGGGCTTCTGCCCTCCCCCGGCTTTCTGCTCCATGTGTCAGGCGGCTTTGAGCTCCCCCCTCCTCCAGAGGCGCTGGGCGCTGCTGCAGCCCAGGCTGGGAAGGGGGAGCAGTGCCCAGGCAGACAAGGGGGGAGCTGTAGACTAGGCTGTGCCAATGCTCTTGCTGTCACCAACCCACAGGGTCCTGGCTGCAGGGTCTTGCGCCTGCACTCAGGGTCAGACCAACACCTTATCTGGGGTCAGGAAGGGATTTCCCCCCGCTCAGACTGGTTGGGACGGGGGGGGGTTGCCTTCCTCTGTAGCAGCATAGCCTCTGTCTGGGCCTCTTACATGTGTATTACATAGAAGCTGGACCTAGGGCTTCAGGGGAGGCCTCCCTGGTGCGGGATAGAGGCATCACTGCCCTTAACTTGGGTGTGCTGAGCTGTGCCCATGCTTCTGCTGGGGCTCAAATCCAGGGGGTCCTGGTTCCAGGGTTTTGCCCCTGTGCACAGGGTCAGACTGACACTGCATTTGAAGTCAGAAAGGACATCTACTACCTGGTCTGCCTGGTATGGACTGGAGGGAGTCGGGGGCAGGTGGGGTGCCTGCCTTCTCCTATAGCAGAGGCATGGTCACTACCCAGGATCTCTGGAGTGTATATTGACAACACTTCATAGCAGCAGGATGTTGGCTGCTGCAGTTCCCCTGCTTTCCCTGTGCCAGGTTCAGGTGAGATGTCTGTGCTGTGTCAGGGTTTATAGTCAGATGTAGAGTTCAGATGATGGTTTGTCTGGGCTGGTTTGGCTAGAGCTGATCCTGCCTCAGGCAGGGGTTGGACTAGGTATGACCTGTGAAACTCCCGTCCAGCCCCAGGTCTCTCTGACTGGTCTCCCTCCTCCTATTTCATTGCCCTGGAGCTTATTTAGCTCTTTTCAATAACCCTAGGTTCACCCATAGAGACCAGCCCTTAGCAGCAGCTAGGGTTTCAGCTTTTGTTAAGCAGGAAAGGGGTGGGTCATCTGACATTTAGGATCTGGCATTGCTGTTTGCAGCTGTACTGCTGAAAAAAAACCTCTTTTCTTTTGCTTTTCAAAAATGAGGGCTTATATTCTGGGATGTGACATGTGCAAGAAAGTACAGGAGATCAGACCATGGAAACTGTGGAGAATTAATATGGGAAGCAAAAGCACACATGGAAAGAGTCTGACCTGTAGGACAGTGGACAGTGTTGGGGGAAGGCAGGGGCCTTGGAGAACTGTCTTTAGCAGCAGCTAGGGTTTCAGCTTTAGTGAAACAGAAAAGGGAGATGGAGTGATCTGAAGCTGAGGGTCTGGCCCTGTTCTGTGCAACCATAACACTGGGAAAATCCTTTTTATTTCCCACTTCCTCCTGCCTTTCATAAGCAAGGGGCTTCTTGTAGTCATGTGCGTGTTGCATACAAAAAGATACCGTAGATAAAGCTGAGCTTGACTCGGAAGCATCCTCGGGGTGCCCACAGGCTCCAGGAGATGGCAGCCTTGCAGTCCAGACTCTGTCTGCTGGCAGATCCTGGCTCCCGTCTTTCCTTTTCCTCTCCTAGCCCAGGCTGCCATTGCCGGCTGTGTCAAGTGCTTGACCTTTTCCTGTTAGCTCCGCAGCCACTTCTTGCTATTTATACAGTGCTGCTTTTCCTTTGTTCAATGGCATTTTCCAGCTCATCTTGCCCATCATCTAGGACAGGGATCCATGGGTGAGTCTAGGATTTTGAAAAAAGGGGGGGATGGGGGGGGGTCCAGGTGGTCTGGGTACTTCTGCAAAAAAAAATGCAGCAGATCTTTCTCCAGTTAAAAAGAAACTAGGAGCTCCATTAATAAGTAAGGGTCTGGAGCTGTTGTATTTGGTTTAAGTTTGAAATAACTTTATTGGACTGTGCCTTCATTTGCCGTATTCTCTATTTTATATAAAACCCAGCAAACAAGGGAAAACAAATCCAAAGCTGTTGTCTCGTTTGTCCCAGCATCACAAAAGTGTACCGTACATCTCTTTCACATAAAACAAAACACAGCCTTCCGGAGCACCTAGATGGGACCCCCAGTGTTTCAGTGGGGGTGACTTCCACCCTGAGTTGGTGCTTCCACACCCAAGCTCATGTTTTTAACTAGTTTTAAAAAGCAGTTGGCTGGGCTATGAAATGGGCACAAAGTGACGAGGAGCAGTGACAAGCAGCAGCATGGCAGACCCAAGGATAGCTGAAGCAGTGGGACTATTACAGACCACTTAAAATGAGGGAGGGACTTGAACACCTGTGGAGGACAAACTTAGAGACGATCAGATAGAAGATAATGAGCCACAGAGTCAGATGACTCCCTCCCTGCTGCCTCCATGGAAGTGCTGCTCCCATAGCCCGGCTGTTGGTTTTAAACATGGATGAAACAGGAGTCAAAGAGGGGGCAAGTGCAACAGGGCACCTGCTCTTTCCCACCCCTGCAGGGCTGCAGGCCCGAGGGTCAGTCTCCAGATAAGCATGTTGCACACAACCCACATTCCCAACACCAGGGAATAATGCTGTGGGCCTGAGCCTCATTATCCCCAAAGCCACCCCTTGTTAATTCCAGCCCTGCACTTGCACTTGTTCTTTATGATGGAAAAAAATCCAAGAGCGATTCCTCTGTTGCAAAGACCCAGAAAGCCCAGGGGACTGGGCTCTGGGATGAGTGGCTATGCAGACACACTGTAGGTAGCAAAAGGATCTGGACAGACAGGAAAAACAGGCTGAGATCCATCAGGTTGTATTCAAGGAGGACGAGGGCAAAGCCCTGCCTTTGGGAGGCCTGGCTGGGCTGGAGCACTGCAGAGAAGGACCTGGAGGGGGGGCAGGGGAGTGCAAGTTGGATCGGAGCCAGCCACGTGCCCTGACTGCAGAGCAAATCAGCAGCTTCCAGAGGAGAGGCCCCTGAGCAGGAGGGCTGGAAGGGAGCTCGGGAGGGCACAGCTAGTCCTGAGGCAGGATCAGCCCTGTCCAAACCAGCCCAGACAAACCTGGCATCACCTGTGAGCAAAGCTACCGGCAGCCCTGACACAGCACCAGGCATTGGCCCAGCGGCCCCGGGGAAAACAGTAACGGTGTGGCCAGGCCATGCCCGACCCCGGCCAGGCACCAGAGAGTGCCACCGCCACACCCTGTGGGGCTGCTGAGGCAGGAGGTACCCTAAGGCAAACCAAGGGTGGGTATGCAGGGGCCTTATTCCCCCTGGGGGGACAAGTGCACATCCCCGTGTGAGGGTCTGGTCTGGCACTGGTGTGAGGGGCCCCAGATGCACCTGGCTCCAGGCTCCATGCCACCCCCAGGCCCCATGACCTCCCTGCAACAGGGGCAGCAGTAGGGCCCTGTGCCCCGCTCTCTTTGCCTGGGAAACGCCTCTCCCACCGAGGGCACTTTGGGACAGCCAGGCCTTGTCTGTGCTGAGCCTGGTGGGGAGGGCTGCAGAGACTGCGTTGGCTTGGGAGGGGTCTCAGCCTGCCCCATCTGTCCAGGGTGCTGGGTTCATTCCCCCCACCCCATGGCACACAGCCAGGCTAGGGCTGGAAGTCATGTCCCCCACCCCCCTGAGCCCTGGATGCTCTCTCTTGCCCCCCAAGTAGGACAGCTTCACCCAAGGGGCTGGGACCCCTGTGCTCTCAGTCACAGCCAGGGAGAGTGGGGAGTTCAGGTGCTGAGCAGCTGTATCTGCCCTGAACGGAGCTGGGGGAGCATTTTGGGGCCCCTGGGCAGGGGGTGTCTGAATCTCCCAGAGTGGGCCTGTCTCTGCAGCCAAGGGGCTCAGTGCCAGCCAGCCATGCTGGAAGTTGGGAGGGGGTGAGGGGCAGAGAGATCAGGGGCAGTGAATGCTAAGTATACGCTCCACCCATCGTGCCCCCAGTGCCAGTGTCTCAGCTGAATTTGCCACATAGCAGGGATCCCCGCTGGGGCCAGATCCTTCTGCAATGCTAGCAGGGTTGCAGGTCCAGCGTGAGGGACACCAGCAAGTCTGGAACGAGGGGCCAGGCCTGCCCTTGGTTCCCAGGCCCTATGTCCCACCACACCCAGCTCCTGGTCCCACATCCAGACGCTTCCTTGAGGGCTTCCTGCGCGTGCCCCCCCCCCCCCAGCTCCTCGGGGCAGGAAGGTTTGCCTCATCCTGCTTGACGTCACGGGAGTCCCGGCCGGGGCTGATTCACCCTGGCAGCCGCAGCGCCCGCCCCAGCCATGCGGGGCAGAGTAAATATAGCTCCGAGGGCGCCACAGCCGCCCAGCCCTTGAGGTCAGCAGGCCAGGAGCCTCCTTCCCCATGGGCCTAGACATGAGACAGGGCCTGGCCTGGGCCATGGGGCCAGGAGCTCCTGGCAGACAGCCCCCTCGGTCCACGTGCAGCACCTGGCACAGCAGGCCCCAGTCACCTGGGTTCGGGGTGGTGGGGGGAATGGGTCTTATGATCCAAACCAGAGTGAGCGTGCAGCAGCTCGGGGGAACCAGTGCCAGTGAGGACAGAGCTGGCAGGGAGGGCGAGGGATGCAGGTTGGGAGTGAAGGTTACTGGTGGATCTGTGGGGGGGGGGGGGGTGCTGCAGGGCACTGGTAGCGCTGGGCAGGGAGCTGCCCCTGGTCTCCGCAGCGCCCCCTGCTGGCTGGGTCAGGCTGGCCCAGCCGGTGGTCCCTTGCTCGCTGTGCCCCCCCAACCCCCCTCCCCCGCTGGAAGCTGCTGGCAGAGGCACCGGAGGGTTGTTTTGGCGGAAATGCAGCTCCAATCCCGGCTTTTCCGGCGCTTCCCAGAGGATAAACATCCCCTGACCCTTGCCCTGGCCCCAGCGCCTGCCAAGGCCTGGGAAGGGGGCGCCTGGCCCTGCCCCCCTGCCCTGCTGCCATCACGCCTAGTCCCAGGGCAGCTCCAGGCCTCACATGCCCATCCTAGCCCAGGGCAACCCTTACCGACCCCCCCCCCCCTGCCCTGGTGCCCCTAGCTGTCCTGTGGGGTGCGAGGGTGGCTATTTATAGCAGCTGCATTTTCCTCCCTGGAGCCACAGATTCAAGCATGTCCCAGCTGAGCCTGGCTCTGAGGGGTGCTGGGGGCACAGGGGGGTGCCCAGCACAGTGTCCCTATCCCGCATCCCCCGTGGGGGGTGAGGGGACAGTCTTGTCCAGCCTTGCAGGCAGCGGCCCAGGCCACACAGCCCAAGTGTACACCACCCCACCCCATCCCAATGCCAGGATGGCCTGACCCACAGCTTACCTGGAGCCCTTCCTTCCCAACCCACAGCCCCCTGCCATCTCCCTGCCAGCAAGTACACCCCTCCACCACACACCTACCCTCCGACCCTGGTGTTTCAGCAGGAGCTCCCTACCACCGCCATTGCCCTGCCCCCATGCCTCGGGGCTGCATTCAGACATGCTGCCTGCTGGACACCTCCTCCCCCCACCTCCCGCTTGCCCTCCCTCCCCTGCCAGGTCATTGAGATCTGGCTGGAGGCAGGAACATCCATCATGGTGCAATATTGACGCCCGGGGTGGGGGCCGGAGATCATCCATCCTGCTCATGTAAACGCGGCTGATAGCAGAATAATAGCCGGAGCACAGCCAGCAGCCCCCATCCCCCACAATGCCCCCCCCCCGGCAGTCACCGGCAGGTTTTTGCAGCAGCTCTGACTGCCGGATTCCAGGGAGACCTGGGGACAAGCAGGGCCTGGGCAGAGGCAGGAAGGGATATGGAGCACCCCTACCCTCCCAGCCCTCATACAGCGCCCCCAACCAAGCCAGAGGGTCCTGGGGCTCCAGGGGGAAGGGTCCCAGCACCACAGCATGGGCTCATAGGGTCACTAGGAAGTGACGGGCACAAGGAAGGCCTGGCAGCCGGGCCTGAGGATGCTGAGTGCAGTGGATCTGGACCTTGCTGTGCCTGGTATTTGCCCCACAGAGCCTTTTTTTGGCAAGGAGGCAGGATCCAAGCGCCCACTGAACCCCCTCTTCCCCCCTTCCTGAGACAGGCCCCCCCCTGGGACCCAGCTCCCACCAAGAGGCTGAGGACAAGCTGGGAGAGGCAGGCACTTTGTGCACCAGAGCTGCGGGCAGCTGGAACCCATGTGCTCGTGTGTGTGCGAGGCTCTACGTGCATGTGTACATGTGAGGTTCTGTGTGGGACCCCACCGGGTTAGACACCTCCTGGGCACCCTCCACCCATGCCCAGAAAAGACACCAGGAGCTGGCTTTAAATTACTGCATTATTTTCTTATCATACACAGGTGCAGGTTAGGGGAGAACCTCCTCCCCCCCGCACCACTCCCCTCCCTGAGGTTGAGCAGGGCTGAGGTCGGGTGGGGGAGCCTTGCTGATGCCCCCATGCCCAGCTGTGGGGACTGGTCTGGGGGCCACGGGGTTGCCCGGGGCAAGCACAGCCAGAGCCCCAGCCTGGGGGCCCCGCGGCTCAGGCCTGGCTGTGGGGTGCGGTGGGCCGTAGCCAGCGCAGGCTGGGCAGGCAAGCGAGGCGGGTGGGCGCAAGGCGCAGGCAGGGCCTGGCACGGGCGGCCGGGATCTCGGCAAAGAAGGCCTGGCGGCGAGGCGGGGGCGCTGTGGCCCCACTCTTCTCCACGTCCTCCAGCACGGCCAGGATCTCGTGGCGCAGCGCTGGGCTCCGCAGGCCCCGCACATCCAGCAGAGCCACTACATGCTTCCTCCTGCGCAGCGAAGGGACCTGTCAGGGACATCTCCCTGCACCTGGGACCCTGGACCTGCGATCCTGGCCACCCCCACCCAAGCCGCATGGGGGACAGCTCCCCAGCCCAGCCTGCAGGCAGCGGTTGCCTCGCCAGGGCCGTGTCCGGCCCCCTCAGACCCTGTGTCAGCACCCGTGGTGCTCCAGGCCAGGCCCCGCAGTGTCGGCACCCCCAGGGCTGCCCTGTGGGCCCCTTGTTGTCCCCTGGAGCCGGGGCAGCTTGAGGACGCTGGCCCGGCGTGTTGCAGTGCTTCCTTCCTCGGGCACTTCCCGGAGCCAGGACGACCTTTCTCCGCCCGCTGCCGGGAAGGGGCTGGGTGCAGGGGCGCTGCCTGGGGCCCATTTGGAGCAGGGCAGCACCAGCTCGGGCCCATGGTACTGGGGCCGCATCCCCAGGGCCAAGGGCACAAACAGAAGAGACTACCCCCCCAGCCCCAGGGTCTCTTCCCAGTGGGACAATAGTGGATTTCCCCAGTCCCCAGGGCCTCATCCTGACCATGGGGCCTGTCCTGGCAGGGGCAGTGAGGGAACAGCCGGAGCTGTGTGTGCACATGCATGTGCAAGGTGGAGCAGAGGGCAGGGCAGGGGAGAACCCCTGAGCATGGGACGGAGCCTGGAGCTAAGCCCCCTACCCAGCCCCTGGCTGCCTGTGCGGGTCTGCTTCCTGCTGCTCTCCAAAGCCGGATGAGGCAGCAGGAAGGGGGCCGGGAGCGGGTGTGAGACACGGCACGCCACAGCTCCTCTGGTGACGCAGGCGCCCGCAGGGCTGGGTATTTATAGCGCCAGGCGGGCAGAAGCTGCGGGGCGCAGGGGCCACATGCCATTGGCCAGCAAAGTAAGGTGGGGAGGCTGAGCGTGGGGCACCCACGTGCCAGGCAGTGCCTGGACCCCACAGCAGGGTCCCCGCCACAGCACCCTGTCCCTGTCCCTGCCATCCAAGGAGGAAGGTCGGCCCAGGGGAAGCTGGGGGGCACACGGCATCTGGGTCAGGCCATCCGGGGTCTTTTCTGGGCTAGGACATGTGATGCTGGGGAGGTGGGACTGGGCACCACAGCCCTTCCCTGCACTTGTGCCACCTCCAGCCCCTGGGGTGGCCAGTGTGGGGCTGGGCAAGGGGTGCCACAAACAGGCCTGCATCCATGCTGGGCATCATGGGTCCCAGCACCCCCAGGGAGTCTGAGTCAAGTGAACCCCAGGCTGGCCCTGCCCCCCCCTGGGAGGACCCTCTCGGAGGCTGCCTCTGCTCCTGGCCCCTGCCCCTGTGCCAGGGCAGAGCTGCAGGCAGGGCGGTGCGGGGCCCCTCCTTGCCCGTCCAGGAATGGCCCTAATCACCGTTTCCACTTCACCTTTGATCTTTTGTTTGTTTGTTCCCGACTGGAGGCTCCCAAGGCCCTGGGACATGCCGGGTGCGGGTCTGGCACCGACGTGCCCTGCCTGCAACCACCTTGAGGGTGGAGGTGGGGGCAGCAACCAAAAGCCTGGAGTGCCAGGCCTGGCCGGGATGAGAAGGCCGTGCTAGGGCGAGCTGGTCCCGCACTGGAAGGAATAGCACGGGACGCATGTGCCAGGCCAGGGGTCCTGGCCCCAACAGCCATGGCCCGGAGCCCCCAAGCACTGGGGCCCTGCTGGGGTCAGGGGCTCTACTGCCCCAAGGGAAACAGGATCTTTGGGAGACGCCTGGGCCAGGACCCACTCCCTCAAGGCTCCTGCATGGCAGTGGAGGCAGGGACCTTCCCATGGTGGGGGGAGGAGAGACGCAGGGAGCCGATAAGTGCGTCCCCACTTTGGTCCCTGCGGGTCTGCACTCCAGTCAGACCACGCCCCTGCCCTGCGCCCCACACTCACCGCACATCGGGGAAGTCCCGCACTAGCAACCCAACCTCCATCTGCACAGATGCCGTGTCCTCCAGTCCCACAATATCAGCCAGGTGGGGCACAGCCGCGTTCAGCCATGATGCCGTGGACTCCTAGGAGGGAGCGGGGGGGACACTGGAGGGGTCATTCCCACAAGGAAGGGGCATGGGCTAGCTGGGAGGCAGGTGCCCCAGTGCCCACCCACGGGGCAGTGGCTGGAGCCCCCTGTCCCGCACTCACCAGGCGGCTGAAGAGGTCCTGCAGCTGCCGGGCCTCGTCGCTCAGCTTGGCGGCCAGGCGGGCACGCATCTTAGCTGAGGTGCACACGATGCGCACCTGGAGCAGGGGCCGCACATACTCCACCAGCACCTGCCGGTGCAGCTCAGCCACCAGCTCCTGTGGGGGGCAAGGGTCAGCAGGCTGCCCCTGCCCTGCCCTGCTCCAGCCCCTGTGCGGCTGGAGGCCTGACAGCCCCCTTGGGCCTTGCCCCCCACATGAGGTGGGGCAGGGGCTTGTGGGAGGTGGGAACCTGGGGGGCTGCTCCCTGCCCCTGCCCCCCACAAGGTCCCAGGTGCTGCATTGAGGGGGGAGGGCATGTGAGCCAGAAGCAGGGGGTGGGGGGCACTGGGAGGGGGCACCAGCAGAAGCAGAGCAGGAGAGGGGTGCAGATGGGACCCACCTGGTAGGGCTCAGGCCGCATCCTGTGCAGCCTTTGGGTGTAGTCACGGAATAGGGCGATGATGGTGTCGAAGGCCTCTGAGCTTGTCAGCCATTTATGCTTCATCAGCTTGTTGAAGTAAGGCTGAGCGGAAGCTAGGTCAGCACTGGGAGCCCCTGCCCGCCCCCCGCCCCCCCCGGCCACCCCAGAGCCCTGGTACCTTCAGGTCCTCAAGCAGGTGCTGGGCCAGGGCCCGCTGGCAGAGCTGGCTCACCCTGTCCAAGCAGGCGCTGGCCTGGCCACGGGTGTCCTTGCTCTCAGGTGGGTCGCAGCACCCCAGCTGCTCCACAAAGGCCCTGCAGGAGGTGCTGAAGCTGACTGGCCTATGGGACCCCAGGCGCCCTCTGCCATCTTGGCACCAGCAGGGGCTGGGCCTTCTCAGGGCAAGGGCAAGGGGTCTGTGCTCACCTGAAGGGGGGGCAGCAGTTGACTAGGGCAATGGTGCGGTCCAGATAGGCATCCGCAGGGGGGCTGCCCTCACCCTGCCCCGTGTGGAACCGCTCCACCTTCCTCTGGAAGCTGCACCAGGGACAAGGTGCAAGTGAGGGGAAGCTTGGAGCCCCTTGGGCTCCCTGCACGCCCCTCCTTGGGGGCTCCCTGCACCGCCCAGAACCCTGCGCCAGCCCCTGCAGACACGTCAGGACCCCCACCCCATACCTCTGCAGGAAGCAGGCCAGACTGGCCAGGCAGCCCCTTGCCATCCGTGCCCCGAACTCGGGTGTGATCTGGGGAGCTCGATCCACGTGCGTCTGCAGCACCTGCTGGGGAAGGGGGTCCCTCTCAGACCTTGCCGCTGGGATCTGGACCTCTGCCAGGCAGATAGGCCCTGGGGGGCCTCAACCCATCTGGCCCCCCATGGCACTGGGAATCACAGGACCCAGAGCGATGCGGGTGAGGACTGGGATTAGGGTCCTGAGAGCCAAGGCTGCCCCGGAGCTGTGGGCTGGGGGCATTGGGACCCAGACCGCTGGGGAGGGCTGGGGCTTGTGGGGCAGTCACAGCTTGGGGCTCATGGGGAGCAGGGGAGCGGTGCAGGGCTGAACACACCTTGGGGGCAACATGGACACGCCCCCATACCGTAATCACACGGCTGCTCAGGCTCTCCTGGATGTCTTTGCTTCCGGGCTTGCGCCCCCACTGCTCCTCATCCGCCTGCAGCTCCCATGCCAGCTCTGCCGTGATCTTGGCCTGGGGGCCACATGAGGGGGTAGGCAGGGGGCTTGTGGCTCCACTGCCCCCCTGCAAAAGCCCCCTGGGGCAGTCCCCCATATCTCTGGCCCATGCCCCGCCTTTACCATAGTGACATCCCCCACTCCCTCCAGGACCCAGTACCTCCACAGCAGAGAGACAGGCCTCCTCCAGGCTGCGCTGTGTGTCCAAGGGCAGGAGGGGCCCCAGCTCCTCGGCGCTGAGCAGGGGGGCAATGTCTGGCTGGCCTAGCACCACCCTGTGGGCACACGTGCACTGGGGGGTGTTTGGCCACAGCCCCTACCCCACACATAGCCAGGGACCCCGAGCCAAGCCCTGAACCTTGCAAGACCCCTGTCTCCCACTCCCCCTCCTCTCCTTGGCCCTGGGAACTCCCAGCAGGGGCAGGGGCAGGGGCAGGGGCAGGGCTGGAGTTGCCCAGCGCCATCACTTGGGGTCAACAGATCCTCCCACTCTCCCCATGTTATGCTATGCCTGCCCATATTATCCTATGCTGCCCCATGTCATCCCGTGCCACCCCATGTTATCCCATGCTGCACTATGTCATGGCACCCTGTGTCATCCTGAGCTGTCCTGTGCTATCCCATGTTTTGCCCTGCACCATACCATGCTGTGCTGTGGTGCCCTGTGCTCTCCTGTGCCACCTTGTGCTGCCCCGTGCTATCCCATGTCCTGCCATCCTGCCCTGGGCAGGCACTTACTGGTGGTAGGTGTTGCAGTGCCATTGAAGAAGGGCATAGAGGTCGGCGATGCTGAGGGGCTGCTGGGCAAGGGCAGCCAGGTGCTGGGCCAGGGCATGGTGGTAGCTGCGGGCGTAGATGCTGAAGGCACCGTAGGCGGGGGGGTAGACACCCAACTGGTAGCAGCGCAGAGCCCGCAGGTCCCGCACCGCGCACTGCGCCAGCCGGTCCAGCCGGGCGGGCAGGGCCTCAGGGGCATCCTTGGCGCACTGCCCCAGCCGTTCACCCACGGCCTGTGCCACTGCTTTGGCCCAGCGCTCCCGCAGTGCCCGTGGCCGCAGCCCCCCTGACCCTCGCGCCAGCAGCCAGCGCTGGTCAGCCAGCTCCTCCTGCTCCAAGACGCCCACCAGCAGCGCCAGGGGTATGTAGGGGCCCGGTGCCTGCAGCGCCTCAGCCAGCAGTGCCCACAGCTGGCGCAGCAGTGCCTCATACAGCAGCTCTACATCCTTGGCCTGGCGCCCACCATCCTCTGCCCACTCGCATTCTGCTTCCAGCTCCAGGATATGGGTATCAGCTGCCAGGAGGTCCCGCCGTTGGATAAGCTCCAGGATCTCCAGCACTGCAGGGATGGGAGGCAAGGCAGGGCTTACCTGGGTCCCCCTGGGATTGGGGGGCAGGGGGCTGCAGGACAGGAGTAAAGGGCATTGCAGGCCTGAGGGGGCAGGAGTTTGAGGGCTTCAGGTCAGGAGTGAGGGGCACTGGCAGGCCTGGGGGGGGCAAGGGACTGTGGGTCTTGGGAAAACAGAGCATGTGTCCCAGCACGTCCCAGGGCAAAGGGCGTCAGAGCCCAGGCCTCAAGAAGCACAAGTAGCTCTGGGCAGACACAGGCAGCTGCACAGGCAATTTGGGACCTGTGGCCTGACAGGGGAGAGGGGAGGTCAGGAGCCCCTAGTGCGGACCTTGCACTGAGGCCTGCAGCTTCCCCCTGCCTGCTGGCCTGCAGGGCAAAGGGCACCCGGGTCAGGGGCCGCGGCACTGGCTGCAAGGGGCTCTGGGGCTCTGGAGACAATGGAGCAAGCAGGGCTTTGCGCTGGGGGATGCAGAGGCATCCCCCTCCTGCCCTGCCCCCAGGGTGCTCAGGCCCACCTGGCCCAGCTATTTACTGGGGTGATAAGAAGCAGGGTCAGGGCTGGGCTGTCCTGGGGTCACAGCCCTGGAGTCCTAGGACCCAACTCCTGGCCCCAAGTCCTGGTAGCCACTGGTATCCTCTAAAGGAGCCCCCAGTGCCCTGCCTGTGACTGCTGGGTGCTACCTTGGGGCCTGTGGCTCCACAGCTGTGTCAGGGAACAACACCTGGCCAGACCCCAGGCCCTGGCTCACCTGACAGTGGCTCCTTGGCCTCAGCAACCGGCTTGGAGTCCAGCTCCGACTCCAGCTCTTCGGCTACGGGTCCTGGCTCAGGCGCCTTGGCAGGGCGTGGCTGGTCGGCCAGCGAGGCGCGGCGGGGCCAGGCACCACGGCCCAGCTTGAGGAAGGCCATGCGCCGGAGGGTGTCACCAGAGCTGTCCCGCTCAGCCTCGCCAAGGCTGGGCTTGCGGCACTGCAGCAGGCTGAAGTCCTCAGAGCGGCGCCGTGGCTTCCGGCGCTCAGGTACCCGCAGGCTGGGCTCTGCCTCAGGCCCCAGCAGCAGGCGGCCCAGGAAGGAGCCGCGCTCGGGGCCCTTCTTGCGGAAGGGTGAGAGTCCCACCAGCCGTTCCAGTGTGGCCCGGCGCTGCTGGCACCACTGCTCCCTGACATCCCCGTTGGGCAGCCTGGTGTTGGCCTCCTCCCCGTCGGAGCCAGATGTAAAGGGGTTGGTGCTGGGCAGGATCAGAGCCTCAGTGCCTCCCACAGGCACCTTCAGCTTAGCGAGGTTCTTCAGGACTGGCATGACTGCAAGCCTAGAGCTGCAGGGGAACAGGGAGGCAGCATTAGGGTCTGAGGGAGCCTGGAGGCCCCACCCCTGCCTCCTAGAGACTGGTCCCAACTGCCTGTCCCTGGTGCCCCCAGGGCCTGGTGCTCAAGGCACCTGTGCATGCACCCCCAGTGGAGAGGGGGCTGGGTCAGGCTGGGCCAGCTTCCCGGGGCCCCATGTCAGGACTGTGCTGTCCTCCCACCCTGGCTGAGCAGCTCTGTGCTGCCTGATCCGGCTGCCACAAGCCAGGGCTGCCGGCACAGATCAGGAGGGGCAGAGGGAGGTGTAGCTGCACACCTGAGCAAGGCAGGGAAGGAACCCAGGTGTCTGGGAGTCCTGTGCTGCACTGGAGGGGAGATGAGAAGCAGTAGGGAGGAGTGCCAGTGAGGGAAGAAGTGTGCCCATGGGGTCTCAGGCCCTCTCCCCTCTTCCTATGGCTTGCAGCCCAAAGCAGAGTGAGGGGGCAGCTCCCTGCAGGTGGCCACAAGGTCCCAGACGGTGAAGTGGAGACTGCCCCCTCACACTAGTGCAAGCCTGAGGCACATGGGTGGCACAGGGACAGAGGCTGCGCAGCCTGGGCATGCATGTGTGTGTGCAGCATTCATCTGCATAGTATATGTGCATGTGTGTATATCTGTGTGTGCATGCATACATGCCTGCATAAACCTGTACGTCTGCATGATATATGTATGCACAAACATGTGTGTGTGTGTGTGTGTGTGTGTGTGTGTGTG
>JAGPOW010003685.1:80928661-81026684 GCA_030014935.1 Caiman crocodilus
CAGCACTTGTTTCCTGCCATTGGCAGGGGGTCAGACTAGATGGCCTGCTCTAGGCCCCTTCTGACCCTAGTTACTATGAAACTATGAAACTATGAAGCTCACATCAGCCTGAACTGCTGGGGAGGGAGGATGAGGTGGGCATATGGCCTGCCTTCCAATCTGGAAAAGATGGTCTCTCTACTGTCGGGGGTGCCAGACAGGCAGACAAGTGAGGTCTCCATGGATACTGGCTCGGGACCCCCATGATAGGATGTGCTCAGCCAGGCACATGGGATGGAGCTGTGGGCAGGTAAAGGGTGGCATCTGGGAGTGGGATAGGCGGGCAGGTCTGGGATCATGGTGATGACAGCATGGAGCCAGAGCCCAGGGCAGACCTGTGATCTGCTCCCCACGCTGCAGAATTGGTATAGGGCAGGTGAGCTGCATCCGCAGCCCTTCCCGCAAGCCTACAGCATATCACCAAAACTCCTTGAGTTGGCACTCTAGTTGAAATAATTGCCTACCCCTTCCATAGTACCTTACATACTGGCCTCCTGAACTGCCTGCTTCTGACCCCTTAACTCTAGTTGCGACTTGTTCCTGGCTTTGTCTGTTCCTCATCCCTTGGATTTTTTGATCCTCTGGGGGTCACAGCCTGACTTCCCCTGTACCCCTGATATAATTAGCCCAAGGTGAGCACAGTAGCAGTACTACTACTAAGTGGAGACTCCATTTGTTCCCACAGTATGTGCCAAGAGGCAGTTGATCTAGTCTTGCTTGGCACCACTGTGGTGTTTGTCCACAGCCCATGTCTCCTTGGGATGCAGTCCCACCTTCTCCCCTGTGCTGGCAATATCTAGCTGTCACCTTGTGGTGTTCGTCATCAGATTTCCTGCCCTTTTGTCTTCTAAGGACATTGATTCACATCACAATCACAAATTAATTCTTGGATAAGCCCAACAAGTTAGGTTGGTATCTCCATCCCTATTTGACAGTGGGGAAAACTGAGGCACAGGGAAAGAAAGCAACTTGCCCAGCATCTTGTGGCAGCCCAGTGAAATAGATGGGAACAGCTTTTCTGAATTCCAGTCCGGTTGCCTTAACTCCTAGGCTCAATCAGCAGGCCAAACAGGGGAGGGAGGGAAATGTCTGTGTGGGAAATTATAGAAAGGCAAATGGCACTTTTAGGCCTCTCTCAAACCTTGGTCTCCCTGCAGCGCCAAAGCTCTGATGTGGCTGTGCTTTCCATGCCAGCATATATCTGCATCTCCTGTAAGCCGCAGAGCTCAGGAGGGGGGATGAGAGAAGAGGTTAGGACCTTGAGCAGCAGGGGATGCTGCCACAGAAATACCAGCCACAGGGTCCTCTTGTCCTGTGATGTTTCCTCACCAGAGTCAAAGTGCTTGTGGCTCTCTGTGTCTTCAGCAGTATGTCATGATAGATCATGACATAAGCCTGTCAGCTGATGGTAAGATCTCCCTCTCACCTCTATGTGAAGGAAGAGGGAAAAAGCAAAGCAAAATTGTGTCCGCACTTTTCTAGACACTTGTAGCACCATCCATGCCCTGATGTTTGAGGAGACTGGGTCCTGTTGTGAACATGGCTAGGAAGGAAGGGGGGAAAGGAGAGTTCAGAAGGTCAGAGTAGGTGGCCAGATGGGCCCCTTTGGCCTTCAGATGTTTGAGTGAAATTCTTGTCCCATTGAAGTTGATGGCGAAATGACAGCTGACTTTAGTAACTCTGGGGTGATGGTTCTCAACCTTCTTAGACTTGAGGCACCCCTCAGTAACTTGAGGCACCCCTTCATAAGGTCAAGGCACCCCTCCACAAATGTCAGCTCTTAGTTTTCACTTGTTTTTTGCCTTCAGAAAAATAACAGAACAATTCTTCTGTTGCAGAGGACTCAGCAAGACCACAGCAGGTCGGAACATTTTGAGCTTTGATTCTTATTTGAAATCTCTGTTTTTATCAGATGAATCATGTCTTGTCTGCATACCTAGCAGTGCTGACAGTGCATGGCACCTTGGAGCACCCTTCAAAGGATCTCAAGGCATCCCAAGGTGCCACAGCAGCCCTGGTTGTGAATCACTGTTCTGAGGTTTCACCCTGTGAATCTGACTGGTGTATACTTGTCATTGCTGCCCTCTAGGGATGGAATCAGAACTGTTGCATTGTGTCATAGCCCCTGTACTGCCCACAGGAGTTCATGCCATAGAAGCCTTTGCTTCCAGAGTGGGAGAATAAAGTTGCAGGACAATGTGGAAGCAATGCAAGAGGTGCAGGAGCCACTTCACTCTGCTGAGTAGCAGATACCTCTGGGGTGACATCCAGCAGCTGTCTAGAAGCCTGCCATAAGGCTTGGGAAGTATAACATCCTCTCCATGACACATGCATCAGGATGGCAAGCAGGATTGGGCTAGGGGGCTCCAGCTGAGGATGCCTCCGGGAAGCACAGGGGGACCATGAATGACAGCAAGCATCCTGCATCTCATCAGAAGATAGCACTTCTGAGTACCACACAGGGGAGCAGGGCAATGCTGTCACAGGCAGGGGCAGCACAGCTGCCACAAAGGAGCTCTGCAAGGGGGTCCCAGCAACATAAGCCAGCCTTGCACAGCAGTGGGAGATGCACTGGTTCCTCACTAGGAGCGACATTGCCTTTCTGTTATCAGTCCTGCATTAAGCACAGTAGCCTGGCTGCCCCTTTAAGGTCCAGAGGCTACAGAAGCAGCCTCTAGGGCTCTCAGCTGGGAGGCTCGATCCCTCCCTGGACACTGGGAGACCATGAAGGTTTCTCTGCTGCAGGTCTTGCTTCCTTATTCCCCCTTTAGTCCATTTTGAATTCTTTTTTTCAAAGTATTGTGTTGACCATCCTTTAAAAGAGAGAGGAGGGTGGGTGAAGCCTGTAGGTTAGAGCTAGGATACCTGGGTTCCAGCTGCATCTCTGTGAGTAAAATATCATCTGAGGGTCTGAGTTGAAACATTTTGGTTCTCTTGCCTTTTGGGCCATGTTTGCTTCTCCTCCTCACCTGGACAGGAGAGCACCAAAGTGTGCCTGCTCTGTGTCCATGCAGTCACTCAGTTGGTGCATTCCCAAGGTGTGCCCAACCCTGTTCTCAGTCTTGGACTTGCTTATTTGGCCTGTTCCAAGCTCCACTCCAATAACAGTTGTGTCAGTCTATTCTGCATTTGGCATGTGCAGAGAGGGAGAAAACAGGCAAGAGGGGCTTCGTGGGTGCAGTGTGGAGGTAGAGAGGACATTCCTTTGGAAGAAGACCTGGACAGTCCTCCTGGACTGGGAGCTAAAGCTCCTGGATTCTGTTTCCAGCCCCAGTTGACAGTGGGATACAGTTGCTGATGTAAGGGTGGGAGCCAGCAGACATCAGGATTCCTGTACTCTAGACCTGGCTGTGGAAGGGAGCAGATTACAACTCTGTGTCCACTCATCAGTCTACATGAGTAGTAAGGGTGAATGTGTATAGCCAGTAGGATGTATGTGCAGTACAGGTGAGTGTAAATGCTGGAGTGGTTTGAGTGTGCACTCACACAGCAGGCTGCACAGTGTGGGTTAGTGCACATGCACGACCTGCTGTGGGACTCAGGGAGCCCTCCCAGACTTTGTGGGGATCCTCTACTTGTGTCAGTCTCTCTGCCTACGAATCCATTCCTCTTCCGTTCCCTGTCTGTTGAGGAAAAGGACTGGTGAAAGAGGGACAACTGACATCTTCAGCCCTGCTCTGCATCTCTTAGCACATGTGCCAGCACGTGTGTGTGTAACAATGCATGCAAGAAGCATATCTGTGAACATGTAGATTTATGTATCTGTATTCTGACTGGGTGCGGGGCTTCTTGCCCAGGTGTAAGGCAGTGAGTGCAGTGTAGGCCTGCTGCATGTTGGCACAGTGGCACCCTCGGATTTCCCCATGCCTGCCCCGCTGCAGGCACCACCTGGTTCCTGCAACACTGGGGTCAAAGCTAACAAGTCTCCCCCGCCCCTGCCTGTGACGACTTTCGGATGCTTACTGACTGACAGGCACAGACACCTGTCACTTCCCAGCCCGATATCCCCCTGGCATCATATTAGCAGCTCCATGCTCCCTGGTTAACCTGAATGGACAAGGCAGGCTGGTGAGACTCAGGCTGCAGAGGAGGTGCCCCAGCCCTTGCCATCTGGGGCTTTCTGAATAGTCCCACTGAATGCCTCTAGGGACCCATGGGACCAGAGGGTGATTTCCACTGGGAGGCCCAGCACTGGTCTATTATACAGCTGTGAAGGTGAATAGATATCTGCCTGGGGGGTGAGAGAGGTGCATCATCTGCCCCAGGAAGGCATTTCCAGGCATCCCTAGCTATGGCTCCCCTTTGTTGCACACAGCTCTAAGGCCTTGTTCCAAGCTGGCATAAAGCACAGACTGCATTGCCCTTTAGCCCCCACTTTGGGCTGCCCACCCCCAAACCAGGCAGGGAGAGCTCCAGGCCAAAGCCTGATCCCATCCTAGCTGCAGGAGAGTCCTCAGTGTTGGCCCCCAGCCCTGTGTGAGGACAAACCCTATTCCTCCTGCCCTCCTTACTGCATGACCAAGGTAGCCCATTAATACCGCTGTTTGCTCTGTAACACACTTGCTGTTACTGCAATTACCTCCCCTTCTGCTGTACTTGGGCTGGTCAGGTGTGATTCATTTCTCAACACACCTCTGCTGCTTCTTGTTCAGGGCTCCTTTATGCTGCAGAAACAAAAGACCTCTCAGACAGTCTTTTGTCTCTTTTCTCATTGTTATAAAGGGAAAGTAGCTAGACATATGGGACAGTTGTTGCCAGGATGAGGGTAGTTCTTTTTTCAAAGACTCCCATTGGTGTTGGCTGTCCCCTGCCTTTGCCAGCTCCTAGCTGGGCACCTGGGACAGCTGTTTCTCCAGGAAGCTGTTCCCCTGTTCTCCATACTGTACAAATGGGTTCCCAGAGGACCCCTTTGCTCAGTTCCTTCAGTCTCCCTCCTCTTGTGATAGTGCTGAGATGCCAGGGTAGGGGTCCATCTCATCTGTCCTGCCTCATGCTGAGGTACTACTGGATGGATGGAGGAGGAACTAGACTTTTCCTAATCATTTCCAGCTTTATCTGCACCAGGAGACCAGATGTTATTCTACACAGCCATGCAGCTCCAAGGGAAACAAGTGCAGATCATTTCCTCTCTCCATGGGGTAAGAAGGTTTTTTTTGAGGATGATAAAGACTCGGTTTCAAAGCCCCAAGCTCCATGAAGCCACCTGCCCCATAGAAGGGCAAAGGCTTGCCTAGGGGGTCCTCAGACGATACAGGCTCGGTGGCTTAGGACAGGCAGGGAGCAGCAGCAATTGGTCAAACAGAGAGAGGGGGAGGGGGAGTCATTTAGCCCATAGCCTCAGCAAGACGGCAACGAATATTTTTAGGAGCTCATTAAAAAAGAAAGAAGGGGGAAAAAGGGAAAGAAATAGGAAGGAAGAAGAGGATTATGCATTATTTTTCATCCCAGTGACAGCTCTGAGCATCTCCAGTGGAACTGTCATGCAAAAAGAAATGGCATGTCTAATCTTCATACAGGGGGAAGGCTGTGTGTGTGTGTGTGTGTGTGTGTGTGTGTGTGTGTTCCATTGTGTGCATGAGCATGTGTCTGTGTAGCAGGCATAGGTGAGAAAGCAGGCGTGTAAATGCATTTGAATGATTTTCTGTGTGGCTGGTGATTTGTGGAGAGCTGTGGCTGAGGTTCACCATGGTTATGAATTGACTGTGCATGGGTAAGTGTAATGAGAGCTGTTGGGTGCATGATGAAATATGTGAGAGTATGGTTGCATGTGTACAAATTAGAGGAAGTGAGCCTGATTCTCTGCTCACCAGCACAGTTGTGAATGAAATGGTGGGAAAACAACAAGCCCTACATGTGCACAAGTATGTGAATGTGTTGCCTAGTGTGTGGCTGTGTGTACATAAATGTGGTTGGTGCAAGTGTGTGCGTGCGCATTTGGTCTGTATGTTTGTGTGTGGTTGGTGCACATATGTGCACGTGAGCATGGTTGGTGTGCATGCATGTGCATGTGTGACTGGTGCCTACGTGTGTGCCACGTGATAAGCATCTGTGTGTGGTTGCCATGTATGTGTGAGTGCTGGTTGCTGGGAGCTTGTGTGTGAAGTCACCCTACCTGTCCAATTTATTCCAATTTTCTGTACCATAGCCCAGCACCCTGGGGACCATGGCACCAAAGTCATGAACTGGCCTGGGGGACTTGTGAGAAGCCGTGATTTCTTTGGCTGAGATGATAAGTTCTGTAACTGCTGGGCACGGGGAGCGATGGGCTTTTGAAGTATTTCTTTTTTTAAGGGGGAAAAAAAAGAGTCCTTGTTAAGATAATAGGAATAATTGTCTCCCACGTTGGGAGCTGCTTATGAAACATGTTTTCGGGTGGTGTCTTTATCTTGCGCTACAGTAAGTAAAACTGCGGGTCATAAATGGCTAATTGATTTCTGTACGCTGATTAAATTTAAAGCACTTTACACGAGCGAAGGCAAAAATAAAGAGGTCACTGAGGCTTTTCTTATTGCAGTGCGCGCAAAGAGACAAAGAAATTGATTTGAAAATCGATGCTTTGAGAAATGATTAAATGTTCTCCTTGCCAGAACGGACCTAAATGAGTCTCAAAGGTTCTTGCAAAGATGGTTTAATTAGAACACACCGCAGATGCCGGTAGGCTGCTGCTCGCTTGCCTCAGTTTGTTCTTCTAACCTGCTGCATTGATGAGAGGCAGAGGCATCATGGGGCTCAGGGAGCTGGAGGAAGGATGGTTCCTGCTGGAGGACGTTTCCAGACACAGCTCCCTGAGAGGCAATGAAGGAGAGATTTGCTAGGATCCTTTTGGATTCTGCCTGGGGCATTGGCAACGGAGCTCAAGGGTGTCCTGCAGGCCTGAAGGGACAGCATGAATAGAGCTGTAAAACACCCTGAGCTTCCCCTCCATTGCTGGTACTATGAAGGTTTGCACACAACCATTTGGCATACCCAACAATCTGTCAGAATCCATGTCATAAATCCAGCCACATTGATGTGTCTAAATGAAGAACCCGCTGCCTGCCCTACAGAATCCCTTTGGCCTCTTAAGAAGTCACTGGCTCCCTACCTGCCCCATGAACTCTTTGAGAGGTAGTGTGATCCAATGGATAAGGTACAAGACTGGGACTCAAAAACCATGGGATCCATTTGTGGCTCTGCCCATAATATGCATATGACCTTGAGCAATTCTCTGTGTACTCTGTTCCCCCTCCTTCCCAGGTTTTTTGTGATGTCTGCCAGAAAACATGAGTTCTTTGGGGCAGGGACCATTGCTTTCATAGTGCTGTGGCATGAGTGTCCAGACACTCCGGTCCAATGGAGTTTGGCCACCTACTCCCCTTGGCTCCTTTTCAAAGTGCCAGCCAATGTCAGTAATAATAGTTGATGTCTGGCTTGCAGAGAAGGAATCCCAGATGCACCTGGCTAGCTGTGCCGGGCTGCACAGGCATTTGTGCACATCGCAGAGCTAGAGATGCCGTATGCCTGCCGGTATGATGGGGGCTGAGCTAGGCTTTTCCCATTTCCCT
Organism: Caiman crocodilus; assembly: GCA_030014935.1. NCBI lineage: Eukaryota > Metazoa > Chordata > Crocodylia > Alligatoridae > Caiman > Caiman crocodilus. Next base: position 80,936,245 of record JAGPOW010003685.1, read on the forward strand.
TCTCAGCTCCCTCCTGTATTCTCCTGGGCAGCGTCCCAGAGCCAACCAATGTCTAGCAAGAATTAACTGGCTCTGGGTAGGTTCCCCTGTGGGGGGTATTTAACTCCTGATGTTTAGACTTCCTTCTTCCCCCTTTACTAGCACATATCATCTGCCACCAGATCAAGCCATGAGCCAGTTAACTTCTGGCCACCTTCCCCAGTTCAGAGGCAGGAATCCACTGTCTTCCCATGCCACGTAAGGCCACAGACAAACCACTGGCTGCCAGGACACAGGCCAGTTGCAGGTGCCAGACAACTGGGAATAAGCCTTGGGGGCAAAGTCATGAAAATCAGAGTCATGACCTTATGCTCAAGTGCATACCCCAGCTCTGTGCTCTGAGGTGGCTTATTTTTTTTTTTTGGCGGTAGCAAAGCTGAAAAATGGACAGCTCAGGGGGGAATAATATTTCAGGTCAACCAGGAATTAAACTTTCAGTTTGTTTCCAACAAAATCAAAAACAGGGGAAAAAGATGTTTCTGGTCAAATGAACCCCGGGGGTGAGCGGGATAATATTAAAAGTAGGGATTTTTTTGGTGTTCTTTCTTCAGCTAAAACAGCTCAGCAGCTTTGTAAACAGCTTCAGTCAATCCCAATGGGGGTGCTTTTGGCAAAAGAAAGTTTTGTCCAAAAAATGTCACAGTCTACATACCTGTGGTTACCTGTCCCCAGCTGTGGCCAAACACAGAGGTCTCCAAAGTGGGGTCTGCTGGACACAGGCAGACCCTATGGTTCCTTCTGCCTCTAGCTCTCAGCCCCACACAGGGCCCACCTACGCACCAACCTGCGGTGCAGCGTGGAGGGGAAGCGACTAGAGTGTGCGGTGCCGTGTATGATCTTATAGGCACAGCTGTGCTCGCTCCTCACAAGAAGTTATATTCTTGACTGACAGTTCACCTACTCTGTCAGGCCTTAAAGGTATAGTACTAATTCTGGGTTTCTGCACTCAGTGTTACCCCTGGAATACGAATCAGTGTCACCACTAGAGAACAACCCAGAAACCAGGTATTGTGACCTGCCTTCAGCTTGGATACAGCAAGACCTCCTCCTCCTAGTTCTTGTTTCAGTGCAAATCCAGAGCAGCACTGGTATGTTCAGTGGTTTTACTCTGGGTTAACAAGAGCCTTGAGTAGTAGTTTGTAGCCTGGCTAGAGAGGAGAGGGCTGTAGGGACCTGCCCCGCACAGTGATAGTGGCACTACTCCAGAGCCAAACCCTGGGCTACTCTCCAGTGGTCAGCATCACTCCTTTTCCTCAAGCTCCTAGGGACTTGGCCATGTTTTCCATACATACTGCCAATGCCCAAAGCATCCTAAGGATCTTTCTCTGACCCCAGGCAACATGAGTGAACATGGCTTTACTTCCCCAGGACCCATCCCCACAGACCCCAGGTGCTCCACTGGGGGTCTTGGCATCTTACCAGTCAGCTGCCCCAGCTCTGCTCACAGGCTGTCTCTCCATCCTACTCTCAACTAGCCTCCATCCTTGCAGTGCCACAGGATAACCATGGCTTAATGGCACCCAGCAAGGCTGAGTGGGTGCTTGGGCACCTGTAGGGCTCTGGGTCCTCTCTTTGTGCAGCGTGGGCCTTGCTTCTTCCCTCCAGCCATTGGACAGAGGCCAGGGAATATAACATCCCCCCCTCCTCATTCTTTCCTTTTCTTCTCATTTTCTTCTCTTCCTGTCCTGCTGCCTCCTGCTTGTTCAGTCTGTAACCTCCCCCCTTGCCCTACCAATGCCTGTGGAGGGGTGTTGATAACCCCTTTTCCCTGTCTGACAGGGATCAATAGGGGGGCGGCTGTGAAATGGAGAAGGGGGGGGTAATACAGTGAACTGTGTCCTTGGCACCAAGGTTTGTCAGGGCACAGAGGCAGGTCTGGGAGTGGAATGGCTCTCCCTGTACGAGCTGTACTTTCAGAGCTTCTCCACTCCTCCAGGTGAGTGAGTCTCAAGCCCCCAGCCATGCCCCCTCTGCCCTTCCTGGGCATAGCACAGCTCACAGAGTCCCCAGCCTCTGATTTCCCCCAACCAACCCTTTCCTTTTTTATTGAAGGAATAAAATCTATTTGCCAAGCGCGATGCTGAGGCTGTCACATCTAATGAGATATCTGGAGGATGATGTACATGCATCTGGGGTAGGAGGCAGCCAAGCTCTTGAATATGAAGCTGGGATCAGCTGGGTTTAGGCAGGCAGGATGGGCAAAGAGAGATGGGATGCTGGGAAATCGGATTCTGCACCAGCCCCTCCCTACCCAGCGCTTCACAGAACTTAGAGCTAGAAGTGGTCCTCTGATCAGTCAGTCTGACCTCCTGCCTTGCCCAGGCAGGTGAGGTTTGCCCAGATACCCTTGTGAACAGCCCAGTGTCTTTAGCTCCAAAGCTTCCCAGCCTCAGGAGGCCAAACTGTGTGGAAACAGGAAAGTCCAAGGTGCCATCACTGGCTGAGGGCCCCGCCAGGGTAGGGATTCATTAAATGAGACGTGCCCAAATGATGCCAACAGGCAAAGCCCACCCCGCAGTACAGGGAAGTGTGAAATGCCCTTAAGGCCCCTGCGAGTATGAGCTGGGGTACACATCTTCCTGCCCCCAGCCTGGGGCTCACTGTGACCCTGTGTATGTGAGTCAGATACACCAGCCACCTGCTTGAGAGTGTTCTTTGTACCAGCTCAGAGCACCAGGTTACCCTCTCTGCAGTCCTGGGGAGGTACTGTCCCCAGCTGTGGCCATGCACTGCTGTCTCAGGCGCAGGAAAGAGGAAGAAAACAATAAATCAAGGCAAGTGAGAATAAGGGAAGAACTTTCTTCCTAAGCCCTGCAGTGCTAGAGTCCTGAAGCTTGGGGTTTGCTGATAAAAGCTGCTTTCATGTGGGACTGCAAGTGTTTTGAGCATCTCAGTGATGATTCAGTCAACCCCATTTTCCCCAGAGCCCATGAACAACAGGAGGTCTCACCAATTCTGAGACCAGGAGCAGCCATCACAGCTAGCCAGCTCATCTTCAAAACTGCTTACCTACTGGTGTGATGCAGACAGCATGGAGGTAGTGAGTTGAACTGGCTTTGCTCATGCTTGGTTTTCCTATTAGGGCAGAATGATGCTGCTTCAGGGGCACAGAGGTGACAACCCAGTTCTTGGGTGAGGTCTGGACAAACAGCTACAGGTTTGGACCTAACTGAAGTCCTTGGGGCTGGCTAACCTGAGCTGGGAGATCCTATTGAAGAGGCTGCCTCTGGATGGGGTTGGCCTGAGGTTGGGTTCAGATCTAAGCCAGCAGCTAAGTTCAACCTTCATTTTTGGCATGGACCATTTTAAACTCTTGTGAGTTTTCAGCCCCTAAATGTTCAGGGCCCCTATGTTTGCATCTGAGTAGCTTTCATTACACATGAAAGAGAAAACCAAAAAGGACCTTAAGTAAGATCTCCGTGGCAGAGTCCACTGGGTGTGTTTCTTTTTGTGTATGTATGTTTTAACTATAATTGTATGTCTCAACAGGCTTGTGTGGATTTTGTGCTTGTGTGTGTGTGTCTTGGTGCTTGTGTACAAGGGTGCTTGTGTGTGTGCGCACTGATGTATACAAGCCTGCATATTGGTGGGATGTTGCATCCCTTCTGTCATGTTGCCCTGGTTCTGCTTCACAAAATAGCAGTTGTCTACTGGAAATGTGCTAGCTCCTTAATTCTGTGAAGGTGCCATGCGCAGAGATCACCTTGATATTGTCTCATAGCTGCCTGCCTAGACTGGATGGGACTGGGAGGGACAGCCCCAGCTCAGCTCTGATTTCACATTTGTGCAAATCTTTGAGGTCAGTAAAGTCCCAACAGCATAAATGAGGGCAGGATCAGGCCCTTTGCATTATATAACTTGCCCCCCTCCCTATCATGCCATGCCATGGAGCAGCCAAGGAGTCCTCTGATATATCCTCCACACCTCAGGCCTGCAGGCATCATGGGCAAGGCTGGAAATAGGATGGGTTGATGCTGATTCCCAGCCAGCTGAGTGGCCTCTAGGGCAGCGCTCAAGTGGACATAACTCAACGCAACTCATAGACTGCTCTAATTGATGATGAGGGGAGAGAAGTTAGGCTGACTCAAGGCATGAGTAGGTGGCTTCAACCCTCCTCTTCCCACAGCCAGACCTAGTGACACAACCCTTCAGGATCAGACATCACTTGGAGAGGTTCTTTTTAGCGTATTGTCTTCCCACTGTCCTGTGAGCTGCTTGTCCTGTATCTTCTTCCTCTGGCCCCTTTGGTTTAGCCTTTCACACTCCTGCCTGGCCAGATACACTTCCCCACCCTCTCTTCTGCTAAACCCAGCTACGGAGCCAGTGAGTATGAAATGCCATTTTAACGTGCTGATAGGGATGATACTGTATCTCTGTCTCCTCTCTGCAGAGCCTCAGATGCTGCTAATGTCTTTATTTAATTCTAGCACTTCAGGCCCTTCAGGCTGCTGTCACTCCCCATCCCTGTCCTTTCATCCATACCGATTGTGATTGATATGCCAGACAATGGAGCAGGCTCTATGTAGATGACTGCAGGGCTGCAGGCCGCCTTCTTTGTTAATCTCTCTGCTGTTCTCAGGATGGATCCCTGTATTTTCTGATGCTGTGAGCCTGGGTGAAGTTGGCAGCACCTTCTCCTCCCCTCACCACTCTGGGAGTCAGGTGCCCCCCATCAGGGTCTGCCCCTCCCACTTGTGGTCCCATGGCATGGCTGAGCCATTGAGAGTGAGCATCTCTCCGAGGAGGTTTCAGGTAGCTATGCTCACACCACTGGGTGCAGTAGCTCCCTGGAGGCTCATGCAGGCAGCAGTGTGTCAGGCCTGGGATCAGCTGCTGGCTGCGAGGGGTATCCCTCCCTCACTTCAGCCCAGCACTCCACGGTGGGCACCTGATCCCTCCTAGAGGCTGGTCACTGCCCTACACAAGCTTTACTGGGCACTGTGCTGCAGTGGATAAAGCATGCAGCTGACTGTCAAGGGACCTGCCTGTTATTCCTGGCTCTGGCACTGACCTGTTGTATGACCCTGAGCAAGTCACTTCATTCCTCTATGCCTCAGCTTGCCTGCCTGCCTTCTGTCTGTCTTGTCTGTTCACCTTATAAGTTGTGTGGGGCAAGGCCTTCTTCACTCAGTGTCTGAGCAACACCTGGGTCTGGGGCTCTGATCTCATATGACACCCCTAGGTGCTACCACATTCCATATATATGATAATAACTAGTATCCTGAAGAGCTCTGGCCTGAAGTGACTGGTGAGGGCAGGAGGAAGGGAGTATCTGGTAGCAGGGAAAGGGATGTGAGAGGCAGACAGCCTGCCCCCCACAACTGGATGAGTGTTCCCCAAGTTCTGTACCTGAGATTGGCCAGGACTGGTCTATTAGTCACATGTATCCAGACCTGAGGTCCTGGCATCACCTGACAGGTTGGGGTATCCCTCTAACTCCCAATATAACCAGGATTTGGCACCCAGGGTGCAGCCAGACCCAACACACAGGCCAAAGGAGCAGGCTGTGATGCTCAAGAGACCCGTGGGGCACAGAACCAGACCAGAGCCTGTGTCTCTGGCTGCAGTAAGAGCCCTCTTCCTTATTGTTATGCTGGAGATGGAGGCCTGTCACACAGGCTGGCTTAGCCCTGTGGCACTTGGCACGAGACCCAGGTGATGCAGAGGCACTTGCATGCAAATGGAAGTGGGTAGAAATGAGACATGACAAGGTTGCCAAAGTGGCTGGTTGAGAGGGGAGCTTTGCCCTGGTTCTCCAAATACTTGGAGTGGCTTGTAGGGACCAGTGGGCCTGGACTCTCTGCCTTGTGGGTCCCGGCAGTGCTTGAGCAAGTCCTGTAACAGTACCATGGTCCCATCCTCTGTGTGTGAGAGCTATGAGCTGACAGCACCCTGGCATGAGCCAGAAGGAAGACCTGTTGGAGGTAGCCTTGCAGGCACCAGGGCTCTTGGCACTACCAGCAGGGCCATGACAAAGTTACTGCCACACCCACACTGCTTGGGTCCAATATGGCTCCTGGCCAAGACAGAGGAGTCAAAGAGGAGGCCTTCTTAGACCTGGCTCACCAGGTTCCTAGAAGCAGCAATAGGTCCTGGAGGTGCCTGGAGACCTGTTGGGACAATCCACCAGGGATGATCCCTAGGAAAAAGCTAAGGAGGCGAGGCAGGCCGGTCCATTCTTACAGACTATGAAGTCAGTGTTGCTTGCTCAGATGCTGCCAGGATCATCAGAAAAGCCCCCTCCACTAAGAAATCTTCAGGGATCCAGCCCCAGTGTCGAGGTGCCTCAGAGACTAGAATGTATGACAGCGGGGTGGGAGAGGTGTCTTCATGCTGGGATTCCCTACACCAGGTATTTAAGGGTGGAGGTTTCACAGGAATAGTTTGCAGCCAGTTGGTATGTTCTTATGAGAGATGGCAAGGCAAGGAGGAAGAGGAGGTGTCTGTAATACGTTAGGTGTGCCCAGCCAAAAGAGATCCTGGGATCTGGCTCTGGGCCCTAGTAGTTCCTGCCTTCTTCCCCTGTACACAGCAAGCTCCTCAGCACTGCAGAAGCTGGGGCAGCCTCCCCTAGAATTAGCTGTCATGTGTCCCTCAGGCCCTAGCTGGCAAACCCAGATGGGCTGGTGCACATTAGCCCCCTCTCCGGACAGCCGGAGCCACAGGGTGGTGTTGAAACAGGTGCTCAGAAGTAAAGCACCCAGTGTCAGGTGGGAGAGCAGGTTGTGGGCAGGGGAGAAGCTGTGTGGAGCAGCACCCCAGGAGAGCATAGCCAGCTGAGCCAACTGGGAAAAGTGCAAAGAACCAGCACTCAGTCACAACCTGTCCCCTGCCCGCTGACAGCCTCTCCCAAGTCCTATGCAAATTCAACCTCCTAGCCCCAGAGGCAGCTACTTCTGGCTGGGTCCTTCTGTGGCCAGCTCAGCTCCAGTCTGTCAGCAGGCCACCTTTGACCAATGGTGAAGACAGGGCCAGATAGAGACGCTGTCAGAGAATTTGTCTGACAGTGAAGAATTTGTCATCAGGTGGGTGGGTGGAGGGTATAGGGTACAGACTGAGGAAGGGGGAGTGGAGAACAAATTAATGGGCACTAGTCTGGGTGTTCTTCCAGCAGCATCTGCAGTTCTTACTGGGGCAGCCACCTTGTCTGGCATCCTTGAGAGATGCAAGGCTGTTTGGGGAGGGGGCACTAGCTGTGCTGCCCAGCTAATGGCTCAGCTGGAGTGGGGAAGAGCAGGGGGGGCTGTGAGGAATCAGTGGTGCCCAGCTACCCCCTTCTTTGCAGAAGGTTTGAGCTGATCCCACCGCACTGATTGATTAGGAGTGATGGACGGGCTGCAGGGCCAGGCTGGGGTGGCATGGTTTCTCCTGCCTTCAGCTGTTTTGCTCCTGTACTGTCATCACTCCTGGGCTCCCCAAGTTTGAAACTGCAAACACACAGTGACAAGATCCAGAACTGAAGATGGAGGGAGGGGGAGAGCAGTTCCCGCTGCTGATAGGGAGCAACCATGTGATTCACTAGGAGGGTGGGGTTGTGGAGGGGAAGCCTTGGAGCCCACTGGAGCCCTGATCTGACAGCTTGGCATCTGCAGGGCACTTTGTGCTGGGAAAGGAGATAGCAGCAAGGAAAAGAGTGCAGGGGAGCATTTAACCCTTGGCTGCCCAGACCAGCAGGAAATGGCTGTGGTCATAACATCTCCTCAGCCATTGCAGCTCTCTTGGTTTGGATCATGAAGCTCCAGCCCTGAGTAGCTGGAAATGAGGGGCAACAAGTTATTACAGGCTGGAGGGGAAGAAGCTGACAGGAAGAGAGCCCTGCCACTAACACCAGTTTGCTGCTCACAGCAGGCTACAAGGCACTGGTCAGATCCAGGTCTCCAGCGAGCAGATAGTCAGGGATTACTTGAAGAGTTCCACATCCTTCCTAGTGCATGGGGGTTGGAATGGGGCTCTCACATGAGTCCATGTGTGCAGAGCAGGTTGTGTGGCCTGGCAGGTTGGGCCCTGGACTGGGAGCCAGGACACCTGGGCCTCTCTCCTCCTCTGTTGGTGAGGCCCTGCTTAGCACCATAGGACATGGGAACCTTTGCAGCATAGCATCCAGTGGCCTGACTGCCACCCATCACAGAAGGTCTAGTCTGTCTCCTGGGAAGGGAAGTGTCTATGGGGAGGGGTCTTTTACCTGGTTGATCTTGGGACTGGAGGTGTTCTCTTTACAGTTCTGCTAATGCTCCAGGTGATTTCTGGCAAGTCACTGCCTGTCTGATCCCCTGCCACCCTGTAAGTCCAGCAGTGAGCTCTTTGGGCAGGGCTTGTGTCTCCCTACGTATCTTGGACAGCAACCATCACTGGGAAGTCTTGTGGTTGGGACCGCTGCACTATTGTCAGCCTAATAAACACTAGTTGTGCACCACAAATACCACACAAAAGGCTCATTAATACACTTACTGAGTCCAATGCTCAGAAGGTGGGAATGGTGGCATTCAGATTTCCTGCAGGGCCATCATGCAGCCTGTTGTGCATCCTCAGCGTGAGAGAGCTCTTTTTACACTGCTTTTTGCACAGAGCCCTGCCACCTGCACATGCAGGACAGAGGCTGCTCCCTGAAGGAACAGTTATTTGCTCTTGTGGTTGCTCCTTATTGTTCAAGGTGTATGTCTGAGCTTTCTTTCCTGAATGCTATTCAGACCCTGCTCTGCATATGGAATTATTCATTTCCTCAGGGGCTTGTCTCCAGCACACACCACTTTATCCCACTGCTCCACAAACATAAATTGCCTTCTCAAAAGCCCTTTATGATGAGAAGCAGGTATTGTCCCCTCCTTCCCAATGGATCTGAGGCACAGGGAGTCAGGCTAAAGTACCCATTCATTTTGGGTGCCCTCTTCCCCCTTCCTGTTTTTTTCACAAGCTCAAAGCACGGCCCAACTATGTTCAGCTGCTCCTGTGAGCACTGCTGATCTGGGCCAGGGTCTCAGGTGGGGACTCAGAAAACCAGGAACATATAATTGACCACTTGAAAAAATCCTGCGTGGTGACTTGTTTACATCACACAGCAACCCTGTGTCTGAGGAAAAGATGGGATCTAGTTCTCCAGGGCAGAATTCCCCTGCCTGAACCACAAGACCTTGCTTTCTCTTCCCACCTCATTCAATCCACACTTTCCAGCTGCCACAAAAAATGAGGCAAGGATACTACAGGGTTGTGGTTTACCTTCCCAGCCCTGCCTCATGCTTTGAAGAGGCCCATCCTGAATGAGGCAGGGATTCTAGCGTGCTCGTGTTATTGAAGACTGAACTGCAAATGAGGCATCAGCAACCTTTTCCGGCTGGAGCCTGGAGCTTTCCTCCTGTAGCATCTCCAGGTATCACCAGCAGGGCTAAAATCTTTTGGCCAACCACCTTGTCCTCCGTCACCTGAACTAATGGAGTGATTGACAGCAGTAGTAGGTTGTCATCCTCTGTGTGGACCACTTCTAACCCTGCCAAGTGAAGGTATGCTTTGCCAATGGATTTCAGCAATATTATTAGAGCGAGAGGAGTGGTGAGACTTGGGGAACTGTGGCTTCATTCCAGGCTCTGGAGGGGCATGGCTTGATTCCTGACATGTTCTTCTGTTTTCTCACCCCCGAGCTTGAGCCTTTCTGGTCTGTACGCCTCAAACTATGCCTCCCTCAAACACTCTGTTCCCCACCCCAGCACCCCAGCCTAATTTCAGTATCCTTGCCTGCTCAGTCCCAGTCTCCATTCCTCAGGTTTCTTGGCCCAGCCAGTCCTAGTCCCCTGAGGTTTGATGTCAGTATCTCAATCTTACCCAACACTTGCAGTTTCTCTGGCTGCCCACATCTACTACCAGTCTCCTTGCCTACCATTCTCAGTTCCCCTCTGCTCCCATCCTGGCTCCTCATCTGTTGTATCTTTCCCTTCTATCCCCACTATTCATTTTCTGTCCTGGTTTCCATCCATGGGCATTTCATCCAGTCTCATGCCCCTATCACCCGTTCCCCAGGCACTGCAGAAATGAGCCACAGGGCTCAAGAGACAGAGGCTGAATTTGTGAGGACACAAGTTATTCACTTCTTCACCAAGGGCTCTTCCTGAATGCTAGGTAGGAACTTGAAAGGGCCAATTGAGCTGAAGGAGCCAAAGCAGCAGGGACCCATTGCTAGAGAGACTCATTTACTTCCTCTGCTTCTCCTCTGGTCCTACTGCCAGGCCATGAATGTGCCAGGCTTTCCCACCAGTGGATTCAAATCAGCACCGCTCCATTGGACTCAACAGGCCAGATCCCCCACAGATGTAAATCTTTATAGTGCTATTGGAGTCCATGACAGGGGCAGTGAGGCACGTGAGTGGCTCCTTTAAGGCCCCCAGCCCATTTCAGCAGCAGTGTCCTGTACAGTATCTTGTGTCACTTTGTTGACCAGCCAAGCATGGGAAAAATGACTCTGTGATCCCAGGGATGGAGTGGAGCATAAGCACACATCCCCCACAGATAGTGTGGTTGGTTGACTTTTGCAAAACAAGAAGCAGCAAAGATAGTGATCTTGAACTGGCAATAGGGATGGGTGGGCATGGAACAAATACAGGCTAATGTCAGCCCTCTGGGAGAGGGGCAGCCCGCCAGCCTGTGTCCCCATGCAGCACCCAGTCTGATTCTTAAGCACAGTTTCCATTCACAGGCTGGAACCTCGACATGGCCCCGACACGGTAGACTTGGGCATGAGATTGTGTTGTTCTCTTATCCAGATACAGCCCAGTGGAGCCAAAGGACTCAGTTGAGTTCTTCTAATAATACAGATGTTCTGATTGGCCTTAACTCCTTCTAGGGAAGGATCTCTGAGCACTACAGCAAGCAATAGATAAAGCATCATAGTCCCTTCCCCACAACTAAATCTGAAGATGGGAAAACTGAGGCACAGATTGGTGAGGGGACTTGCTTAAGGTCATGTAACAAGGCAGCAGCAGAGCTCAGAATAGAGACACAATTTCCTGCCCCCCATGTAAAATTTGACCGTCATTTTGGGAGAGTGGCAGAGGGTTAAGCAAGTGAGCGAAATAAAGTTTCCTTTATTCTCTTCATTATTCACAATCAATATTATGGTAAATTCCAAGTGAGCAGACTTTGTGCTCGAGCTAGTGAACTCCTGGATGCTCTTGAAAGGCAAATGCATATGTCTAGTATTATAAGTGTCTAGCATTGCATGCACATCAGCTCCCAGACTGCAGCTGGCCATAAGGAGACACTCCAATTACAGGCTTAGCCCCTCAGCTAGTGTAAATGGGTGTAGCTGTCTTGAAGTCAATACCACAACGCTGATACACAGCAGCTGGGTCTCTGGCCCACAGGGCCTTCAACAGCACAGGTGGGAATGAGTCAGACAGATGCAGAGCCTGTGCAACATAGAAGGTGTTGGCTTTGCACATGCACACACATATCTAGAGCCACTCATATGCAAATGCATGCAGGTAGATATACATGTATGAGCATGCACACCTCTATCGTCACACACTTATGAGTGCATGCACCCACACACATCTAGCCCCATGTATACATGTGAATACATGTACATGCACATTTGCACTAACAATTATGTGCATACACCACACACACCAGGCTTTGCACACTAGCAGACTGTCTTCGTCATCATCGTCTCCCTCCACCACAGGCACCATGAGCTTCATTGCAACTGAGATGGGGATACAGAGCACTGGGACGGATCCCTTGCAGATCCCTTGGGATACATCAGCACATCTCCCTGAGGAAATCAATGTAGCGCTGCCAGTTTACACCACAGAGCAGGCCCTCTGCTTTGAATGTCCCTGTGCCTAGGACCTGAAGGGCTTCCTGTGGAGCTGGACTTACCAGGTGAGGGCCAGGAGAGGTGCCCCATGGGGAGACATGATACAGGCAGCAATTCACCCTTCTCTTGTGCCTCCCTACCATCACACTTTCTAGCCCTCAGGCCAGATTCACAAGCTGAGGTGTCATTCACAAGGCTAGCAGCCAACCACTTTGACACAAGGACCCAGTGGGGAGGATGACCCAACTTTCTGCCTGTTGCAGGGCCTGATACTGAGATATGGCCTACATGTGGTAGGGGTTTCTATGCTGTTCTCTCACTTCAGGTCACAAAGAGAGATGCTTCTCATTGCCTGTGGAGAGGGAATGCTGCCGTCCATTGCCAGAAGAATGGCAGAAAACAGAGCAACAGAGAAAGTGCCAAAAGACAAAGGGGAAAAGAACAGTGACAGGGGATTGTGGAGTCATCAGCTCTGCTTTGCAATGAAAGCAAATCACAGGGCACCTTGATTGGGCTCCTGGGGGCCTTCCAAGGGTCTAGAAAGCCTCAAGGCAAAAGCCATTTTGGTATCATTTCACCTTCCACCCAAGAGGCTGATCATAGAGGCGAGAAGCACTGCAGGGCCCCTTTGACTCCAGCTGACTGCTGGCCCCAGTCTCTGCCAGGAAAAGTTCCAAAATTTGAACAACAGCCCAACCCTTAGCTGCTGTGAACAGACCAAACTCCCTGGTTCTCCATGCATCCAACTATACTCAGCCAGTCAGTAGGGTTCATTTCTGCCAGGAACAGCTGACCCATGGATTCCTCAAAGAATGGAAGACACTATGCAGCTCCTGGGAAGGAAACCCAGCTTCATTCAGTTTACACTCCGCATGTCTCAAGCCAGTCCCAGGAGCTAGTGGGAAGTGGCCTAGTCTAATGGAGCACTCCCTCCCTCAGTGGATTCCCTCCATCCCTCATTGCCATGTGCCTCAGCTGTCACAGCCTGGGGAGAGCAGGTGTAATGCAGACTTCTGTACCCATTCATGCTGACAACACATGAGGCAGACCAAGGGAGGCATCAACTTGTGGTCTGCAGAACTGAAGGGCAGAAATTACATGGGCTATTCACTGGAACAGGGTAAGGGCCATAATTGCTACTTACCATTTGTGATAGGTATGGATTTTATTGAATGGGTTCATGGGATAAAGCATAAGAAGGCGCTAAAGGCATTTGCTGGTGACTCTGAGTTGGGAGGCATCATCCACGCAGAAGAGGACTGGAAGGACTGGAAGAGCTAAAGGACTCTCCCAGCTGACACAAGTCTTGGGTGGGTTTGCTTTCCTGCGCCACCCTGCATTGGGGCCATTGGTGTTCAGCCCTCTGTGCAAACAGTGATAGCCAGAGCCTGCAGCCTGGGAAGGGCCCTGTGTAATGACTGTCAGAGCAACATGAGTGTGGGAAGGAACAACTCAATATGAAACACCCTCGCACGCTCACCAAAGGCCCCCTGGTCCTGTCTGCCCCTGTCTGTGTAGTTCCATCTTACCCTGTCAAATGCCTCTGCACTCCCTGCTGCATGACCTTTCTGCCTCCTCCCCAAGTCCTCATCTGCCAGTCACTGGAGCAGGCACTGTCTCTCTGTGTCTGTACAGTGTCTCGGTACAAACAAGAACTGCTGCAGTCATGGGGGCTGCTCCAACATGTGCCCCACAAACTTGGCTAAAAGGAAGCTCTTCTCCACTATCAAACATACCAGGTTCCTGGTGCATAACAGACTGCACCTCCATCTGCCTATGCCCCAGAGTAAGGGCCTGAGTTCCAACTCACAGGAGAGGAAAGCTGCTGCCCAGCTGCTGAAGGCTAAACCAGTGCTAGGTCCTGGCTACCACAGGCTCCTGGGCCCCTTGCTAGTCCTGCCTCTGCCCTGCAGGGTGAGCCATACCTCCCTGTTCTTTGCAGCAGTGGGATTAGCACATAGGGAGCACTCTGACATGTTCATGTAGAAAGGGGTAAGGGACAGGGAAGGGAAAGGGACGGGGAATAATAGAACCTAGATGCTTCTCCTGGATTCTTGCCTTCCTGCAGGGGTCTCTGAGGATCAACTGACTCCCACAATTCTCTGGGGTTACCTGTGAAGTACCTGGTGCTGGCCTCTGACAGGAGCAGGACCCTGAGCCAGGAGACCCTCTACTCCAATCCAGTCCAGCAGTTGCTCTGTGCAAGGCACTCCGAGGCTGGTATCATCTTGCCACAGACAAGATGCCATAGAAGTGCTGAGAAATTAATCCTGGTTGAGCTGCAGCAAGCTGCAGCTGTGAGAGGGTTAAGTAGCCTGAAAAGAGACAGCAAATAAAGACAGAGAGGCTGTTTCGACCAGGTGCCCTTCTGCAGGGGAGACCGATCAATAGCGAAGAAGGGACAGTCAACAAGTCAGATCGCTTTGCTGGGCAGCTGGGTCTTGATGAGGCTCCCTGCCTGGCATGCTGCCGCATGGGCTGGAGCTGGACCCTTGGGTTTCTCTGCACAGGGGTCCTGGGAGTGCATAGGGCATGGTGCAATGGCAGGGAACTCCTGTCTCCCTTGCTACGTGGGTGGGGAGAACAAACCAGCACTCTTGGATCCAGATGCTTTGCACAGCCCCTGGCAGGACAAAGATGTTTCTTTGCACACCCAAACTTTCCACTGCCTCCCCTTATCGTGCTTTCTCCCTACCCTTCTCACTCTCCTCTTCTTCTATGTTTTACCCTACCCAACTCCACTCTTCCTCCCTGCCCCTGCCCTCACTGCACCACAACCAGCTCCTGGCCAGTTTTGCCCCTCCCTCCATACTTTGTCCATGGGTCTGCCCAGTCCTGGCACTCCTGCCCTGTTGCTCACCTACCAGGCCTTGCATAAAGCAGGGCATGGATAAGACAATGCCAGGCAGTACCGGCATTGTTCTTGCCCCCTCTCCCGAGTTTGTGTCCTCCCATCCTCCTCTAGTGGTAGCAGGGGCCATGGAGCTGGGGGTGGGATGGAGATGACAGCTGTCCACAACAGCTCCCAACAGCCTGGAGGGCAGCCCTCTCCATGCCAGATGCCCCACCCAGCTGTAACATGTCAGGGGTCCAGTGGGCAGACTAGTGGCAGCAGGGGTCCAGCAGGCGGCATGCCATATAAGTGCTGTGACCCTTGACAGGTGTCCTCAGATACTGTAGAGAGACTGGGGGGGGGCCAAGTCAGAGGCATGCTCCCCTCGCAATCAATGCTGACCCCAGGGCTGCAGCACAGGAAGTAGGGCTCTGAGCTGCATGTGATGATATAAATGACTCCACTGGGGCCTCACTCCTTCCTGACCCAACACCCCAGTGCTGGAGGAAGGCTATAGGACATTGTGGGGGAGGGCCCAGGAAGAGGCACTCTGCCCTCTGAGTCAGCACTGACCCTAGAGATCCAGACCAGGGCTGAACTGGAGGTGCTGAGATGTGACACCGAGACCCTAACTATCTGTGAGAATTAGAGCCTCCACCATCCTTTCTCAGAGAGGGGCTTGCATGCTAATCCTACTGCCTCTGCCAGGCTGAGCCCAGGGAACAGCTTGTGTCTCCCTACCTCCCTCTGACATTCTGTCTGGGTGCAGGAATCTTCCCCAAATCCAGCCCCATCCAGCTGCCTGCTCTTCAGTACTACAGTTGGGGCTGCACAGCAGTGGTGGGTGACCCAATTCCTACACTATTGGGCTTCTTTGGGATCAGGGCAATGAAGAAATGCCAGAGTTGTGTTGTTTTCTGCAGCCTGGGAGCTGAGATGGGTCTTGCCACCTGCTGCCTCTGCCATTGAGCTACCCTGTGCCCATTGGTACCAGCAGTGCTTGGGACAGGGACCCCAGCACTGGAAAAATATCAGTGGATTTGGCAGCTATCAGGCAACTGGTCTTTCCAGTTTTTAATTTTTTCTGGCCTCTTCATAAACAAAGGCCTCATGGCCAAGTCTTCTCGAAACCAAATGTTAGTTACCTGTGAAAGGACAGGTGGAGGCCCAGGCCAAGAGCTCCTGTTCCTCAAGCCATGAGACTGCAGTCAAAAACATGACCATGGCAAAACCAGCACAGTAGGGTCCATCAAAGCCTGCTGAAAACCCAAATAAGAGCCTGAAATCCTGTTGGCACACAATGCAAGGTCTGCCTGAGTCTGCTGAGGGCCTGGCCCAATTGACCTGAGGAGGAGCGATGCCCAAGTCTCTGTGGGTGCATCCCAGCTCCTCAGTAAAGTGTCACCATCTACATGTGTGGCGCTATTAAGCCAAAGTAAACTAATTAATTTGCTGTAGGATAGTACTGCCTGACACAAGTACTATCCCATGGCAGAATTATATACTCTGCTGCAACAAATGTGTAGACAGTGACCGGGGTTGGCTGGGACATATGGGTGCTACTGGGTTGGGCTGCCAGCTGGCTAGCCCTGTACTATAGCACCCTTGTGCCCCAGCCAGCCCCTCTGCAACATGATGAGTTGGGTCAGAGTAGACCTGGCCTGGCAGGGTAACACCTGGACCCCTGCCAGCCAGGGCTGCACTGCCCCAGCTCAACATGCTGCAGTCCCAGGTACACATGTAAACACTGCACCTGGGAGCAATAAATTCTGGCACAAAGTGTGCTGGAATTTATTCAGGCACATTAATATCACATGTAGATGCACCCAGTGAGTACTAACTCCAAGACACACATGTATGACAGGAAAAGAAGATCCAGGCAGCTCTTCCACCTGCTCCTGCAGATATACCCTGGCTGCTGGGAGAAGTACAGAGGGGTGCCACTGGTGTTACTCCTATATGGAAAATGAGCCCATGCTCACTGCCTCTCAGGGAGCTGAGAAACCCTTATCCACCACCACTCCAAGGGGGGACCAGGTCTACAGTGCAGGATGGGTCTGTGGGGGTGGTGCCACAGGGCCTCTCTATCAGGGCATGCTAAGGATCCTGGGTCAGCTTTGCCCTCTTATCGTGGCTAGGCACCTACCTCAGCAGCAAGCCAAGGGCAATGTGCTGATATGCCACAGTATGGTGCCACCAGTAGCTCCCATTGATTTAAGCACCTGATTTAGAAATGTTTTCTCACTACTGGTTTCATTAGGATTAGCTGGGCGATGCTGCAGTGCTGAGAAACAGGCAGGGTTCGGGGCCCTTCTATATGCTGCCTGCCAGCAGGGCACGTGCAGTAATATTTTTATATCTGCTTTCATCTTGCTGTATTAAGGCCTGGATATTCCTTTCATAAGTTTGTCCCTTATATTTCGATGTATAATTGCGTAGCCTGTCACTCTTTCAGAGCTGCTATCTATCTCCGCTTCTGACCCACTGGCTTTAAGCATGATATTGGCTGGTGTTTTGAATGGTAGGCAACATCTTATTATTTATATATGCAGCACTGTGAGCACAAAGGGGACAGCAAGGGGGGCTCTTTGCATTATTACATTTTCTAATTTAGCGCCTTTCACTTATAGGGTATTAAAAGGCCATAACATTGTTCTCCAAATTGGCCTTAATAGAGCATTATTGGTTCAGAAGATGGCGGTTTTAGGGTTTTTTTTCCTCCCTTGGCACTGATTGTTAAAGGACATTGAACAAAATTATCCAGGAGAAAGGGAAGTATTCAGAACTGCTCCAATTTCCAACACAAATAAGCCTGCAGCTCCAAAGGACTTGCTGGAGTGCAGCTGCCCAGGCAATTAGGCAGGAGGAAGAACAGAAAAGGCAAATCAAAAGGAAAATTCTGTAGACTACCAGAACTGTGGACTCAGCTTCTACCCAGCAATAAAGTCCACCCCATCTTCTCCCTGCCCCAGGCCAGCACTGTTCCCTGAAGTGATCCTGCCATCCCAATCATCTCACTGTCACTGCATGCTCCTCCTGGCTGGCTGTATTCCCCGGCTGCCTCTTGTCTTAAACAGAGACCGTCAACTCTTTGGGGCAGGGACCGTCTTTTTGTTCTGTTTGTACAGTGTGGTTATAACAGCACACAATATCCTTGGCATCCATGGCTCCCATCACTCAAGTACCTCACATGTAATGCTAGGGGTCAGTTTTATCTCTGCTTTACAGGTGGGGCACTGAGGCTCAGAACAAGAAAGCGATATATCCAAGGCCACATAGGGAGTCTGTGGCAGAGCTGGGAAGGCATCTGGCCCTCCTGAGTCCCAGCTCTGTGCTGTAAGTAAGAATGTCTTTTATCTCTTGAGGCTACTGTGGGAATGGATACCTTTCCTTGTGTTTCACTATACAAGCAACAAGCCAGCTTTGCAGTCTGGCCTCAGATTGCTACAGACCAGGGAAGCACTGATCAGGAGTCCCTTCTCCATTTTCTCCAGTTGCTGGAGCAAATGTGGAGGCTGCAAATCAAGTCACAAGTGCATTGGGTCCGGGCCCTGGCCTAGCACATCTCTGTTGGCTGAGTAGGAAAGTTGGATCTAGAGCCATCCAGTGCCACGGTCACAAGGAAAGAAGTTCAGTCTCCCTTATGCTCTGGGAACACTGCCCTTCCCACCTGGCCTCTTAAGCACACCTCAGCTCTCTCTTCTGCCTGGAGCCAGCTCTGGCACAGTCTGCCTCACTTCATCATGTACTGTTCCTAGCTGCCGTGCTCATGGTGTGCTGTTACTGGGGTCCAGACCCTGTCCACTGTCTACCTGTGCCTTTGAGATGCTGGGTACTTCACTCCAGTACTTGAGAAGTCTGTGCTGGGAACTGCTCTGAGATTCACAAATAAGATCCTGGCATAACTGCCTTGAAAACAGTGGGGTTTCACCAATAATGGATCTGACCCTCCGTTAGGACACTAAGAGATGCTAAGTACTACTGGCCTCAGGGTGAGGTGGCTGGCATTTAGTGTCCCTCAGGGTTAGGCTGGTATCTATAGAATCAGGCGCTTGGAGAGGACTGTGGTCACAGTATCAAGCCCTGTGCTCACTGGAGTGTAGGAAGCCGAGGACCCTTTTTTCCTTTGAGCTCTTCATCCCTAAACCACAGGCCATGGGATAGTGAACCAGCTCATGGTGGGTGGTGTGGGAAGAGATGGTCTTCTCACACCAGGCTGGGAGAGAGGAGATTCTGCTGAAGTCAGTGAAATGACAGCAGTGTGGGACTGAGGTAGAAGAAGGAAGAATGAGGCGGCCACTCTAGTACCAGCCAGAACCCACTCCCACTTTCAATAGCCAACCATGCACAGAACTGCAGAGGTCCAAGGAGGTTCTCAGATGTGCTACTTCCTCCCGAGGGTCCAGGTGTCACCCAAAAAAATCTTCTGTTGGGATAGGGAGCTGTTGTGGGGCCAACCTCAGGGGAAACCCTGATTTCTCAAGATCTCTGGCAGAACTGGTCAGTTCCACGTCTTGCTCATCTAAACCTCAGGCCAAGTCCTCCCCACTCAGTCACAGGACTGATGAAATGAAGGCTCTTACTCAGTCACTAGTGAGGGGCTGGATGCAGGAACCTCTGAGTATAACCCTCTGGCTATGCGTACAGGTCCTAACATCTCTGACACTGCATATACATGGGGCTGAGGCCGGTTGGAGATTCCTTTGGGGATCTGGGACATTTCAGACACTTACTGGGGTGGGGAAGAAAACCGTATCATATTCTGTGAGGACTTCCATGGAGGTCATTGGTTTGGAGAGCCTCAGGTGGAGCCTCCCCAGAGCATCTGCTGCTCATACCAGCAGCCTAGACCTACCAAGAAGCTGTTTCAAGCTGGGGGCCCAAGAAAAGGAGGCACCCCACATTGAAGGCTGCCTTTGAACACACTGGTGGCAGCGGGCAGGAGTGAAAGTGATGGATCTTCACAGAGGGCCTGGCCCTCCAAGGTCCCTAGCGGCTGCACACAGATCTCTGCTGCCTCTGTGGTGAACTGTTCAGCTCCCTATGGGTGATTTATGGCTGAGACACAGCGCGAATGCACTTTTTCCTTTTAATTATCAGCAAGAGAGAGGAAGAAAGCCCACCCTGCCTTCCTTTCCTGTGCAAGTCACTGGAAGCAGCAGCAGCAGCAGCAGCTCATGGGCCAAGATGGCTGTTAATTAAAGTGCTGGCGCCTTCTCCTCTCTGTAAAGTTTGAAGCTGTTATTTTCCACTCCAGCGAAGCGCAGAAAATCCGTCTGGGGCTGACAGGAATGACACTGTGGTGGTGAAGGGAGCACTCTTTGCGAGGGGGGGCAATTTGAATAAAGAGCTGTCCCTGCTGGCAATGCCACCCAAGCACAGGCTGCCCTGACCTGCCAGGAGACTAGGTGTGGGACCTGTCCTGCAGGGAGAAGCTGGGGTCTCCCCTTAGCTCCCATGGGGGGCAGTGGCCTGTTTGTCATGTGGTGGCCAGGGTCCAAAGACAAGCAAACAAGCACGGGTGTGCAAGAGGGGGCAAGGAAAGAAACAGCCCCCAGACAGTTGCATTCAGCACCAGCCCAGATGCCACCAGAAGGCAGGGGCAGGGACAGGCTATGATAAGGGCAGCAAGGCCACTTCCCCACCTGTTTCTACCAAGTGGGAAACTTCCTACTTACCCCCCCAGCCCAGCCACTGGCCCTTGGGCCTTCCAGGCTGTGCCCTTCCCCTGGGTGGGGGCTGGCAGCACTGGGAGGACTCTGGGGGTAGGGGGCTGTGCTACCCCAGTGTGACCCAGCTCAGAGATGCACGAGGTGGGGGGTGGGAAATAAACAAGGCGGCAGCAAACTCTGCCTGGACTAATTTGACAAATATCTTGATGGAAGGAGACGCATCTCACTTTATGCAACCTAAACACTTTAATGCAATAAAGTGGCTTGTGAACCAAAAGCAAACCACAACAGACAAAACAGAGCGGACAGGCACAGAGCTGGGGGGGCTTTTAACCCCCTCGCTACTGCCTCCGGCTCCATTTCCCCTTCCCAAGCACATCTCAATCAAATCGTTACTCCAGGTTGGGGAGGGCTGACATGCCTGGAGAAATAAATCAGGGAGGAAAGGGATCCCGTGCAAAGAAAGCAGCAGAGAGGGAGCAGGCAGAAGGGAGGGCTCTGATATGTCTCCCAGCCCTGGAAACAATGAAAATGTCTCACCTACAGAATCACGCTGGGGGGGATCAGAAGGGCCCCAGTGTCCTAAGCTCTGCCTAGGATCTGCACTGGTAGGCCAGGAGGCATCACGCTGCCCAGAGCCCTTCTAATGAGACATGCATAATGCAAGGCAGAAAGGGAAGATTCATATGTCATAATAGCTAAAGCTCCCTGTGGGATCCTGCCCTGGGAGCCAGGCAGCGCTGCCCAGGGGGCAAAGGGCAGTGTCTGGCTGCAGGTGGGCACTGCAGGGTGTGACCCCCTGCAGGCCACCCTGGGCACTGTGCCATCAGGGCAGCGTGCAAGCTGTCGCTGCCCTTCTGCTTTGCCCCTGGAAGAGCAGGAAATAATTTCTATTTGGCTGGCTGGCAGAGAGATCAGGGCACTGTCCCACCACAGAAGTCTCCCTCCCTGGCAGCACCATACCTAGACTTCTGGCAGCCCCAGGTGAACTTTTAGTATCAGGCCCCCTTTGCCAGAGATCATGATAACAACAATCATTATTTTCACCATTTTCGGGCCCCCTTTCTGTCAAAGCCCTGGACAGCCACCCAGGTTCCCCATGCCCATGTCCTGCCTGGCTCCCTGGGCACAGGGGAGGAGCATGATGCCTTCCCACACCCCTGTCTTCAACTTTTCCAGTGTTACAGAGAAAGTGTGTGTGTGTGTGTGTAGGGGAGTGAGAGGTCAGTGCACCTGTCTCTGGCTACAACTCCTGACAAGGGATCTCCACTAACCGCTCCTGGCGAAAATCAAAGCACTCTAATCACTGGAGCGATCAATCACCCGATCCATCGATTAAATGCTCCTTGTCGCACCGGGCTAAGTTCCTCCGCTCGGGTCCGCTTGTCACACGCTGCCTTTGTGCATGAGCAGAGAGTCCTATCACCGAGCTCGCGCTCGCTCTCTCTCTCTTCTTTTTTTTTCAGAAGTGGGTGGAGGTTGGGTGCACTGTGGGGGGGATCAATGGGCAGATAACGTCTCACTTGAAACGCCGGCGAGCGCCAGGCGGGGAAGGGAAGGGAAGGAAAGGGAAGGGACCACGCGGAGCCCGGCTCGCCGCGCAGCGCGTTGCCCGCAGCCGGCCGGGGGAGACCGGGGCAGCCGGAGCACCGCGCCGCCCTGCCAAGCCGGGGGACGCCTGGTCCGGGAAGGCGCGGCCGGGCCCCCTGCTGCCCCCGCTTCCTCTCTTGCGCCGTGCCCCCCCCCGCAGGCACCATTGCCCCCACGGGGAGGCAGCGGACTCAGCCCCTTCCGCGGCTCAGCATTGGAAGGAAAACTTTGATCGCGGCTGCCATCGGCGTGGTGATGATCCTGGTCCTGGTCATCCTCATCCCGGTGCTGGTGAGCTCGGTGGGCGCGGAGGGGCACTACGAGATGCTGGGCACCTGCAGGATGGTCTGCGACCCCTACCTGGGCAAGACCGCGGCCACCACGAGCGCCAGCATCCGGGCGGACGCCGACACGCTGAGCGACCACAGCGGCGTCCCGCCGCCCTCCACGCTGGTGCAGGGCCCCCAGGGCAAGCCGGGCCGGCCGGGCAAGCCGGGGCCGCCGGGGCCGCCGGGAGAGCCGGGCCCGCCCGGGGCCATGGGGCCGCCCGGGGCGCGGGGCGAGCCGGGGAAGCCGGGCCCGCCCGGCCTGCCGGGGCCCGGGGGCAGCGGGGCCATCAGCACGGCCACCTACACCACGGTGCCGCGCGTGGCTTTCTACGCGGGGCTCAAGAACCCGCACGAGGGCTACGAGATCCTCAAGTTCGACGACGTGGTCACCAACCTGGGCAACCACTACGACGCGGCCACGGGCAAGTTCACCTGCAACATCCCCGGCACCTACTTCTTCACCTACCACGTCCTCATGCGCGGCGGCGACGGCACCAGCATGTGGGCCGATCTCTGCAAGAACGGGCAGGTAAGCGCGGGCCCGGCCCCCCGGCTCCGATCGCCCCGGGAAAAAGTTTCTCTGCACCCCCCGGGACAGACCGACACAGCCTGCCCCTGCGGGCTCCCAGCCCTGCCTCCCACCAGCTGCTGCTGCAGCCTCCCCGGGCGCCTCGCGGAGCCGGCGCTGCCCCCCGACCGTACACACGCACCTGGCCGTCTGCCAGCTCTGCCGCGGGACGGACGGGGCTTTATCCCTCCTGCTGCAGCAGCGCCCGGAGCTGGGGGGAGGGCGGGGAGCCGCATCTCAGCGGGGAAGATCAGCGGGGTGGCAGGGACCGGAGCTGCCTGATCTGCCCGGGTCCGCAACTTCTTCCCGAGCTGCCCCCGCCCCGCTGTGAGGCTCGGAGGCGCAGGGATCGGGCTCCTTTGCAAGTTCCTCGCCGCGCCTGGCTCTGCCCCTGGCCAGGGGCTGCTGCTTTCCCCGGGGGGCCGCCCGGGTCCTTCCACCGCTCACACCCACCCGCTCCACTTTCCTCAAGTGCCCCCGGGCGCCCCAAGCCCCAGCTCCCAGCAGCAAAGGTCCACTCTACCCCTCCCTGCCAGATCCCTGGGGTGGAGGCGGCAAGGAGAAACTGCGCCCAGCTCCTCTGACCTTCTCTGTTAGGAGATGCCTGAAGGACCTCAGTGCCCAAAGCCCTCCGGTGCTGGGGGCTGCACAGACAGCAAGAAGCTTGGCTCTTGGCCCCCAAATAGCCTTGGATCTAAATCTGATCTAAAGACTTATATCTAAACAAGGCAGAAGAATGGGGAAGCAGCAAGAGGCTGCATCTAAGTTGCTCTGTTAGGCAGTGGCAAGGGCAGTATAGGAAAGTTAATTTGGGTCCCAGTCCTGCTCTGAAGCCAGGCCGCCCCCCCCACCCATGCTTTCCCTATAGTCCAGACCATGGCAACATGGGAAGAGTCTCAGTGCCTCAGTTTCCCCTTCTGTAAAATCATAGAAAATGAGGGTTGGGAAGGACCTCAGGAGGGCATCTAATCCAACACCTCAAAGCAGGACCAGCCCCAACTAGATCATTCCAGCCAGGGCTTGGTTGAGGCAGGCCTTCAAAACCTCCAAGGATGGAGAGTCCACCACCTCTCTAGGTAACCCCTTCCAGTGCTTCAATGGGATAACCAATCATACCCTCTTTCCTAAGACACTTCAAGACCCAAAGCTGAAAAGCGTGTTAAAAGAACGGGTTGGTTCCTTCTTTCAGCCACATCCAGTGTTGTTCTATTGGCCCAGGAGGCCAAAGGACTAGAAGTGCCCTGGAAATAGACCTCAGAGAGCTCACATCAAATGGGGCACCCCTCCCTTACTGTCCGAGCCCCCAAGGTCTGGAATAGCCTGGCATTGGAGGTGGTTCAAGCACCCACATTAAACACCTTCAAGAGAAATTTGGATGCTTATCTTGCTGGAATCCTATGACCCTAGCTGACTTCCTGCTTCTTGGTCAGGGGGCTGGACTTGATGATCTTCCAAGGTCCCTTCCAGCCCTAATGTCTATGAAATCTATGAAAAGGGAGGCTCAGTCAGACAGAGTAGGAATCATGGATGGGGCTCACCAGTCAGCACTATGTAGTGGCCCTTTTGATCCTTTCCATCAATGAAGTTTTCTTGTCAGGAGCATCTCCCCTGAGGTAAGAGAGTGAGGTCCATTGGCTGTGTGGGAAGTTAGGTCTGGGCACACACAGATGGCTTAGTCCCCCCAGTTCCTAATTCAGCCCCTTTGCCAGGATTAATTTTCATGCAGGAATGTTAACAATAAGAGCACCCAGGCTCCTGCCACATGGGCATGAAACCACTCTCCAAAAGGGTTTGCACCAGTATCTGTCCTCTCCCCTCCACCCATTGTCTGTGTTCTCCCTAGCTGTCTGTCCCCTCTTCCCCCGACACCCCAGCCCTGGGCTGGCAGCATGAAAGTGCTGCCCCACACCTGGCAGAGCTCTCTGAGATCCTACTAGGAAATGCCCTAAGGATGCCAGAAAATGTAAGAGGTTGTTTTAGACTCTTAAATCTGCCTTTCTGTACATTGTGTCACTGTAATCCCGCCTCCCCAAAGAAAAACTGTGCGATTTAAGGCACAGATTGTCAGCGTTAATGGTGACTTTCCTGTCACACTTTAAATGTCACCTGAGCTTAATATTCTTTGGTGTCACACACTATTATAGTGGTGCAGTCGTGCCACCATAGTTAGGGCTGCGTTTCAGTGATTCATTTGTAGGGAAAGAAAGTCTGAGAATCACTCCCCTCCCCTCCAAGGCTGTATATTCTGTGGCTGTACATATCTACCAGAGGACGTGCTTTTTCCTCCTCCAGTATTTCTTCTGAAGTTTTCCTTAGCATATACTAAAGAGCAGGGTCTGGCCTCAACAGCAAACTTGTCCTTGGCCTTCCCATTCCTAGAGGATAAGGTGCCTTTTGCCTCTGTCCACAACTTGGGGCTGTGGCCTGGCTCCTGCCTGCTGCGGGACTGATAACACTGCTCATGCTATTTATTAAACAGGAGCCACTGGAGGACCTACCTAGGATAAACCACCTTGTGTCAGGATGAGAGAGACCCTCCCCCAAGGGGCTCACAATCTGCAGAGACAACAAGGCAGGACTGGCATAGAGAGGGGAGGTGGCTTGCTGAAGTGATGCAGCCAGTCAGCATCCAATCCAGGCAATCCTGAATCCCAACTGGGTGCCCTGGCCTCTGGTCCAGCTCCCTTCCAGCCCCTGCAGTCCCTTAGGAGACTCCAGTTGGCAGACTTGGCTGTTACTCCATTACCACGACCAACTGATATTCTGTCTGAATTTCCATACATGGGCTCAGGCACACAAAGGGCTGAGCCTTGTGGCCCCAGATCGCTGAAGCACTTAAACAGCTGCTTAACTTCAAGCAGGCAAGTCATCCCATAGAGATCAACAGGACTGAGTCATGTGCTTGAAAGCTAATCATAAGATGCTGTGCCTGAGTGGCTTGAAGCCTAGGTATTTAACACCTTGCAGGGTCAGATGGTATTTGTCAGCTAGGATTTAACCCCACACCCATCATTTGTCATTGATAGCAGTGAAGGGGCCAGAACCAAGCCTATAGATCCAGTATTTTCACCCTATGTGATTACCTGAATAATAGCCCTAATTAAAAAGCACACTCTCTCAGCTCAGTTTGTTGCTCTTATGAACTGAAATCTGGAATCCACAGTTTTGATTGGATGGTGAGATTATGGCAACATTTTAAATGTGTTTGTTTACTTCTCTTATTAATATATATTGTGATGCCAATGATGATGATATTTTGCCATTAATGGAAATACCTTCCCCCTATTAATAGTATTGCTTCAGCCACATTCCCAAGGTACCCATCCCTGCAGCTTCAGACTGAGAGATGTATTAAAATGCAGACACAGTGACAGGGTCCTGTTCATGAAGCTACAGGGTAGGAATGTTCAGAGGGTCCCAGGTAGATCTTGGCTCCACACTCCCTCAAGCTTCTGGAGAAACCTTGATCATTGCTAATATTTAATACATTTTTCTCACTTTACAAAGTATTTCTGTGCTAGCCCATGCCAATGCTGGCCTGAGGGAGGAGCTGAGTGGCTTGCTGCCCTTGGAATCAAAAGGGAAACTCATGGCACTCCAGCGGCACAGGGTGGAAGGCAGAGTCAGCACTGAGCCTTGCCCCAAAGGATAAAAAGCTACATCACTCCCTTGCTTTATTAGGGTCTGATCTTAAACCCATTGAACACAATGTAGTACTCCCTCTCTTACCTTTGTCGGCTTTGGATCAGGCTTGCTTGGTTGCAGCAGCACATACACATTTTAAATGTTTAAGACCTGGATCCAGCAAACAGTTATTTATTCTTGAGAAGCTCTTTGTAGCTGCTGTAACTTCCCAACCCTGCAGGCACTAACTACCAAGTGTACAGCTCTCTGCTGTGAGCCGATCAGTTGAAGTCACTGAGATGACTCAACAGCAAGCATGTTGGCCCTGATTCAGGGAAGCATTTCTATTCCAGACAGCAATGAAGCTGGTGCTTCATTTTAAGCCATTGAAGTTAATGGGTTAAACACATGCTAAAAGTTAAATGTGGGCATAAGCACTTTCCTGGATGGCAGCCTCTGCTCCGTAGTTGTGTTTGCAAAATCAGGTACTAACAGATGAATTTATAGGAGCTGCAAAGCTCCTCGTCAAGAGTAAATAAAATCAGTTGCGCGTGCCTCTGCAATACAGCTTAATCATCTTAACTGCGTTAATAATCATGGTTCTGAATCAAAGCCATTTCCACACACTGGTTGCTAATTACTAACAAAATATCTCTGTTAAAATATTTATAAATCTACAGCTTACAAGGGTGCCAACTGCCTGGGCATGAAAAGTGCCATTGGGAGGGCTAAGTGATCAGTTCTCAAAGGGCTTGAATTAAAAACGCTGCTGAGATATTTTTGAAAGCAAATGACAGAGTAGTTAGATTCCCACTAAAAATAGAATGACGTTACTTCCTCCCAAATAAACCCAAATGGAAATAAAAGGCACAGGGGATCCCACCACAGACTTACAGACCCACACCGCCTTCCCAGTCCTTAGTAAACCCTTGTGATTTTGAGTTGCATGATAAGTCAGGGATAATTGTCTTGTCACTGGACCCCATGCCTGCTGAATCTGGTAGGAATGCTGCCCTTGACTTCCCTGCGGGCAGGATCAGCCTGTGAAGCCCCAATTAGACTCAGCACTTGAGGATGTTCTTATCTAGAAGCAGACAACTGGACCCATTGTCTTTATTTGGGAGCTGTCCATGCCAGGGATGTGCTGAACTGTTCTGTAGGATTGTCACCTTTCAGGATTGCTCAGCATTCTGCAGGATGGAGCCCCAACGATGCTTAAACTGCAAATCATTTGGAGCAAAGCCCTTTGTTTTGTTTGGACAACTCCTGCCACACACAGTCCTGATCCTGATTGTGGTGTTGCTGGAATACAAATAAATTGTAATACCACACAACACTCCTGCTCTTCACAAAAACCAATGGCAAACAATTTACTGCCTTGTACTAGCTAAGGATTGGGCCCATAATTCAGTCTACTGAAACTCAAGGGGGGTTTAGAAGGAAACATTGTAAATCACCATCCCATTAAACTCCATGACCCGCACACATGCAGAGGTGATGCCCCTGGGGAAATGCTAGACATTTGTCTTCGAATGAATAAATGTCGAACTCTGCTAAGCTTTGCCTGATCTATGGGGGCAAAATGTATCTTCCCAAACTCTGGTAAGATGGATATGCAATCCTTTAAAAGGCATCAGACCTGCACCAAATGCTGAATGTCATTTTTATGTATAATAATAATTTGTGTGTGTAAATGAGAAGGGAAAAGAAAGAGAGTTAGGACTCCTGGGCTCATTTCCCGTATCTTGGCAGTATTATTGTACATCTGTCTATTTGACTGAAGTCCTTGTGAACTTTTTACTGTAGTGTCTAGGGCTCCAGGCAGAGAGCAGGGACCGGGGGGGGGGCGTGTCTCATGGTTAGAGTGGAGACCTGGGAGTCAGGACTCCTGGATTCTCTTCCCAGCCCAGGGAATGGTGACATCTCAAGTTTCTTATGGAGGAGGAGGGAAAAAGAGTCACAGATTCTATTTCCATTCATCTTTGATCTCAGAGAAGTTACTTCACCTCTCCATGTCTCAGTTTTCCTGCTCTCAAATCCTGGATCCTAATGCTGATCTTGTCTCATGCAGCGCTGTGAGGCTAGATTCATTCAGGTCTCTAATGTGCTCAGTTGGAGGGGCTGCAGAAGGGATAGGTACGAAAATAGGAGGCATTAAAATGGAAGGGTGAGTGCTTCTGTTTGAATGGGCAGCAACAGAGACACCTCTATAACAATAGAAACCTCACTGTAACTAGCCACATGGGAATAATGATTACCTAGATCATGCCACGGCACTGTTGGCGATAGCATCTGCTGGATGTGAGCCCACATTAGAAAGAAATAAGGTCCCCCTGGCAGCAAAGGGCTGGCGCTAATTGCTGATGACATGATTGGAATCCATTGCACATCCCCTTATGCTCTGGAAGGAGGGTGCTGAGGGGCCAGCAGACACATCGATTCCCTCATCTCTGGCAAGGCTGATCTTTCCCACCTTGCATTTTCTGTAGGGGAAGGAAGCTAAAGATATTCCTAGAGCATGTGGGGAGCGGTCTCTGTCTGTTTTGTGGCACCTGCTGGGCCACCTGCTGAACAAGCCTCTCTGAACTGAGGCAGCAATTGTAATCATAACAAGCCCAACTTCACACAGGGTCTGCATCCCCCCACCCCCTCCCATCAGGTCCCAGTGGGTATGTCTCACCCCATGGCACACAAACCCCAGGATGAGATTGAGCTGTCACCTACTGCCTGGGCTGGGCTGAGGCAGTGCTGAAACCTAGATCCTGATATTAGGTTTAGGGCAGTGGGTCTCCTTCCTTTTAGTCTCAAGGCAGCCCTCAGAAAATGCTAGCTCTTAGCTTCTCCATGCCTGAAGAAGGGTGTTTGTGCTCAAAAGTTTGCAAAGAATAGTTTTTCCAACTTTAATTGGTCTAATAAAAGATATCACATCTATGCAAAGAACCATGTCAGCTCTTAGCTTGCACTCTTTTGTTGACTAAAAAAAAAAAGAATAGACCAGTTCTATTGCAAAGAACTCAGAAACACCACAACAGGGCAGGGTTTTTTCCTTGTGAATCATGCATATCTTGTGAATCATACTGTGGTGTCCTGGTTAAAAATCACTGGTTTAGGGCTCATCTCTGCTCCATATTGAGTATGCAGGGCTGCATCCCACTCCCAAGCAAGCACAAAAGCTCCCCCACAAGAGGAAGGTGAGGCCTCTCTTATGTGTTATGGCCCTGATCCAGCAGAGCAGAGGAGCACATTAAATTCCATGGGATGTAATCCCCTATGATTTGCCAG
This sequence comes from Caiman crocodilus, assembly GCA_030014935.1. NCBI lineage: Eukaryota > Metazoa > Chordata > Crocodylia > Alligatoridae > Caiman > Caiman crocodilus. The sequence continues at coordinate 80,965,985 of JAGPOW010003685.1, forward strand.
GTCCCTAAAGTACTCCCACTTTCCCCTCACAGTCTTCTACCACCCCATTGGCCCTCTATGCTCCACTATTCCCTTGCCTTGCAGTCTGCTTTCTGCCCCGCTCCATTTTCCTGCTTCCCCTCAGCCTCCTTCTGCACCCCATTTCTGTGACTCCTCATGGTTTCCTGTACCATTCTCTGCCTGCTGCCCCATGGCCTCTCTTCTCCCCATCTCCCTGCCCCATTTCTGGCTCTTACAAGGTAACCAAGGGACCAACATCTTCCTTTCAGGGCACCTATGGCTTCATTACTTTAGAGAGTTATGGGAGATGGTAGCTGTTTGGCTACTGTGAGACTGGACGTGGGAATCAGACCATCATTGAAACTCCTTTACACACCAAATATCCCAAACCATTGTTACTGCTGCAGCTAGGGCCAGGAGTGAACCAGAAGAATCCCAAGGTGGCAGAGAGGTAGCTGCTTTGGGGCTGAATGTGGCTGGGGGGCTGAAATGTGACACAAGGTGTGGTCCCTGGGGAAAATGCCCAGGGTTGTGGAATGGGTACAGCCCAGTGCTCAAATACCATGGTGGTGAGGGTGAGAATGATACCCTGAGTGGCATAAAGCAGACTCTTGTCCCCTGTTCCCTCCTGTTGGACCTCTCCATCCCTTTTCATAGTAGAAGGGAGGAGGAGGAAAGAAAGGAGCTGATACCTGCACCTGTGCTTGTATGTTACTGAGGGAACTTGGCTCTAACACAGGGGTAGGCAACCTTTGGCACAGGTGCCAGAACATGGCACTCAGAGGTATTATGCTTGGCACACGCACCTTGGGGCAGACAGTGGGGAAAGGGCTGGGGCTGCCACAACAAGGATCAGGTCTCTTGCAGGTTGCCTGCCACTCTGGCACACCAACATTTTACAAGTCAAGGTTGCGGGTGTGTTTAGCGCTCTGCACAAAACATTGCCAACTCCTGATGTAACACTTCTAACTGAAACAGGCAAGCAGGGCCAGGGGAAAGGTCAGCTAGCTCACGGGCCACTGACTTCTGCCTTATTACAAACCAGGAGCTGCAGCGGGTGGGCAGAGGTAGCGGTAGCAAGAAGAGGGCTAGTGGGCTGAGAGCCTCTCCTAGGAAATGATTCCAGAGTTAATTGGGAAGAAGCACTGCAGAGTCTGTGAAGGTTTAGCCCTTCAGAGAGCCCATCATATCCGCCACCCGCATGGAGGGCCAGGGCCCTTAGTGTCCTTCACTCAGGGCTGCTCTGGGGGTAAGACATACCCTGAAGGTCAGAGCCCACCAGTCTCATCCCACAGCTCATGCCCTTAATTAGATTTCAACCCTCACCCAAACATGAGACTCTGGGGTGGGAAGGGAGGTGTGTGGTCAGTGTCACTGTGTCCTGGGCAGGAGTGTGCCTACAGGCCAAATCTTTGCAGTGTGAACAGGACAGGAACAGTGAACAGGAGTGAGAGAAGAATGAGCCGCCCTGCTTCTTTGGGTATTTCTGATATGTACGTGGCTGTTACCTGGGCCAAAAGGTGCCTGTCTCTTCTTTTAGCCTGTAATACATGGGTTGGCAATGTTTTTGGATAGAGTGCCAAAAACACCCACAACCTCAACCTGTAAGATATTGGTATGCCAGGGGTGGACAGCGTAGAGGCTGCAAGGGGCCCAGCCCTTGTTGTAGTGGCAGAGCCCTGGCCCCTTCCCCAAATCTGCCCTGAGGGGCATGTGCCAGGAAAAATGCCTTTGCGTGCCACACTGTGGCACCCGTGCTGAGGGCTGCCTATCTCTGCTGTAACATGTAAAATTGTTTTAGCCTGTAACATGTAAAAAAAAATCCCCTAGCTCCTTACATTTAAGCTTGATAACTTCTTATTAACCCCAGGTCCAGGGTTGCTGATCTATCTTTCATTTTAGCTGAATTCCTACAGGAATGGTTCCATCTCATCCCTCATTTGGGGATTTTGTCTGCCTCCCATGCTGATGTGAAGAGAGTGAGGTCTCACTCTTTTAGCCTGGCAGTTGGTTCATGTATATGCATAATAGCTTGCATGTTATGATATTGAGGACTAAAGAAGTACTGGGATAGAGAAATTTGGCCCTTGATTTTATTCTTAGAATTAGTATTATGGATTTTACTGAGCAGTAGTAGGATTGCAACATGCCTGTGGTCTGTACAGAAATCTAAACCACAATACAGCTGAAATGAAGTAGACTATGTAACACGATCCAGTGACCAGGGACTCTAGATGATAACGATTACAGATTTATCCAGAGATTCCAGACCCATAGACTTTGGGGACTCCCAAGTTTTGCTATCAGAGCTGTCTTTCCTATGAAGTGCTGCTTGTATATAAGGTAGTCCCAGGCTGCATTACAGCTGTGCACTGCATTTTAGGGGTTTACTGATCCATCTTTAGGAACATAGGGTCAGACTTACAAAAGAGCTCAGCAGGTTAGAAGCTTAGTTCCTTTGAAAACCTAGCTCTTAATAGCTAGAACTGTCAGGACAATTAGCTTAGAACAGGCTGGGTTGTAAAGCTAGTTGTTTCCACCTCTCATAATGCAAGCTGTGTTCATACTATTGTCAGCTTGAACCTGGGACATTTAGCACCCGCAGCACAGGGCTGAAGCAGTAATCACATTAGCTGCAAAGAGGCTAGTTCTGGATGGTCACTAGAAGAGACAGGATCAGTGCACTAAACCAATGCTAAACCTGAGCTTCTGCAATCACACACTGAAATCTGCACATGTACCAGTTTAGCCCTGCAGAACGACCCCAGGTGCAACTGAGCACTGAGGCATGCTGCCACCATTTCCCCTGTGCAATCTCAGCGGTAGGCATGTGCCTTTTCTAGAAAGATCATTGACAAAGGTGAAAAATGCTGGGTCAGTTGCATTATAGAGAGGGGCCTATATTGGCTTGTATGCTGAGAAGAAACCTCAGCTATGCATGTAGAGACTTGCAGGCATTTATCACGGTGTAAGTGCAGAACTTGGTGAGCTAGGATCAACACTGCACTGATTACCATCTGAGCTGCATGAGTTTGTTCAATGGGAAGCAACTTTCTGAATATGTAACATCCCTCTCTTAAACGAGCTGCTAGTCCAGAATATTCTGCCTGTCATCCAGCAGGGCTGACGGACTCTCAGCTCTGTTGCCTGCTCAGATCAGCCTGCTCAGATCATCCAGGGCTGATTTTCTGGGTTTCAGAGCATGTGTTACCATCCCTGAATAAATCTGAAACTGGTTATTTGGGTCCAGATCGCTTACTCTTCTGGGTTTGCTCTGTGTGTAATGATGACAGATCTTAGCTATGGCATCCTAGCAGGGCCCGTCAATTTACCTGAAATCCAAAGAACCTGGGTCATGCAGTTTCGCTTCAGTGTTATGGAATCAACTGAGCTACAAGACAGAACAGGCAAGCTGCCATGGGAAGGGTGCCCTGAAATGGGGATTGTCCTGCAAGAGGAAGGGGACAGTTATGTAGTTTAGTGCAACAGGAAATGCTTTTTCAAAGTCCTTTTCATTTTAATGCTGGTGGAATGTTTGTGGATTTAAATCTTTCCCTTCAGCATCCCAAAGACAAAGGTAACAAATGCTATGCAGGACCCAGGCATGAGAACCATTAGGAGGAGCTTACTAGAAAAGAACTGAAGGCAACTAGCTTGGTTTTCGGTACTGCCTCCCAGAGTACTCAGCCCTGCAAGGCAGACTCCTTCTTTAAACCATGAAACTGATTTAAAATCATAAAACTTAAAAAAAAAAAAGAAGCACTTGTGCATTAGGTTCTATAACATCTGGTTTGTGAGCCTTTGTTATAACTTGGTCACATTGCTCAAACTATTCTTTGCAACCAGGAGACACTGGGAACCTACCACTCTTGAGAAACAGAAGCGTTCAGAGCCTGCCATTATCACAGGGTCCAGAAGTCAGCAGTTTAGGCAAAATACAAAACAGCATAATTAAAATGGAAAGAAATGACAGCACAGAGCTATGCTGTCCCAAGTGTAGTGGGGCAAAAAACGAACACAGACACAGGAAATTGGCTTTTAAGTTTCTTTCACATTTTGCCATCTAAAGCCCCGGTCCCGCCAGTGTACATTTGCTCATGACAGCAATCTAATTGAAGTCAATACTCCCGTGTCTAAAGTGCCCAAGTACTTTCAGAATCAGGCCTTAAGATGTTAGCAATGACGCAAGGAAGGAGATTTTGTTTTTAATATATGAGGTTTGATCTTGCTGGCATCCCTTCCATGCTCTCCTTTGTCCTGAAGGTAAATAAATCCAGGGGGATGGGTTCTGGGGGACAGAACTTGTTCTTTTCAGGATTCTTCTAAATTCCTCCTATTGATGTCAGTGGAGCTGAATGAACAGTGGGTCTGCACAGATTGGACTTAGGGACCAAACCTTCCAAAGAACTCAGGACCACGTTTTTAAATGTGCTATACCCACATTATTTCCCATGCTTCTGACCTTCTGGTTGGGCCCCCCACTCCTTTCTGCTATGTGTCAAGGGGGATTTAAGTCTTCCTCAAAGGCATTGGGGGTTGGCTGTAGCTAAGGGTGGGGTTTTGACTGGGGTGTGCCAGTGCTTCTGCTGGGACTTAAACCCAAAGCCTGCTAGCTGGAATGTCTTGCCTCAGGGTCAGACTGATTTGTATGGACTTGTGCGGGGTGGGGTTTGCCATCTTCTGCCGCAGGGGGCATGCAGTATACCTGGGATCTCTTGAGCATATATTAACAATCTTTTACAGAAGCAGAACGGTTGTCATGGTCCCCCCATTTTACCTGTAGCAGGTTAGGGTGTTATCTCTTGTGTTGTGTTAGGGCTGACAGTAGTTTTACTAAGAGGTTGGATTATGAATTTGTATAGGATGGTTTAGATAGGGATGATCCTGCCTCAGACTGGGGGTTGGACAACATGACCTCTGGAGGTCTCTTCCAGTCCTACTTCTCTATGATTTTATGAGCAGGGCATCTCATATGCACACAGAATGCTGAGCTGTTCTGAAAATCTGGCCTCAGATATTGCTCCTTTGAAAACTATGACCTGAGGCCCAGGTTTGCTGCTCCCAGCAATACTGAAGTCAGTGCTCTGCCAGACCAGAAGCTGGCCCTTATGGCTTATTTGTAAGCCACACCATACATGCTGGTTCTAGGCATGTGTAGTTGGCCTTTTTCTAAGACAGCATTCCACAGCTCTTGCTAGGCCAGGGGCAACAACAGACTTTACTCTGCCTGTCAACCTGGGTTTTAGCTTTTGGATTTTCTGAGGCTCTGAGCAATGTCAGAGGGTCTCACAAGCAGCATCTGACTTGCAAGTCATGGGTTAAAGACCCTTGCCCTAAGAGACATGGAAGGATTATTTTTCAATAGCTAGACAAGTCTTGGTGCAGATTTGGTGGTGAAATTTGAAACTAGCCTGTTATTTGGTTTGATGAAGACTAGAGCAGACTGTGAGAAACTTCAGAGGAGCCAGAGCCACGTAGCCCTCTGGCAGATGAAATGCAGTCTCAAACAAATTAAAATTGGAAGGGGTATTTTGAACTGCTTGGGTTGTCTGCTCAGCTCTAAATAGTGAGGGCTGTGACAATGTAGGAAAGGACCTAGGCATCACTGTGGACATCTGTGTGGCAACCCCTGCTCAATATGCAACAGGGAGCCAAAGACCTAAGCCTATGCTGCGATACAGAGGGAATGGTGTAGGAAAGTCATTTGGAGGCAGTCCTGATGCTGTTCTATGGACCAATGGGGCATCCCACCTGGTACTTCTGGGCACCCTGTCTCAAAGAGCAGAAATGAAGAGAGGGAAAGGCAATTCGCATTAGAGATTTCTGTATGAGGAAAGAGAGAAGTGACAGGGATGGGTTAATTTAGAGATGAGACAAGTAAGGTGGGATATGACAGAGGGATCTGGAACCCAAGCAGGAAGAAAGAGATGAATGGTGCTCTGATTTTCACCTCTCTCCCAGGACAGGAAGCAGTGACAGGGCATGACAGAGAAAGGTGACAGACTAAACCCATCAAAGGAAACATCCATTTTACCAGTGGGACCTGGAATTGGGTATCTGCAGGGAAGGCTGGTCTGAAAAGGGGAATGTTCCTTGTAAGGAGGCATAGGTAGGACCTGGGGAATATGTTACTGCTGGGAGTGGAAGGGTGAGAGAGATCAGGCTTCCATGTACAAAAGGGCAGTTGCAAGGGGGATCCGATTCTCTCGTTGGCTTCAGTTTTCCCTTCTGTAGAGTGGGGCAAGTGGTACTGATTTCCTTACGAAGTGTCTTGAAGTCAGTGGATCAAGAATGCTGACTCAGGCTTGCTCTTGGTGTTTCTGCTTTACTTTCTTGGTCCTAGAGAGATGCTGCTCCCTACTCCTCCTCCCCTCAGTCCTAGGAAACACAGTATGAACTGCTCTCCCCTTTGACTAAGTTCTGGTCTGCATGCCTCTCCTGCCCAAGGCCAAGGTGCTGCCAGCAGCTCCTGGGCATGCACTAACAGTGTACATGCACATGCTAAGCCATGATCAGTCCTGCAGGAAGCAGCTTCCTGTACTTCCATGCTCTTACACGAAGGATGCATTTGGCCCACACTCTTAGCATCTTTGTTCTGTCCTTTAAATAGAAAGGCTTGTCTGCTAAGCAGGTTTCGGGGGTGGGGCACAGGGAACTGCTGTGTGTTGCAGGATTGGGAATGAGGAGCTAAGGGAAATATTAGAGATGGCTAGGCCTATAAATAAAAGCACATCAGGCGCTATCCTTAAATGAAATATTCATGAGCAACTTCAGTGCCAGCCTCTTCAGAAGAAAGATGCCTCTTTTCTCCATTGTGTCAAAGGGAGGGGAGCAGAACTGACTGTCGGTGAACGAATGCAGAGACCCTCTGATGAGGAGGGGACTCACTAGGCAGCTCAGATCCCAGTCTGTTGAGCATTGTCTTGAGGGGGGATGTAGCAAGGGAAAGAGGAAAGGGGCCCCAGAAATTAGAGGCCCAGTCCTGCAAGGTGCCATGCAAGTCCAGGGATGTCCTGGGAGCCTTCACCTCTCACTGAAGACAAGGGGAGAAGGTGGACATTAGCACCTAACCAGAGGTATGTAACCACTTGAGCTGTGCCATACAGGACAGGAGGTCTCAGGTACCAGGACAATGGGAGTTTCCCTCTCCCTCCTGTCACTTTCTATCACTGGGATGCTACTGTGATGGGTGCTATATGAACACATAACAAAGAGCTGACCCCTGACTTGGGGAACTTAGCACCTGCCTAGGAGGTGGGAGACCCAAAGAAACAATGGGACAATATTGCATGACAAGTGGTGCCCTCAGCTTGCAGATCCAGAGGTGGACAGTCACACAGGCCCAGCCACAGCCTCACCACAGGTGCCTGCTCAGACCTAGGACCTCCAGCACATCCCCTGCTTGAGATTCTTGGCTGTTCATCTCCTCAGTGACAGTCGGGAGGCAAGAATGCAGCCTTCACTTATTTCCCTGTTTTGTTCTTCCTGTAGACTGTAGCAGAGAAGTGGAAAGGCCACAGGCATGCAACTCATAGAGAGAAAGAAAGTCACTGGATATTTAAGCTTTTAAGTATCTATTGCATTTACCCTAGTAGTATTGAGTGGTGACTTGATTACAGTGTGTAAGCACTGTCAGAGGGAGAAAATACCAGACCCTAACAAGTTTTTTATTGTAGTAGAGAAAAGAGGAATTAGAAACTTTAGCTGGAAGCTCCAAAGAAAAACTGGGCTCAGATTTTTAACTGTGAGTATGATTGACCACCGGAACAATTTCCCAAGGGCAGCTGTGGATTCACTGCCCCTGGAGCCTTTGGATCCAAACTGGCTGCCTCACTGGACAATGCTTCACCACAAAGCAATTAGGCTCAAAGCAGAGGATATGGAGTAGCAATTACAGTAATGGCTGTGCTATACCAGAGGTCAGACCAGCTGATCTCTGGGCTTGAATTCACTCAATCCAGGAATCTATGTAGTGTTTAAGACCTTACACACCTGCTTCTCTCCAAGTTATTGTAGGATCCCTGTTGGATAGACATTCCCCCTCACTTCCTGCCGCCAACTGCTCTGCAGAGTACTTGTGCCCAAGATATAGCTGCTGGGTCCCACCCCACAAGTGGCTGCACTGCAGTGGGGATGGGCAGAGCAGCCATCATCTGGCTGTTTTTTACAACCAATGAACTGGAGGCAAAGGTGAAGGATGCTGTACACATGCAAAGTCATGGTCATCCTTCATCATTGTGGCACCTTAGGAGCTCTGACATGCTGAGCAATTGCCTCAGAGCAGAAGCATGAGCTATCCCAGTGAAACAGGGTGGCCTGCCCCCTTGGGAGGGGCCCAGGAGCAGCCGAACCTGTGATAATCAGACTCAGCAGTGAAAGGAGCAGGTGGTGCCCATAAGGACTTGAGAGCCCAGAGTTTCAGGCAGGCACAGTAATGGGGGTAGTGAGAGATCTTCAAGCAGGCAGGTCTCCGAGGCTGCGCAGCTGGCTCTGTTTGGTGGTGGGGATGGCTCTGTTCTGGGGCCACTTGGTGAGTTTTTCTTGTTTGAGGGATAAGCTGTTCTCTGTGGAAAGCAGGCTTGGGAAGAGAAATTAATCCTTCCTGAACTGGGACATGGCCCACCAAGAGACAGGGAAACTGCTCTCACCTTTCCACGTGTGAGTCCCAGAGCCACTGGGGAATGATGGTCTCCAGCAGATAGACTGTCTGTGGGCTCATGAAGCAATGCCTTACCAACATTCAGTGAAAATGCGTGGCTAGGAATGGGCTCTCAAAAGGTTCCTGCATGTGATGCTTCTGGCATCAAGCATGCAAACTCAACTGCCTGCCTGGGATCTGAATTTTTTAACACTGAAATTAGCAAAACCAAGATCAGCCCAAGTCTCCTCTCCAAGCTGAGAGGCTTCTGGGAATCCTCCATTTGAGCTGCTGCGCCCACACCCTAGATTCTCTCTGCTCAGAGAGCCCCTCCTCTTTGACGCCTGGCTACATCCCTTCTCCCTGTCTCAGCAGAACCCACAGCACCCTTTCTTGGAAGCATAAACACCTCTTGTCAGGACTGGGTGGTTTCAGACAGCAGATCCTGCCACTTTACCACTACCTGCAGTGTTGGGGGAGACAGTCAGCTGTGTGATCTCTCAGATGTTGTCGTAACTTCTCCGAGAATCTGCTTCTCATATGTGTGAAACAGATCTTGTTTCTCATATTGGCTCTTGTGCCCAAGGCAGGCTTTGCACGGTTGGAGTAGACAAGACAGACAAAGCACGGGAGCAGAAATGACTCAGCTGGGGTCAGCAACACAGCTAGGAATAGAATCCAGGAGTCCAGAATCCTAGACTCTAGGCCATCTGCCCCATTTCCTAGTCACCAGGCTGTGCACCTGCTTGGCAATAGTCCTGTTCAGTGCTGCTTTTACAGCTGGGGGAAGTGATGCACTGAGAGAAGGTATGACACAGTGAAGGTCTCATGGCACACTAGAAGCAGGGTCAGGATTAGAATAAAGGGACCCAGGCTGGGCTCCATCCATTGCTGTTTTAACTAGCTGGTTCAGGAAAAAAATGAACCCGTACAGCACAAGTACAAGTGGCAAGCAGCTCTCCCACGCCGGAGGTTTTATCTCCATCTTTATTTTTTAACGTAATCTTGGTGGAGAGGAGAGGCAAACTATTAAATGCAAACAAAAAAATCTTTATTAAATACCATTCAAAGCGGGGTTTATATAACTGACAGGATCATTTAAAGCTCACACTGAGCAGCTGGTGCTACGTTTGCTGACACACTCCAGATGAATTTATATCCTTGCTCTTTGAAAGACCATTCGTTTTCACAGACAAACTACTTAGTTTATCAGCACCAGACAGGGTTTTTTTTCTCCTTTCTGTCCCCCAGCCCCCCTTACCCTCTCTCTCTTGTCATCAAACTAGCATGAAGTAGAGCAAATTCCAAGTAGGACCTGCACATGATTTGATAGCCAGTTCAGCTATTAGTATATGCCATTGGTTGCACAGCAGAGCACCCAGTTTGAGTCTGACTGTCGGGACTATCAGGGAGGCAGTGTGTGGCCTAGTCTTGAGGATGTTGTTGTCATAGCCAATATTCCTGGATTCTTATCCCAGCTCTCTGACTGACCTACCAGATGTCCTTGGGTAATGTTCTCCTCTTGGCCTCACTCTTTTTTCTCCTCCCCATCCATTTAGACCAGCGGGTTCCAACTTATCTGGTCCCACAAGCACAAGCCAGCACATGGAGCTACATAATCTGGCCTGTGAGGTGCCACATGAGTCTAGAAATGTGGTGGTAGGAATGGTGGTAGCAGCGGGCTGGCAAGGCTCCACAGGTCAGCTACAGCCCATGAGCCCTATCTTGATCACCCCTGATTTGGACCATGAGCTCTTTGATGCAGAGGTTATCATTTACATCCAGGTCAATGGGGCCGCAAGTCTCTTGCCAGCCAAGAGGTCCTGCTGTAACACAGGTAATAAAACATCTGCTGTTGGGTGTTTAACCTTGAGCCTGCCCCTGCTCTTTTGGTTCACATGGCAAGTCCTGCAGCATAAAAGTCTCTCTCTTCCTCTCTCTGCATACTCACTTGATCTGGTATGATTTTTAACCACTAAATAGGGCTTTGCATATTGCAGGTACTCTGCCAATGGCTAATTAGCTGCTGCATTACCCCTGTGAAATGTGATGGGAAAACTGAGGCCTGGGGGCAGGGAGGGGTTCACCCAGGGCAACAAAACAGTGCAAGGCTGAGGATAGGCTGGGGGATTCCTGGCATCCCACCTGTTCTGGAGCTCCCACTGAGATGCTCGGTAAGAGCATCCCTTCTTGGCTGAATCTGTCCTAGCCCCTGCCCATTAACAGGCTTAGATTTATAGCCAAAAAAACCTCCTTAACGCTTCTCCACTCAACCAGGGAATCGCTGCTTGCCAAGCGCTCCACCATAGGGAGACCCCGCAACTCCAGGCAAGGCAACCGACACCGTAAATCACTTGACTTCTGTGCAGAGCTGAGCGAGGCCCTTAGTGTCCTGGGGAGCACGGCTGTGTGCTATTAGTACCCTTTGCATGTTCATCAGGAGGCACAGAGGCTGAAAGAACAAGTGTTCAGGCCCGCATGCGCCTGTATGTCAATATCACTTTGTGTCTGCTTTACCGACCTGGAGGTAATTTGGCGTCGCTAGTAACAAATCTATGGCCACGGAGGAGCTTTAACAGTTGTCACTGTTGCCTGTCACAACTGTTTGGAGCTAGTGCAGGGCCAGAAGTCCGATCGTCCTGCTCCTACAACCCATGCTCTCTACCAGCCCAGGAATCTGTTTGCTGCTTGCATGAGAGGGGCTCATGACACACAGCAGGTGTGTTTGGGCCAGCCAGGAGGGAACAATGCTGCTGGCTCACTGCAGTCCTCCAGGGAGGGGCAGGCAGGCTCCAGTAAGGGGCAAACAGCAATGCTACTTCAAATATGAACTGTAGCAGAGTTGGTGGCAGGGTTGGTTAGTGTGGTAGAGATACGCAGTTGCCTTTGCTTGTTCCTATGTTCTTTCTTATGCTCCCATTCCCGCTTGGGCCAGAAGCCCCCAGCTGCATGGAAGAGGGCAATACCCAGGGTGTTTCTGCCCCAGATGGAAGGAGAAGACTAAATCTGCAGTGCAGTTACTGGGTTTAGACTAGAACCTTTGCTCCATCATACTTGTGGTCCCATCCTCTTGCTTTCTTGTCTCCCTACCTGTCCACCCTGTCATGTTCACTATTACATATTGCATGTTCTTAGCTCTGGTACTGTTCTTGTTAATCTTGCCTACAGAGGCAGTTATGTATATCAAGCACTGGTGTATTATGGCCTGTTGTGCCAGGCTTTGGGCACATGCCTAAGGAAAGACAGCTCCTCTACAATGTCAATTGACTGGGCAAAAGGCGAGAAGGGAGCCAGAGTCAGGGAGAAATCACCTAGGGTCACCCAGCTTGGCTGGCTCAGCTGTGAATACAAGCCAGGTGTCCTGATTTCCAGGCTAGCCCCTGAATTACATTGCCTTCTGATTGTGGCCAGGAAGCCCATTCTGAAGTCCACCAGGCCTGTTCCACCAACCTGAAAGAGGGGAGTGAGCACCCTGCTCTCTGCGGAGGTGCCACATGCCAGGGCCGCTACCCTGATAAACCTGGACTACTGGGTCCTCTTTGTGGCTCTGCTGCTGACTTGCTGCGTGGTCTTGAGTGAGATTTACTGTGTCACTCACCTTCCTTTGGCTCCATTTGACCCACTGGTAGAAAGAGACAGAAGAGCAGTGACTCAGCCCGCAGTGGGAAGGTGGGAAGGGCTGAGTGTTTCTACTCATGGCTCCACATCTGGCTTGGAGTGCCAACTCTAAGACACCTCGAGCTGGAGCCATGGCTTCCAGCTAAGCCCACCCCCACCCTTACACTTGTACCGCTGGCCCATCAGTGCTACGTAAGTGCAAGAGGCAGCGCCACTGAAGCAGCCTTGGCTTTGGATATGCCATTTATCTTCACTAGTTAGGGGATAATGTCATAACGGGCGAGTGTGCTCTGACAAGGCATCTCCTTAACGAGTGAAGATGAATGGCCCCGGTGCAGGCACGGAGCCGATCTCACCGCTGTTCCTGTTTATCTAGCAGGCGGGGTGGGGAGGAGGGGGAAGAAAGGACTGCCAGTCACATCGCTGACGACGCTCAAAGCAGAAGAATAAATGACTCTTTCAATGCTTTGTGCCTCATCAGCCCCGCGCTTCCACCCCCTGGAAGGGAGCAGTGCGTATGCGGGCAGGATCAGAGGACAGTTGCGAGCACCCCCGGGCACGCATGATTAATACAGAGAAGCAGCTCTGCATCTGTACAGTTCCTTTTTCTCCAAGGAACTCAGCAGGGTATCAAAGGGCAGGGCAATGGGGTCACAAGCATCCTCTGATCCCACTCAGGCACCCACTGCTCCCTTCTAGGGGTTTAAACACCAGGTGGATGAGGTGCAAAACAGCAAAAAAGTCCTTTATTCTGCTCATAAGGTGCAGTCCACTTACCATGACCTCCCTGAGCCTGTCTGGAGCACCAGGTTCCTCAAGCACTTGGCATCTAGCCTGTCCTTGGTGACTTCTCATTCAGTGTGTGAACAGGAGCCAAGCTTGCTAGAAGTCTGAACACAGCTAAGCCTTTGACAGCTCTGTGCCTCAGTTTCCTCTATGTAAAGTGATCCCTTTTCCTGCCTTCCCTCTCAGCATGCAAGCTCTCACAGGCAGGGTCTGCCTTGTGCAATACCATAATGCCACCATATTAAGAACCCACAAGCCCGGTGGGTATTATTTCTAGTGCATCAGTGTGGAAAACGGAGTCATAAAAAACGGAGGTGACTGGGTCATGCAATCAATTGGAGCAGCACTGAGAATGAGACCAGGAGTTCAGAGCCTTGGCTCTGACCCTGCTTGAACTCCACTGCCTCCAGGAACTCACCCTGAGTAACTGCTGAATGCTTTGGGACAGCTACAGCTCAGACTCTGGGCCCAGTGCAGGCTAGAGTTGTGGGTGTAGGATGTTGTTTTCTAATTCCATGTTCTCTGTGAATCCTTGTGCATACTGTGTAAAGATGAGATAATGTGCAATAAAGATATATATATATATATAAAAAATGTTCTCTGTGACTCTTCCCTATCATGCCATTTTCCTTAGTGCTAGTGTTCCAGAGGAGTGTGAAGCACTGGTTTGTGGAAGGAACCTGGCAAGTGTGCTTAGCTCAGGAAACCACCAAACTGCAACATCATTGACTGGCAGAGCCAGCGAGAATAAAGCCCTAATTAATAGAAGCTGGGAGATAAACTGATCGCATGTGTCAGCTCCTTCTTCTCTTTAAGCAGCAGTGGCCATCCTCCCTGCTCTCTGTCTAGCAGCACCAGGGAGCCAAGTAGTGAGGCCTGAGGAGGAGCAATTATGGGATTGGACTATCTAGAGTAGAATAGCCCACTTAGGCCTGGGTAGCATGCATGGAGTGATGTACAGGCAAAGCAAATATGGTCCCTGCTCCACAGTGCATATAGTCTAATTTCAGTGAAGCTGGCCCTCCTCTGGTTGGGAGAAGAGGGGAGGAGTGGGGAGAGGGAGGATGGGACAGTGGGGCTCAGCTAGCCCTCTCACTGCTGGTGTGTCTTGGTGCTGGGGACCACTGAGCAGCTGCGAGTCCCACACACAGAACAAACACATTCCTAGTCAAGGTGAGTTTCGCGTTAGGCAGCAGGAAGGTGAGCAAAGGTATAGAGCAGGTGCATCTGCTCTGCAGCTGTGCCCTCACAGACCAGTGCAAACCAGTACTTCTGGCCCAGTTATTAGCTGCACAAAAACCAGAATATGAGAGGAAGGGGTATTTTGGCTCATGGAACAGCATGGGGGATTGGGTGCAATACACAGTGAAGAAGGCTGGAGGGGGCTCAGGGGAAGAGATGACATGCCAAACAAAATAGCTTATGAATCGGCTCCCATAAAAAGATGTACCAGGACCTCCTGGCGTCCGTTATTGCTTTGTTCGTTAAATACTCCCCAACTGAACTCAGGCCTTCTTGGTGTCAGTACGAACATGAGATGATCCCTGCTGAAGCACTATGAGACCAGTGCTATGGCAGCAGTGCCTAGAGACCCCTGCTCAGATCCAGGCCCTGTCACACTGGGCACTGCATGGACTTGAAGTGAAAGAGGCAGGCTCTGTCCCACAAGGCAGGATAGGGGATTTATTGATTGGATTTTGATGCTGCCCTTCCCAGAAAAGGCTCAGGATGGCTTACAATACCAAACAAGGTACAGGAAAAAAGATCAAATATTACAATAGAAGAGTATATAATAAATAGCCAGATCCCCTAACAGTGCTCCCAAAATTTGACCTCTCCTGCTACATGCTGCCCCCTCTCCTCAAAAAACAGTCTTTTGGCACTTCCAGAAAACATCCAGATTTGGAGCCTCAGGGGGAGGCGAGGGGCTCCAAAGCCAAGGTGCAACTTCAGAGAACATGTGTTTCCACTCAGCAAACTTCATGTGCAAGAAGCAGCTCCTGTTTGACTTTAGGGAGCATGATGGAACCTAGTGTATGGAAGGAAGGAAGGACTGCCCTCTGCACCTCACACAGAGGGGACATGAGGTCTCAGAGATGTAGGGCAGGCTGTCCAGAGCTCAGCTCCCATGCAGGCACCTCAGTCAGGGCCAGATGCTGAAGAATTCAGGAACTGAGGGGGATGACGGGCTCAGCTAATACCCAGATGCAGACTGTGGCTCAGAGAGAAGGCAGCAGCCTCTCCCCAGCTCCGCATGCTCTCAGGCTCTGGCCATCTGCACTTGGGGTAGTTCCCAGTGTGCCCTTGCCCTGGGACACCTTGCAGTTGAGGTCAATGATCCAGATGCATGTGCCACAGTTAGAGGTGCCAAATGGCTGTGGCAGTGTCCTTCCTCAGGCTCTTGGTTTGTTGGTTGGTATCTGGACCCCAGGGGCCTACAGTCTTGGCTCAGTGCGTTACGGGAGCCTGTACACCTTCACTCAGGCATGTCTCTTGAAAGCACCATTCTGGAGTCTCTTTCAAGCAGAGGAGCCATGAAGTGCCCAAGCTATTAAGACTCCTGTGGGGACTTCTCCAGCCCCCTGCAAAGCACACTCTGATGGAGACAGGGTTTGCCATTCCCTACAGCTCTTCTACTCCCAGCCGGCACTGTCTTGTGATCCTATCAGTCTTTTGCCTGGAGCATTCTGTCTTCAATGGGTTATGCCAGGGGCTCTCTAGCTCACTTGCAGCATTGGCTACTGAGAGAGTTTCAAGGATGCCATCTTTCCCTGTTCAATCAGACTCTGTATCTAAGATATGCACTTAGGGACTCAGTGCAAGAAGGGACCCTGGAATACCTGTCCCCATGCAACCACAGAGCTCCATGCCAGTCATCCAGGCAACAGGGAGCCCTGTGGCAGCAAAAGGGAGGAAGTGTTACCCATGGTTTGAAGGCCCTCACAGGACAGGAAAGGCGTTTCCCACCCAGCTTCAGCTGTGAATAGCTGGGAGTTGGATCTTCCAGAGTGAGGGCCAGAGAGTCAATGAGAAGTTTCTTCTCCCTTCAACAGCACCTCCCATGCAAGGGTCCCCGAGACCTTTACAAACACATGAACCATGTCACTCCTGCAACAGCTTATATCTGTCCCAGAGATTCTTGGATTGACAGAGGCTTCTGTGGTGATACCTGAAAGGCTCTGACAATGGTATCCTGCTCTTTATTTTGAACACCCAGTCACCACCAGTGGAAAGGGATGTGGAGGTGCAGAGCAGGGAAACTGCTCCCCCAAGTGCTCCCAGAGAAGATGAAAGAGCCAGGCAGGTACAATGGCTCTGATCTGTACCCAATCAGGATGACCAGGTCTTCTCTTTCTGACTCTCTCAGTGTAGGGGAGCAGAGGGTACTTCTCCCTAAGCACCACACCTGATGGAGTAATGCCCTAATGGACAATCTGAGTCAAAGGGAGGTGGCAAGCACACATTGCTTACAGCCTCCAACAACAGTTGGATTGCAGAGATTAAAGGTTAGAGCACCAGTAATGGCATCATAGCTTCAGCCTCCCAGGCCTGGGGGCTGCAACCAGACTATGGCAATCTACTGAGGTGCCCAGCAGAACAGGGGTTCTGATGACCTATGGGCTGTGATAGGCTCTGCACATGGAATAAGTGTAACACACAACTCATAGAATACTGGACATTTATATTAACTTTAGGCTCTTTAACTTAAAGTGACTAACTTTGGCTCCCACTGCAAAGCTCCTACTGTTTTTTACATCCCCCTTTTTCAGAAAGATTTGAATCTCCTAGAATCAAACAATTAGTCTCTCTACATCTAGCATATTCTTATCACTCTACTTCCAGAGGCAGTAAAAGAAGCATTGGTGTCCCTTTTTTCCTTTATGCTTGAGTTGTCCATCTGAGACTCCACACATACAGTAGACTCATCTGATATTTCTTGTTTTTCTGATTGGGCTGTTGACACAGGTTCAATTTGTTCCTCTTCTTCATTTCTCTCTTGGACAGGTCTATCTGTTTTCATCAGATCCCCTCTGTTTCTTCCATATACATCTTCCTCCTCTGTCTCCCCCATGTAAGAACTCAGAGCGACGAAGTGTTTAATCACCCTTGCAGGTTTCCATGTCCTTTCTAAGTGACTGTAAACAGTGTCTCCATTTTCTAGAACTGCACACTTTAGCAAAATGGTTGTTTGCTATGACTGCAACGTTTTTGCCAGTATGCAGGACAGCATCTTGCAGCATGATTATAGCCATGTTTTAAACAGCCTTTCATTACCTCTAATCTATCTTTGTTTCATTTCTTCCACTCGTGTCAAATCTACAGCCCTTCAGAGGGTTAAATTAGCCTCCCTTAACAATCTTGAGCTCATTGTCTGACAGAAGACTATACACAACATGATCCTTAATGAGGGAGTCACACAGTTCCCCAAATTCACAAGTTTGTACTGCCAGCTTAAACTCAATCACAAAGTGGTCTGTATTTTCCCCTTCTCCCTGACTTCTGGTGAAAAACTTATGCCTCTCATATATCTTGCTATTCTTTGGTGCACACTGTTATTCTTTGGTGCACAGTGTGTCTCCAACTGCTTCATTAAGACTTGCATTTTCTATCTGCTGCCTAAATGTGTTAAATTCCTCTATTGCTTCCTCACCTGCCACATGAAGAAACAATGTGGTATGCAGCCTTTCATTGTTCTTGTCAGCATCACTTGCAATGCAATACAGTTCACATGCTTCCTTCCACTTTGTCCAGTTCAAACATGAACTTTCCTGGAGCCTTTGGCTGATGTATTTTGTCTATCCTCTAATACTTCCAGTTTTAGTTCCCACACCATGTAGTATTTGTAACGCATATACCTCATTATATTTATTACTTTTGGTGTCTTTAATTAACTTAAAAGCACTATATATACATGTAAGTGACTGTTTTTGTCCCCATGGCACCCTATCTGTGTCTTCATTCCTCTCCAGCTGTTGCCTGTCCTCCACACAAGGCACCTCTGATAACTTTGGTTTCCACTCCAAAGTTTCTACAGTCATTAAACACTGAGCTTTTCAACAGAGACTGCAACAGAGCCATGCAGCAGCTCATGGGTAGGGACCTACTTAAATTGCAGCGAGACAAAGGGTTTTTCATTGGCCACTCACAACTGTAGAGCCAAGTTCACAGACATTTTGCAGCAGCCTCAACCCATGCTGATGATTGAGGGAGAGGCAAAAACCTCATAATTAAATAGCAGATTCTGTGGAAATATATAAATTACTGTATTATTATAAATCTGATTATTAAATTTAAATCTAAATATTTGCATTCTGGGAAACATTTTTTGGGGGGTCAGTTCTGTGGGAAATCTCAGCCATTTTTCATGGCGATTGTGGAGATGGCCATTTTTCATCAAAATCAGGAACCACAGTTTAAGTAGGTCCCTATTCATGAGGCTATGTGTGCAGCAGAGATGACTGCAGGATCTGGGCCACAGGAACCACATGGAGACGACAAAGCAGAAGGCAACGTTAGATGGGCAGATCCCAAAGCAGGACTAGTGCTGGGGATCTGACACATGCTTCAGAATGAAGATTTTTCCCCTTTTCCTGCCTTTGGTCACCCCCTGTCAACTGGTGCATTTGATACCAGGTTGGCATGTTGTGCCCCCGGGCGTCCCGGGATCCCCCGGCGAGGGGAGCCAGCATGGAATTTAGCCATAGTAGTTTCCACCTGCTGCACAAAGCAGCATGGTGGACAAAAGGTGCTATGGCAACATCCTTTCCAAAGCTGATGGCTGCACCCCCCGACCCCAGTTCACTCAGGATGTCATTAACCCCACCACAGTAGTAGCAGCATTTGCTCTGACACTTGAAATAATGGATCTTGTGCCCTGCCTGACACTTTGCTCTCTGGAATGTGATGGGACTTGGCGTTGATAATGCAGGACAGCTTTATGGGGATGTGCTGGGGGCTTTGGCACAGGAGGGGTTGGCAGGTAGAGTTTTTGGCATCTGGGTGCATGGGAAAATTCTGAGGATTGTGACCCCTTTCACCTGGGTCTGTGTCAAAGGGATCAGCAGAGAAAGAGTTAACAAGTTTAACAGTCACATTGTCTTTAGGTTTTAGAGCAAACATCAATGGGGCTAGCTTGAGCTCTTCACACCTGGGCAAAGCTCTAGTACCAAGCTGACACAGACTCTGGCAGCTGCCACTGGATTGATCACACACTGTCCTTTGCACCCCAAAGGCTTGCAGCCTATTTTTAGAGGAAGAACTCTGATTGCAGAGCACAGCTTCTTAGTATATGCGGGGTGAGGGAGTGCATGAGCCCCTGGTCATGAACAACAAATCTCCTTCTAAAAACCTTCTTACCAGAGACAAAAGAGCCTGGAAGCTGCAAGTGTAGGCTGAAGCTATATGTGCCAGTCACGTGGCAGCAGCACATATGGTGCAGAAGGCTTCCATGGTGCTGAGACTACATTGCCCAGTGTCAGCACATTTTGGGCTGGGCAGCAGGAAAGGAGGCAAATGCACCTTAACCCTGGTTTTCACCTTCACTTTCACCCCGCTACTATAGACCACACTCCTTGGCAAAGCTGTTTCAAGTACCGTTATGAAAGGGATTTGGAGCCACATCCCCAGCTGATGTAAATCAGAGCAGCTCCAGGAAAATCAAGGGTAGCTTCACAGGTTTATGTTATCTGAGGTTCTTAGACCCTCCTCCTGTTTTACAGCAGTTCATCTCCACTGAAATCAGCAGCTGTGTTGCAGGGGTGACCTGGGGAGGTCCTAGCATTAGCAGACTTATAAGCGAGGCCCTGAGTCATCAAGCCTGCTCCCCAGCAATGATCTAGTATAATCCTGTTCATCAAGCCCTGTTTCAAAGCCACTTTGGTTTCTGGCCTGATGACTCCTACTGCAAGGTTGTTCCACAGTCTCCTATTCTGGGGTTAAAGACTTTCTCAAGTTATGCCTGGACCATTTATGCCCATTGGCTCCAGCTGCCACAGATTGGTACCACTCCAGAGCTCCTCTGGCATCCATAGCACTATACCTGTTAGTACCAGTCCAGCCTTACTACTTTAGTCTCTTTTCCCAGTAGTCTGGGCTCCCTCGTAGTCCTGGGAGTGCAAAACAGCAGTCAATCCAATTTCAGCTTCTGGTGACCCTGATGACATTACACCAGTTTTCAACAGCTGAGGATCTAGCCCAGAAGTTATTTCAGAAGCCAGCTCACAGCTTCTGGATGAAATCAAACAAAGGCCCAGACATGGAAGGGAGGTCTGTACAACAGACTGCAGGGTGATCCAGGGATTTGCCCTAAAGCAGCTAGACTACTTCCAGGATCCAGGCAGTATTTCTGCAGCTAACATGGACACCTGTATACCGTACTGCAGCCTACCTGAAAGGCAGTGGTGGCTGGGTGGCTACCAGTGAGCCTGGCCAGTTTTGGTCAGATACATTTGCAAATCCAGCTCTTTACAGGCACAGTATATCACAGGCATGTTTGGCCTTGAGCTCTTCTGTAAGTTTGGCCCCACTATAGGCACACAGAACCTGTGACAGTCTGACCCACAGGATATGATTCTCCTTCCCTTATGCACACTGTAGCAAGTGCAATTACAAGATTACAATGATCAGCATTTTAGAAATCTATGTAACCACCACATGGGCTGTAGCCTGAAACACCCCACCTGCATTTTATTGAAATACTTAGCACTTTTCATCCCACAGATAAGACCCAAAGGAAGATCAACCAGTCAGTTCTTCGGTGGACCCCAGAATTAATATCAGTGGCAGTCCCTCAAAGTCAAGGATGATATCCATCAGACTTGATGGGTCCTCAGGTGACTGAGGAGCCTGATTCTGGATGCACACTTTTTTGGCAATGGGGGCATGTTGTTGCACAGAGGAATGGGATTCACAGTCCCAGGTTGGTCTTCTCCTTTTTCCTTCACCACCACCATTCTGCCTCAGTATCGAGTCATTGGGCCTTGAAGTGGCATGTGCCTTGGTGGACCAGGTGGTGTTACACAGAATGGTCAGCAGCTTACTCCTCCCAGCCATTGGTGTTGATGCCTCCATGCTTAAGGGCAACCTTGAGTAAGTCTTTGTGCCATTTCCTTTGGCTGCCCTTTAAGTCTTGGCCAACAGAAAGCTGGGAGAAGAGAATCGGGTGAGGGAGGTGGTTCTCGGCCATCTGGACGCAGTGGCCCATCCATTGGAGTTGATTTCTCAAGAGTAAGGCTTTGATGCTGATGGACACAGCTTCAAGGAGGAAACTCACACTGGTCAAGTGATCCTCCCATTTGATCCCCAGGATTTGACCCAAGCATTGCTGCTGAAAGCTCTCAAGGGTCTTAATATGGTATTGGTAGGCGATCCAGGCTTCACTGCAATAGAGGAACATGTTCAGCACAACTGCCTTATAAACCAGGATCTTTGTTGAAGAGCTCTATTTTTAAAGACACGTTGTTGCAGCTTGAAAAAGGCATCACTGGTACAGTTGACCCAGTGCTGAACTTCTTCATCAATGGTAGCCCATTGAGACAGGTGGCTGCCGAGATATGGAAAGTGCTCCACGTACTCCAGAGCTTTCCTGTCCACGTAGATAGCATGAGGGATGTTTAGCTGGCCTGGGGAAGGTTGGTGGATGTGGCGGGGCACTGGCTGTGCCCACCACTTTCTGAGGCCCGCGAAGGGCTGCATTGGAGAGAGGCCCACGAGGGGCTGCATTGGAGAGAGGCCACACTTTCTGAGGGGGGAAGGTGTGTGGCAGGGCACTGGCCATGCCTGCCACTTTCTGAGGCCCGCGAGGGGCTGTATTGGAGAGGCCTGCGAGGGGCTACATTGGAGAGAGGCCCATGAGGGACAGTATTAGGGCGTCCCAGAGAGCAGGGCGGTGATGAAAGCCCCAGAAAGCGGGGCGGCCCAGAGGTAAGGGGGAGCTGTAGAGGTGCCAAGGAGGCTCCTGGTCCTGGGCATGATCTGAAACTGCACCCTGCCGGGAGTGGGTGGCCTAGTGGGTCTCTCAGTGGCACGGGAGCCCCCAGGAAATGCCAGGCCACTTACCACCCTGGTGAAAGGCAAGTTGGGGTGCCATAACCCCTTGCCTCACCCTGTGTGGGTAACCCGTTGGTTCGTGTGAAGGGCCTAGAAGGTGGACCCAGAGAAAGAGAGAGTGAGGGGCTAGAGACCCAGCCCGAGCGAGAGAGTACCCTTGACTGGCCCAAGCTGGGGCCAGGGCTAAGGGAGACAAAACAGCCAGGGGCCCACCACGAGGGATGCCCAAGAGCCGGGGGCCTGGGGTCCCGACTGGCCTGGAGGTGAGTCAGGGCTAGGTGCCGGAGGTCCCGGGGGGACCACACCCGAGAGGGGAAGATAGCTTCGGGGGGCTAGGTAGCCCGGATGATGGCAGAGAAGCCGCTTGATTGGAGGGATCATAGAAGGGTCCTGTTTGGATGATTCTGAGGCCCAGTGTGGGCCCGGTGATTAGAGGAACACCAAGATGCCATCTGCGAGGCTTGGGCTGCAGTACTGGGGATGGATAGGAGCCGCAGATATCGCTCCCTGGCATCGGGGCACGAATGGGCAGCCTCCCACTTAATTAACATCAATTAGAGAACCAATTAAGATCAAGTCGTGGCAGGAGAGAAAGCGGGCGGTTAGCCCATAGAGCATGTGGGCGGGCTGTAGAGGGTGGCCCCGGGAGGCCCGCTCTGTCACAGTGGAGAACCTTTGTCTTGGCAACACTCACGGACAGGCCAAGTCTTTTATATAAAGCATTGAAGAGATCTAGGGTCACTTGCACAACCTGTGTAGAGTGAGCCATCACATAGCAATTGTCTGCAAACTGAAGGTTGTGGATATCCTTGTTGGTAAGTTTTGTTTTTGCCCAGAAGTGCCCAAGATTGAAAACCTTCCCATCCAGTCAATACTGGATACTGACGCTGGATGGTAAATCATCTCGACTGAGGTTGATGATGACAGTCAGGTAGATGGTGAACAGGGTGGGGATGATCACACAACCTTGTTTGACCCTGGTCCAGATGAGGAACCCAAAATTAATATTACTCAGTAAAAATACACAGGAGCTAATACATGTAGTGCTGCAGTCCAGAGACGATTTAAGACTGGGAGATGCAAGTGATACTTCCCCATGGTGAAGTTTGGCCCTGCAAGTGGAAATGGCATCCCTGACTCTCCCACAAAGTCTGCATAGGCTTCTTGAAGGTAGTGTTGTGAACTGTCAGGCAGCAAGTGGGTGAAAGTCCACAGGCTTTGTTCTCCTAGCTCATCTGGGCATTTGTGAAAAGTTCAAATTACAGGTTAAGTACAGACTGTCAAAAAGGCCAAAGCTGAATAGATTCAGTCTTTGCAGGTTAATTTAAGCTGCGTAGATTGAACCGATAAGCAAGTGAACAGACGTTCACTTTTGATTGCAGGAATGCAGCCACATGCTCACAGTGGCCCAGGCCAGAAGCCAGGGGGTAGACAGCTTGGGCGAAGGCTAGCTCACCCACCCTGCAAGGGTAGGGGATGCTTGCAAGGGAGGTCCAAAACATCCTGGGAGGCTGGAGGACTGTGCATTAACTTGAATCTAAAAAGCATCTGGGACAGTAGTTAAATACGCAGATTTAACCTAAATCAGTTAAATGGCTTTTGGCTGTTTTGAAAATGGTTTACATGCACTGAACTTCATTTGTTACAGATTTAAACTGATTTTCAATCACTTACATAGGTTTATGTATAACTTTTGTCCCCAGCCATAATGGACAAAGAAAGGGCAGGGAAGCAGATCTGTAGAGTAGCAGTGACTTTCCCAAGGAAGGCTAGCTAGAGGCAGGACCAGCGTATGAACCTCACTCCCAATATCACACTGATCAGCACCAGTACTGCATCACACCCACTTCAAAGACATCAAGAGTCATTCAGGATGTGGAGATAGGAGGGCATCACCAGCTCAGAGGGCAGCATAAGCATATCTCTACCAGTGACTTCCCAGCACAAAAGAGGTAGTGCAAGTAGCAGTCAGTCATACAGGCACTTAGGTTTGGGTTCACTCCCTGTGGGCATGCCAAGTGGAGCACAAGTGATAGAATGAAGATTAGCACTGTGTCTGTGGCAAATTTTTCTTTTTTTTAACTTGTACATTCCTTGACCTTCCCTTCTGCAAAATGGTGAATGGGAGAGGGGGAAAAAAGCCTTTGTCCAAGAAGCTGTCTGCAAACCTGATCATACAGAATTGGAACCATTGTTCTAACTATCAACCAACTGTGCTGCACTCCTGTGATGGGAGACAATGTATCGTAAGTTGCATGTGCTCACCGTAACAGTGAACCTCAGGTTGCCCACGCGCATTCTTTGCTAATTAAAAGCAAATGTTCTCACAAGGAATAGGCAGTGTTTTCAGTGTGAACTTTAATCTCAGTAAAATACTTTGAAATTAGAGATAATCATTTGCAGGTTCAGATTAAAATATTTGCACAGCTTTTACCCTGAAATATGTCAAGGCTTGTGCAGCTCCAATCAGCCTGAGTGGGTGGTTTCAGCAAGCTCTTCCCTGACACACATGCATCCCCATGTCCATCACTGAGACTGGCTTCAGCAGAATTGCTCTAGATTTCTCACAGAGACTTGAGAGAAGAATCAGGACCTTTTAGTTTTACAGAATGTTTCCATTATTTTTGCTCTGAAACCAAATCAAAACTGCCACAAACTATTTTATTCTAGTCCCTAGCTTTTGAGATTCCCACCAGCTCTGGTTATGAATGTCTGCATCTACAACTCTCCAAAATATGTTTTAGCCCAAATTGTGTTTGTCTTGTGGCTATGCAAACCAGTTCAGCTGGTGATTTCAACTGGCTCATGATTCTTATACTCCCAACTTGTATAGGAAAAAAAACAGGTCTATAATTCTCTTATGCAAACTCTATTAACAATATTTAAGGTAAGGCAGCCACACCAAAGTGCTGATACATGTAGGGCTGTCAGGAGTGCATGGAGTTGAGGTTGCCTAATGTTTTCCATTATAAGGACTTGTTTTCATGAGTTGATAATTATATCAAATATTCACCATGTGGGCTGGAATTTCTCGTGCTGGGAGCCAGCCTCAGGATGGATTTGGTTGCAGGGGGCTTTTGGGAAACTTTCAGCAAAAATGGTTCAACTCTTTCTAAAAGAAAAGCAAGGATAGAGGGTCATTGTTTGCCTCTGTTAAAAATGTAGCCATGTCATTGATAAGTACTGGGACCTCCACACTCAGGATTAGGACCCTGATATTTGGAGTCAATGAGCAGCTCCTTGCCACAGTTGTGAAAATCTGCCCAAATTTAGTCATGTTATAAAGCCTCTGAAATTGTCATTCATATAAACTCAGCTGGGTGGGGAGGTGTTACAATTTAGTAGTTGCTTTTCTGCAGATTGTTTCTGTAGGGAGCACACTCCACCTTAGGATGCATGGACTAAGCAGGACCTGTCCAACAAATGGCTCTTCTGCCTGCCACATGGTGCTGGGTACTAGATCTAAGGGCATGGAGCTCAGTGCAATCCTCAGCTGGTACCCAGGAAGAAGGAAGTTTCCAACTGGAATGCAGGAGAGCAAGAAGCACAGGAAACAGCGATGGGACAGAAACAGAAAGGACAGGGACAGAAGCAAGAGAGTCTATAACCAATAAAGAAAGTTACTTTCCCAAGCCTAGGATACATTAGGGTTCCTGGTTTCTGCATTCCTCAGCTGTCAGCAAATCTTTGTGGAACCTGCTGATGAAGTGGGAAGTCCCTCTAATGAGCAGTGCACCTAAAAGCTAACAGTCCACTTTAGATTACTGAGCTTGAAAGCAGTTGGCCTCTGGGACCAGGGCTAGGGACAGACATTACACATAAACAAGTTGAAGTGATCAGAAACTGGTTTAAACCTGTAACAGAATAGATTTTCAGTGCACATTAGCCATCTTGAAAATAGCTGAAACCAGTTTGAGATAAACCTGGTTGAATGTAGTATCAGACTTAACTGATTTTGGTCAAACTGATTCATGCAATGTTTGTCCCAGACCCCTTCATGGTTTAAGTTAAACCAGATTCCCCTAGCATCCCAGCATGCTCTCTGGGCTGGGCAAGGCTCTCTGCTCCAAAGCAGAGCTGGCCCCTCCCCTCTGCTCCCTGGCTAGAGCTCAGCAGAGACTGCAGGCATCTCCCTGGCTTCCCCCTGTTCCCCACCCTCTCCTTACCACTCCTTGCTAAGCCGAGATACCCTGTCCCCTGTGCCTTACACAGGTACCTCTCAGCATTAGCTAGCAGACCATATGCTGGCTAGGTCCATGCTGTGGCAGATGGGACAAAGCCAGAATCAGCAGGGAGCTGGTAGTGTCCCACTGTTGTTTTCTTAATGGGGTGATAAACACTGTGTTATCAATTCCCTGCTGGGCTGGTCAGAAGAGTGGGGGAACCCCTCCCTAATCAGAGGTCCTGAAGGGATCTGGCTATACCCCCTCTACACTCAACACTGTAGAAGGGAAAGGAGGGCTGTTCTAGGGCCCCCCAGCTTCTAGCCTGAGCCACTGCAGGCATGTGCCTGCATTTCTGAGATGTCTGTACAGTTACAAACTGATTCAGCCTACCCAGGTTAAACTGACCTGCAAAAATTGAATCAATTCAGGCTCAGACTTTTTGAATGTCTGTCCCTAACCTAAAGATCCCAGCCATTCTGAAGGCCCAAGTTTGGATCAATCTGCACCCACAGGGTAGAATTGCTTTCCTCTGTTTGCCTGAAAAATGTTTGCTTACTTTCTTTCCTCTGATTGCCATCCTGCCCTCTGCGCAAGGCAGGGTATTGTGGAAAAAAGAGTGGCAACATAGGAACAGGGGAGTGTTTCTCATCAGTGCAGAGGAGAACCAGGATCTCATGCAAAATGAACAGGATGAATTTAAGGGCTGCAGTAATAGAAATGAGATTTAATTCAGTAATAGCGTATGCAGGGCCTTGTATGTGGGAACTGATAATACAAGATGCTGCTGTAAGTTAGAAGCTCATCATATGGAAGTAGCTTTAGAAGAGCAAGAATGAGGGGACGGGTACTCTGCTCTCTTGCTGAGGTTTTGGGAAGAGTTGTACTTAACATGACACATTTGTCATGGAGACCTAGGGCTGCCTCCCATTTTCAAGTCATCAGCAGCTTTCATTGGCACACTCCTAGATGTTGAGCCAACATTAATGGTAAAAATATTTCAAAGGTCAGTCAAAAAAATAGCAAGCTTTCATGCTACATTTTATTGTAGCCCCTTGGCATTGATCATTGAGATGCATTTCTAAGCAGACCCCTTGCTTGTGGATGTACTGCTGCCAACATCCCATGCAGGTGATTTTTCCAGTCAACAAGAAAGAGCTAGGCTGTGTTGGACACAATGTGCGCACTGCCTCTTGCACTTCATCATTGGGTTTGAATCGTCTTCCTCCCAGGACTTCCATCAGAATACCTCACTTGGAGCAAAGTCAGGGTTGCATAGGGGATGCCGAAGCAGCTCAAAGCAAGTTTTCAATAGTTTCCACAGTCCTGTGAGCAAGTATTGTCAGGAGGAGCAATACTCCTTTCCTCAGCATTCCACATTGCCTGATCCGAATGGCTAGCTTCAGATTATTGACTGAATCTGTCAGGGATTACATTGCTAGTTATATTTACTGCACAGCCATCACAGATGCCCTGTTGTTTTTGACGGATCATCATAAATAAAATGAGCTGCAAGACTGATCCCTGATAAATGCCACAAATAACCTCCCTCCAGCCTAACTCTTCCTTTTAACATCACCCTTTCACCCTTTAGCCAGTTCCTCACCAGTTTTACAATTCTTGCATAATATCATCTCCATTTTACCTAATAATTTTTCACATGGCACCACTCCAACTTCTGTTCCAGAATCCAGATAGATTAACCTGGATTAACCACTTTCCTGTCTAGAAAATCACTTATCAGACAAAGATATCTAGTTAGTCTGGCAGGATCTACCTTTGTTAAAGTCCATATTTCATTTTCATCCCATTCTCTACTAATTATTCTTTCCTTCATAATTTATTCTAAAACCTTCCACATGATTGATGTCAGGCTAACAGGTCCGTAGTTGCTCAGATCACTTTCTTTTCCTTAAATACAGGCTCTGCACCTGCTGTTCTCCAGTGAGATGAGACCATCTGACTTGATTTTTTACAAATCCTTTCTACTAGACCCAAAGTTTCATATGCCAATTCCTACAGAGTTCAATGCTGGAAATGATGTGACCCGCTAACCCAGATGCATTGAGTTCTTGAAGTCTTGTTGGGGTAATTTCTGGCTTTTACCATCATTTCCATTAGCCATCCTGCCTTTATCCCCACAATCAAAATCCTCCTCCTTATTGAAACTAAATCTCCTTACTCATACCTTTTGGGTCCATATCTATTTTATCTTTCATCTCTGCCCTGACTTTGCTGAGTAGTAGCCCAACTTCTTTTTTTCTGATTTATTTATTTATGTGGATGAAGAACCTGGAACCATAGAATCATAGGGAATTAACAGTTCAGGTCCAACTCCTTATATGAATGCAAGAACACTATTCCTAAACCATCCTTGTCTAATGCTTACCCAGCATTTTGTTTTAACATCCTTTGCAAGGTCTAATTCAGCCTGGCTTCTGCATTTCTCACTGTATTCCTACACATCCTGACCTCAAAGACATAGCAGTCCATGCTGAGCTGTCTTTTTTTTCCATTCTTTGTAGGGTCTCTGCTTATACCTAATATTTTTTCTGAGGTGGTTATTCATCTAGATAGGTTTGGGGCCCTTCCTTACAAACTTTCTCCCCCTGTTTGGGCTGCAAATTCCATATTGTTTTTAAACATTTAACTGAAAGAAATGGCAGACCTCTTCCATACTCAGGTCTCTGAGGCCCTCCATCCAGTTGACTTTACTAACTAGCTCCCAGGTTACTAGCACTTGCTGTTTTGGAAAGGAGAGCCTGTCTTACAAACCTACTTTCATTTAATTTAAACAGGATCAGTTCATGGTCACTTGATCCAAGGTTGAATTTGTTCAACCAGCTCATCTACAAAGTTCTCATTACTTTCCAAAACCAAGTCTAAAATACCCTCATCTCTTGTTGGTTCATTGATTATTTGGGGAAGAAATCTGTCAGGTAACACATCCAGGACTATCTAAGCCCTACTATTATTAATATCATGTGCTTTCCAATCTATAACTGGCATGTTAGTCTCCCATAATGAGACAAATCCCAATGGTATTTATCTTGCTAATAATATTACAGTGATTTCTGACCATCTCCAAATCCAGCCCTGGAGACTGATGGCACACTCCCTACACTTCCAGTAGGGCACCTTCAGGGATACATTGGGGTGCGGAGGGAAGAGGAGGGAACAATGTAGTAGTGCAATTGCACCTCCTCTTTGATTCTTGGTCCATCCAAAGTTTAAAGCCAACTTCCTGGCAGTGGCAGAAGCCTTTCTATTTAGGCAACAGTGAGGGAGTCGATTGACTTCAGGGTTTGTTATAATAATCTACTTGATTCCTTCTAAACTCTTCATTCTATAGATGTTAACGACCCTCTTTCTTTTTTTAATGGTTCTGCCTCTCAAGCTATCCTTACTTTTGCATTTTGCTTTCTGTTAGCTAGTCCAAGTAACTCCTGTTTCACAGCCCTACAGACTGTTCTGTAGCTCTAGTTTGAAACATTAACTCAAGTGTGGAAAGGTTTACTTAGCTGACATTAGCTCAAATGTGGCAATAACTTTCAGTGCAGCACTGGATGAACTGTCAAGAAGTTCAAGAAGGCCAGATTTTGTTCTGTGAATCTGAAAAGATGTACATTTAACTATAATAACTACAGGACTAGCAAAACAACATCTTTTGATTATTTTTGCTTAGGTTTGCCCAAGTTACGATATGATATAGCAAATAAATGCACATTTCAATAAAGCTTTTTTTCCCCTTCAATCTTAAATTGAATAACATTGCTCTAGCCCCATAGCTTATTAGTGGGGCTTCTAGTTTCTTTGTAACTGGAGAAAAATGTATGTTGTGTTATATGTGATGATGCACCACACCATCTGCACTTACCTTTTCAAAATCATAGACACACCCATAGGAATCTTTCATCATCCTTCTATCCCTTCTTAGTTTTTAAGTCTCTCACAGTGTCGCTCCCCACCTCTTGATTTATTTCTATCTTTCCTGCACTGCCCATGCACCCTTTCATTCCTGTATTTCACTTACGACATTGTGTAATCCAGATTGTGTCATAATGCAGCTGTGCAAGCGGCTCCATGAAGGTTGCATAGACAGCTTGAAATCTGGCATCTCCTAACTTTTGAATGCTTGGCTTTGCAACCTGCCTGCCCTTTTTGATATAATTTTTGGACATAATGCAATAACAATTAAACTGCTCGCAAAGGTTAGAGCTTCACTAAAGTTCTGTCTTGCCAACCTGGAATAGGAAAAGGTGAAGAGAACCAGGTTCCCAAGGCTCAGGGCCAGGCTGCCTGGTGCCATGCAGCCATGCTTAGTTCTGGGCTGCCAGGAGAGTTTCCTGGTCTGGGTTTCCAGTGTGCCAGACTCCTATATTTTGGCACCTAAATAATAACCAGCTTCTCCAGAGGCTAAGCCCCCAGCCACTCCTTATAAGTGCTTTGTACAGACAAGGAAGTACCTTCTGAATTGAGGGCCCCTTGGCAAAGCCTTCCCTGAGGTATTGTACAGAATAAAAGCATAACATAAGACCTGCCATTGGGTTAGACCATAGGTCCATCTTGCCCAGTATCTGGTGTCACACAGTGATAGAGAATGGATGCTGAAAGGGTGAGTGAACTGGGCTTTTTTTCACTGTTACTGTCTCACTTACAGCCTCCAGCATTTAACCCTAGGTGCTTGTACACATGCCAGTCGTCACTATGTACATGTGATAAAAATACAATTTGTGTGGCTTAATGGTGCTACACATTATACGTGTGCTAGTTTTGTGGAGTTTAGATGAGTTTGCATCTTTGCAAACTAAACTACATCCGGATATAGTTTAGTTTGCAATGATAAGTTGCAGTTGTTAGCGCGCCACTGGCCACAGAGAGGCAGATAGGCTCTGCAGACATAAAAAAAAGATTGGGCCCCTCACCACTTCTAGTTTCAGCAGGTGCTTTAAAGTTTCTGAAGGCAGAAGCAGTGGTGGCTCCAATCCTTTTTAGTTTTTTTCTTTTTTTGGTGGAGCCTACCCGCCTCTTCTACAGCCAGGTGACCCCTGAGCTGCAAGCAGCCTCGGTCTTTCCCTCCGCAGTGGCAGCACCCCCCAGGGCTCCCCAGGTGGGCTGCCCCAGCTCAGAGGCAGCACCCGGCCTGATCAAACTGTTCCCCAAGCCTGCCCACTGAAAGCTGGCCAGGCACTGCTCCCCAGGTGGGCTCAGGAAACAGCTGGACCAGGCTGGGTGCTGCCTTCAAGCTGGGGCAGCATCCAGCCTGCTAGTAGCCTGCCCAGGCAGACCCAGGGGGCACCACCACCATGGAGGGAAGGACCGGGGGCCCCCCACAACTCAGGGGCTGCTCGCCCCTTCCTTCCCCCCGGCTGAGGGCAGGCTCCATCTCCATCAACAACAACAAAAAAGGATCAGGCCCCTCACCTTAACATGACAGAAAAATTGAAATGGTGGGTTTCAATTAAAAACCTACCATTTCAATTTAGGGGGCATAGAATAAAACCATGAGGACTAAACCCCTGTCATGTGTACATGTGCCCCCTGACTCCCATGCCCAATACCTACTGATGTACCTTTCCTTCAAGAATTTGTCCAGTCCCTGGATTTTCTCTCCACTGCCCCAGTCTGTCTGGCTATGGCAAAGGCAGAGCTGGCTTCTCAGCCTCCTGTCTGTAGTGGCCAATATTTGTCCTCTTCCTCATCACTCCCTTCCCAAAGGATTTCTTAACACTGAAAGGTTCCCTGAAGACATGGTCTGGCAAAGGCCGTGGCCTGAATGCCGCCCTGGTTAGAATTAAAACGAGTCAGGAGACATTCCTTCCTCAGAGCAGAATATAGGCAGGCGGGCTGTGTAAGACCTCAAGCTACTGGCACCTGGGCCTTGTCTTTGGTCTAGTGGCCAAGATCTCTCACTGTACTGCAAGCAGTAGTGGGTCAAAGCTGACAGTCCTGAGAGGCAGGCAGACTTCATCACCTTCCTTTTAGGACTGGGAAAGCAAACATAACAGGCAAGAGGTGACTTCTCTACAGTTACACAATAGTCACTATAGTGCTAGGAATGGAGCCCAGAAGCCCTGATGTTCACCCCCTCCCTTGGCTTGTAAGCTCATACTTTCTTTCTTTGCATCTGCAAGCAGAAAGTATAAAGGGTTGATCTGAACTACACAAGTGGCGTGTGGGTATGTGCGTGTATGTGCATGGACTCTCAGAGCTGTGTCCTTGCCTCCCAGCCTCTGCAGGTAGTTGCACTGCAGTGACCTGGATGTGCAGTGCAGTCTTCCTATGCCTACTATATACCTGAAGGTTCCCGTGGTCGCCAGTCTGCAAGGATGTGTAAGGCTGGAATCTTCCCCAACTTGTGCATTGACCTCCCTGGGGTGGTGAGAAGAGGTTGTCTGCACTCTCTCCTGCTTCCCCCCATGCATTCTTGCTAGCTGGAGCAAGAGTTCATTCTAAGGTAGAAGTAGCACTTGGGAAGGTGCAAAAAGCCCCAAGGGGCTTGTTTGTCCTTCTCTGATCACTTTTATGTCTTGAATTTAGAGCAGCTGTTGCTGTAGGGAGTTTAAAAACCACAACCTTTATGACAGGGTGTAGTCCTGTAGGGCATTTTGCTATCGCAAGTAGAGCTGGCAGGACTACAGGGGCCACCACTCCATATAGAAGGGCTCGACATGTTGATGCTCATCTGCATCCAGGAGCCCCTAGAAAGTAAACTTAGGTAGGGGGAAGGGGGGAGGCTGTTAGGTGAAATGATGCCCTCTCTCTACAGCCAGTATGGGTCCGTTCCCTGCACCTACGGCCCTCTGTACTCAAAGCATAGGAGCACCAAACTGTGACAAGCATCACTGTGTCTGTGACAGCTGCTTCTGCTTTTCACAGCAGCATCGCTGTACTCTATTGCCATGGGACATTCTTCATCCCTGCACAAGGATAGGTTTGTAAAGAGGGAAGGTAATTGAACAACAGCCTGCCTGTGGGCAGCTGTGAATTCTCCATCACTTGGCTCTTATAAGCCAAGGCAGAGCCTATTTTTCTAAAACAGGTGCCGTAAAGTAGTAGGGGTCAAGCTTTTTTGGCAGGCATGCCACAAATCATCCCTAGCCCCTTGCCAAGTGCCATTCTGATCTTTCATAGAATCATAGAAAATTAGGGTTAGATAAGACCTCAGAAGGGCATCTAGTCCAACCTCCTGCTCAAAGCAGGACCACCCCCAACTATGTCATCCAAGTCCCTTTCCTCAACCCAATTTGCTGCTCTGCTTTCTGCTCCCTGCCCTATCTGCTAGTGTCTTGCCTGTCTCCTTTTTGATCAACTATATGCCACATGCAGAGGCTGTCTGTGCCACTTGTGACACTTTGGCCAGAGGTTGGCCACCCCTGCCTTAAACCAACCACATATTTGGGGCAGGGTGCATGAGAAACTAAATGAAGGCCCCTAGCCTGCACTCAGCCCCAGCTGAGAAGGGAAAATATGTGCCTATAAACCTCTGTGGTTTCCTTTGCTTCATGCCCACCCACCTGGGGTTGAAACCACAGGACCAGAGTATATAACATGGGGAGGGTGTGGACAGGACCCAGTGGGTGTTAAGCTGGAAATGAATCTGGGCTATATTTCATGATGAGCTTAACACAAGACAGGGAATGTGGGCTTCCCCTGACAGTTTCTCTTGAAAGTTAAATCCCACCATATTCATATGAGTGACCCCTGGACTTTCCCCCCTACCCCCACATATGGAGTCACTATGGGCAGAATGAGCTCTAAACCTGGTGGAGTCACCCACCTGTGAGCAGGGGTGACTACTGTAATGGGTGTGTGAGTTTTAAATGCATTTTAAGGTACTATGCTATGTATATATACCTCTCTCTCTATATCACTATATGTATATATAACGATATATATATTTCCAAAAAAACAAAACAATACAAAACCTGTTAGCCTGCTGTTGCATATGCTGAGTGGCTGTTTCTGCCACCATGCTGCACAGCAGGGGCTGCTTCCCCTTACAAATTCAGGAGGCTGTGGGGCATCAAATGAGTTCTGTTTTGCTCCTCTCATGAGATCAGTTGCACTTGCATTACAGAGTTCTGCACTTGTCTTTCCTGCTTTATGAAACCATGCAAATCCTGGGGCAAGGTGCTGGCAGCATTTGCTAAATGCCTGAGAATAAAAGAGCAAATGCAATGTGGTGGCATGTGTCACCAGTGCCCCCTAATGAGCTGCTGTACACAGCAGGAGCTCCCTCATGTAGGAGATCAAGCCCAAGGACAGGTTCTGTCCCGTGCCCCTATACGCAGCCTTGGCTGTACATGGAAGGCAAAGGCTGTGGGGGGTGAATATGTTGCAAAATGCCAAGAGACAATTGTCCTGCTGCAAATGCAGGCCTAATGCAAGTGACTCAATGTTGCCCACTTGCAGAAGCCTGGAGCCAGGGATGGATCAGGAGGATGTGGTACTATGGGGTTCCCAGGTCTTAGACAACTTTAGGCACCCTGGTTAAAGGGAGCTGTTTTGGTCCCCATTGCTGCCTCTTGGGGAATAGTAATGACTGTGTTCTCCTTCCCCTCAGGTACGGGCCAGCGCCATTGCCCAGGATGCTGACCAGAACTATGACTATGCCAGCAACAGTGTCATCCTGCACCTGGATGCCGGTGATGAGGTCTTCATCAAACTGGATGGGGGCAAAGCTCATGGGGGCAACAACAATAAATATAGCACCTTCTCGGGCTTTATCATCTACTCGGACTGATAGCAGTGCCACACGTACAAGCCTTGCCTCACTCACCTTGGCTCTGCCCACACCACAAGGACTGTGAAGGACCCTGGCATGGGGCCCCTGCCCTGGAGAGATCTAGGGAAGGATCCCAGCCCACTGGCAAGGGGTGTAATCTCACCCTTCCCCTCCTAGCCCCTGGCACCCACCTGCTCTTCTCCCCCGCATCCCATGCAAGCAGAGTCCATGCTTGCGCTCATTCAGGGGGAGGAGGGTGATCAGAAAAGGCTGAGAGGGCTGAGCCAGGGCAGAACTGGGGGAGTGGTCTCTGCAGTACCCTCTCCTACTGCCCAAATTGAAACCCTGCCCTGTAACTTGGCTGTGAAACCTTCCTAGCACTAGGATGGTCCCCTGGCACCCCTCTACCACTGAGTACCTGTGCTTTCCAGTTCTCCCACTCCATACCATTGAGATCTCACCCCCAGCTCAGTGCGCTCTTTTCTCCTGCTTGTTACTAGTGGGCTCCTCTGCCTCATCTGTGCCAATGCCCTCTCTTCCCCTGTTCAGTGCACCTGGCTTGACTCTCCTTGCACTGCCTGGCTCCTCTCCTGGGTGAATGGGCATCCACCTTTGCTTCCTGGTAACATAAGCTTGCTCTGCTATGTGTGATCCCAGCTGAGCCCCATCCAGGCACTGAGAGCCTGCTTGGCTCCTAGCTCAGAGGGAAGGCAAGCACAGCAGCTGACGGGAACTACAGCAGGGTCAGGATGTCTTCAAGAGCCTGCAGGCCCTTGCATCTCTTGGTTTGGTTGCTGGGTCCAGGCCATCCTTTTCCCTGTCCTGACTAGCAGGGGGAGTACAGGAGCCCCTGGCCTTGCATGTACATATGTACAGGATGTGTGTATATTTATACAGATGCATCTTCTGGGGAGTGCTGTTTGGCAATGGAACCCCCTCCCACCTCCCCAAGCACCAAGTGGCATCTGTTTGCGCTCTGCCCTCCTGCTCCTTGTGGTCCCAGTGACAGGCCCCAACTGTGCTGCTCCTCCCTGTCTGTCGTCCAGTGCTGAGGGTACTTTGCTGGGGTGGGGTAGGGAATTGATTTTCTTATCAATATAAGAGCAAATCCATGGTAAATAAGAGCTGTGACCTCTCCTGAGTCTGGTCTCTTCTTACTTGTACTACTCTGGTTGTTCTTTCCTCAGGAGGGCAGGTGAAGGGGGTGGGAAGGGGTGATTCCAGGCATGGCCTCTCCAGAACCCACCCTGAAGCGAGGATCAAAGCAATGACTGTCCATCCATCCTTCTGTCCGTCCACCCATCCATCCATCCACCACCCTGCATCTTGGGCAAGTCCCATCGCAACACACTGCATGGGCTCAGAGCTTGAATGAAAGGAATAACCAAGCTAATAAATAAACCCACCCCACCATGTGCTAAGCTTGTACGTTTGCTTTGGGTAGAGTTGGCACCCTGGGGAGGGGATGTTGGAGGGGTGGATCCCAGGTCCACAGCTGGGGATGAGTACAGTATCAATGCTCAAGAAGGGTAAGCAATGGGACCCTTTGCAGTCATTTGGGTGGTTTGGAAGATGCAGAGGCTGGGAGACACTGCTAATTCATCAATAGACAAGCCTTGGGAGCTAATGGCCACAGTGTCCCATGGTCAGAACCCCAAGGCAGAGGGTATGCCTGGGAGCCTGCTCCCATAGTAGCCAAGGGAGGTCATCATGATTCAGGAGCACAGAATCAATACCTTCTAGAATGGGGGGGCCATGGTGGGAGGCACAGCTATATAAATTTGCTCATCCAGAGTACCAGGTTACAGACCTGGGATATCAGCTCAGTCACCTCCACCGACCCCCTGATGCTAAAACATAAAACGGGTCTCTGCTGGCTTCAGCCACTCTTTTTAGTCACAATGGGAGAAAGGAAACTGAGGCTGTTCCCTTTTTGAAGCTGGAGCTTGGGAGAGAGCACAAGCCAGTGGAGGGCTGTGGGTTCAGGAGTGTGGATTCCAGGAGTGGCTGTGCAGAAGGGTCAGGCTGCAGCACCTGCTGCAGAAGGCAGCACTCCCACAGCATTGACCTGCTCCTCCTCAGCTCCAGCTCTCTGTCTGAAAGCTCCACAGTGGATGTTCAGCACTGTCTGTCACAGGAGCAGGAAAATGCCGCTGGCTAGGATCCAGAGGCGTTTTAATAGGGCAAGAAATGAGGCCACCAAGTCAAGGAGTTCAGCTCCCTGGTGAGCATCAATGCCTGAATCTCAGAAGGAAAGAGACTGTGATCTTTTGCCTGTTGAGCACTGGCCCAGTGGAGATCAATGGGGGCAGCACCATAGTAGCTGTTCACACCAACTGAGGAGTGACCATCTGCAGTGAGGTGGTGCATTTTGATGCCATTCTCTGAGGACAGATATTCATGCCACGGAACCAACCACCACAGATATAGCCCATGCTGGGAGCCTTGGGGGAGAGGCCTACAAATGTATGAGCCCCAAAGCGTGCTTACAAACATGACCATTTGTTGCATGATCAGCCACTGAAGGTGCTTTACTGCCATGCAGTGACAGAAGTACGTGGCTGCAGAGCATTTATAAAATGCTCGATTGCACAGCATCCTGGACCCTCATGAAGGTTCAGATGAAGGCACTCCAAAGCAGCATGCCTTTGTTAATGTCTGTCACAGCATGTGCCTAGAGCAGGGCTGGGCTGTATCAGCACTGCTTCCAGCAGTGTCTTCAGAATGGGAGAGGGAGAAAGGAGGGATGTGAGTTCAGTCTGGGGTTTGCCCAGCCAGTGCTGGAAGGCGGCACGGGAGGATTGGAAAAGTGGAAGGTCTCCAATGCACCCACCTTCCTTTCTCCAGAGCAAGCTGGGGAAACTCTGAAACAGGCCTCCCTCAAGGAGGTCCCCCAGTCCCATTCTGAGACAACACCAGGAGTTTGGAGAGGTGGGTAGGGCTAGGGGCAGATGCTGTAAACATGCAGCCTCTCTCCCCAGATCAGCTCCAAGTGGAGCTTGATCACCTACCATTCCAATTCAACAGTGAATGTCTGTTGGGTTCAGAAGGTTAGTCCAACTCATGGCACTTTCTGTAAAGCACCATGAGTTAGACT
Organism: Caiman crocodilus; assembly: GCA_030014935.1. NCBI lineage: Eukaryota > Metazoa > Chordata > Crocodylia > Alligatoridae > Caiman > Caiman crocodilus. The sequence goes on from JAGPOW010003685.1 coordinate 81,004,063, forward strand.
GGGAAGCTGTACATCTGTCAATGCAGTTTGCACTCCCCTTGTTCACCTCTAGGTGACTGCCCAGGCGGGGGTGCTCACAATAATGCCATGACACTGGGCAGTCCAGCCAGATGTTACCTGGGTGGGATACAAGCCAACCTAAGACAGGAGGTAAATATGCCCATCACTGAAGTTGCCACTCTCAGACATCAGACCAAGGACTGAGCACTCACTCTGGTATCATACCTACCACTCTGACAGCCCAGCATCCTGACTAATCTTCCAGATGAGGGCAAATGCCCTCTTCCCCTGCTGTGGCTGAGCACCTGCTCTGTGGATGAACAGAAGGTCCTCTCTCATCTGAGGAGGGAATGGGAAGGCATTATCTGTGCCAGCATTAGCCATGGCACTTCTGAAAGAGGAAATGGCATGACACTGCAGTTCAGTATTCTGGACCTTCCTCCAAGCCCCACTGCTTCAGCCCTTTATCACAAGGTGTGATTTTTTCTATCTGAATTCTACCATCATCTGCCTCACTAGGTTCTGGTGGGCAGCCTCTTCCAGATGGTTGCACCCCCCCCACTCAGTTTATTGGTCTGTCGTGTGGAGGTGGGAGAGTGTCTTCTGTGCAATTGTTTCAGAGGCAGCTGCTCCACAAAGCAGTAAGGACTCTGCCTCCCTCAGTGAAATGACCCATTGAACTAGTCCCCACATTGGCTGCCCCCCACACCCAATGTTTCCACAGTGCCAGCATTCTCCTGGCGGGTCTTGGTAAGTATACTCAACTGAAGAACTTTGATGGTGGGAGAGCCCTCTACTCTGCCCTCGCCAAAGTCACACTACCCCCAGCAAGTAGAATGAGGCTTTAGCTCAGCAGCACTTAACATGAAGATACTCTCACATCTTCAGCCTGCCAGTGCATCCCATTCTGTGGCTGGTGTCTTCTTGGAATGCCCCATGCTCTCAAGGGACCCAGCTGCTGAATGAAGCTGAATAGAGCTGCCACCACCATGTAGTAGCTCCAGTAACTCTGGTAGCTTGACAGGGACACCTGCTGTCTGAATTTCTGGCGGCAGATGCAGCTTAGTGTAGACATAGCCTCACTGTCTGGGGAAGCCACTTCTGCTTGACCCTGAGCCCTTCCTGAAGCTGGAAACCTACACCAGCCCTTTCTCACAAAGATGTGGTGGTGATGACAACACATTCCTCACACCTTTTAATCCCACAGCTAAGAGATTCAATCACCTACCCAGGACAGGGGAGACCTACTTGCCCTGCCCTTCTCTGCCTGGGGGTGTGTAATGGGTACTTCCTGTCCTGATATGGGCACTTTCAGTCCCTCCTGTTGAAGCTACTTTACTTTGCATGGAAAAGTTGAAGATCCATTGGGCCAGTGAAAGGGAGAGAAACTGCTGGACTCTACAACTGAGTGATGTGTAGCCTCATCTGAGGAGTAGGAAAATATTGTTTCCAGGCCTGTACCAATGGAGAGTCAGATATTTTATACTAAGTAGTCGCTGAAGCAGAACTCAGAACCCATCCTCCCAGGGGTGTGCTCTAACTATGCCGTCAGAGCAGTGGTTTTCAACTTTTTTGACCCTATAGCCCACCTGCAAAGGGAACCACACAAACTCCTCTCAGAAGACCTAATTAGCCCATACACTGAGCCTTGCAGAGGTGACTCGCTTCCTGTTCAGGAAGCAAGAGCAGCCCAGCATGGCAGCACAGTGCAGGCTGGTGCCACAGAAACATTCAGGGGACAGATCAGCTCCTATATACTGCAAACCCAGCCTCAACACTACCACAGCTCTCTGTCAGGGGTGGGTCCAGAATCTGGCAAAGGGGGGTACAGGAGCAGGCACCCATGGTGCAGGGGTGGTTGCACCACCTCCCCCAGTCTCCTTCCCCTCCTTGTCCCCTGCCCTACTGCCCCAGACATGGCAGACCATGACTGGAGCCTCTGAAGACTTTTTTTAAAGCCCTCAAAGCAACTAAGAACCTCCCTGTCCCCATCCTTAACAGAAGAACATCCCTTTCCCTCTCCTTCCCCTCCGTGCCTTCCTGCTGCTACTGCTTTCCCTGGTATCCCAGGGTGGGAGAAGCTTCAGATCCCTTCCTGCCCACTCCAGTCAGGCTAGGAGGCAGCTGGCTCAGCCAGGACAGAGGCAGTGGTAGCAGTGGAGATGGGTGTAAGGAGGGTTTCACCACCCTGCCCCATCCCTGCAGGAGCAGGCACAGGAAGAGGGAACCCACCTTCCCATTGCCTCTGCTGCTGTCACTGTTCCCAAGTAAGCCCACCCCTGAGCAGCCTGGCTGGCACTCAAGACTGCTTTGAAGCTTTTCCAGCCCCTGGACAACTGAGAAAGCAGTAACAGCAGATGGGAGACAGGGGAAAGAGAAGCAGAGGGGATATGCTGGTAGGGAAGGGGAGGGGAGGAAAGGGGAGAGAGGTGATGTACCTCAGAGTGGAAAGGGAAAAGAGGGGATTTTTACATGCTTTGCAGAGTTTAGACAAAAAAGGGTGGTGCAGCTGCACAACTGCACCGCCTCTGTATCTGACCCTGCTCTCGCAGACCAGTGTTGGGTACCACTCAGCTAGTCAGCCAGGCTCTCTCTCTCTCTCTTTCTCTCTCTCTGGCCCAATTAATATTTAATCATTCAGTTTTGTAAGATGTCATGCTAGAAGCCCATCCTCAACAGACTTCCCATGGTTCAGTCAGGCTACTCAGCAAGAGGAAGGGCTGAGTGGATCCTGCTGGAACATCTACCACTGACTCCAGAAAAGGGAGGCTTCTTATCCTGTTATCCATACCTTACTGTAAAGTGGGTAAGGGGTTAGATGCATGCTCTGGAGCAAAGTCTGAGACCATCCAAAGCTGTAGTTAAAGAAGCCCCCACCTTCAGGGGCTCTTTATTTCTTGATGTGCTCCCACGCATGAGATTGTAAGGTTTCTCTCCCACCCTGTCCCCTACCCTTTTGGTCACTGTCTTGTCTTACTCTGGGCAGCTTCTTCCTGACCCTTTCCCAGTGCAATACCCTTTCCCATCACAGCTCCACCAGACTTTCTATTGTTCCTGAGCAACAAGAGCAAATGCCACGCCTGGTATTCCAGGGAAGGAAGCATCCAAGGGAAGCCAGGAGATCAAGCTTCAATCTGGCCTGCATATCCTTGCTATCTTAAACCAGACATGTGTGAAGCAGGCTATTCCCCAGCTGAGACAATTAATCCATCGCTCCAGTAGGAGATGCCTTCCGGTGGACCACAGCTCATTTGCTCAGTATCATACTAATCCCTGAGGATTTATTATGCCTGGTGCCTACAAAAACTGGGCTAAGAGGTGGTCCCAGATAAGTCAAAGACTTCCCATGTTACCAACAAAACTGACTCTAAAGCCAGCTTCAGTCATTCGTGAGCGGCTGTGTTATGTTCAGTGGCTGTGAGCTGCCCGTTAGCTGCTAGCTTGGCTTCTGAGAGACCAAATCCTCATGCCTCCAGTTGGGCTCAGCTTTATGTTTGTGTTCACCCATATAACTGTCAAGCTTTTGTTTTTGAGTTATGCCCTTCAAATTCCCAAGGGCTCTGCTGCAGAGTCCCACCGGGATTGAATGCAGTCAAGATATCTTTCTCTTTTCTTTTGTTTTTTTGCATCTTAAAAGTCATGTGAGACTGGAAACACAGAACTGCCCTTGGTGGGTAGGAGCAGATCAGCAGTAGCTCTCTCTCTCCCCAAGGCTTGGGTGTACCCTGACCCTTCACACAAGAGCAGTGAGCCCTGTGTGCCTCCTTGCTGACATTTTATGGACATTGCTCCTGTTATAGGCAGGGCTGGGAGCTCTGTCTATGATGATAGGTAATGCCAGAAACTTCCCATCGTGAGACCCTGTTCCCAGTTGTTTATAACTTTGCCAAACATTAACTGCTCAAGCTGAACACCTGCCTCACATTATTTTTTCTAGAAAATGTCATCCAGAAGAATTCAGAAGTAATCAAGAGTGAGGCTAGGAAAACTGGGTTGTTTTCTAACAATGAAAGCCTTTCTGGTGAGTTTTTCCAGTGTCCTCAGGCAGGCAAGGTTCTTTGGCCAGATGTGAGATCTTTTATTAGACCAACTAAAAAGTTGGAAGAAAGTTATTTTCAAGCTTTCTGACACAAACACCTTTCATCAGGCATAGGGAGACTCTGCTTATGTAATGTGTTCTCCAAGGTAGAAAAGAAGCAAATTTGAAAACAAGCATGTTAGGCAGGTTGTAATGTGTCATAAATCCAATGTCTATATTAAGTCCATGATTTTTTTTGTATCCAGTAGATTATGATGTGAAGCCCATAGGCTTATCTGTGAAAGGTGCGTTGTAAGTTCCTTTTGAGGATTGGAAGCGAGAGGTCAGAAGGGAGTGATTGTCCTGTGAGAAGTGTGCACCCACAGGTAGTTGGGTCTTCTTGTCTTTGATAGATTTTCAGTGCGTCTTCATTCTGGTGTGCAGTTGTTGTTTGGTTTCTCCTACATATTTTCTGTCAGGACATTTAGCACACTGGATGAGATATATTACATTTCTGGAGGTGCAGGTGTAAAATCCAGGGATGGTGGCAATTCTGTTGTGGGGTTTAGTTATTGTGGGACTGGTGGAGATGTGTTGGCAGGTTTTATTTTTCTTGTCCTAGCATAGTCTAGATCCATTTGGTGTCATTTGGGTCATCGGACATTTGCTTCTGGTGCTGAGTTTAGCAAGGTTCAATGCTTATATAAAGGCAAGGATTGGTGGTTCTGTAAAGATTTATTTAAGAAATGGGTCTTTTTCTAGTATGGGTTGCAATTGTTTGAGGATTTTCCATATAGGTTCCAGGGAAGGATGGTATGTCATAACTAATGGTGTGTTTCATGGGGATTTTCTTTTTGTACTGTAGCAATTCTTTGCATGGTATCTGGATGGCTCTTTAAAAAGTGCAATTTATCTCTCTGGAGGAGTGCCCTTGTTGCGTGAAAGCCCATTTGAGTTTTGTGAGGTGACCTCGTGCTTTGGAGGAGGGACTTAGAATTTGGAAGGTCCTGGCCTGAGGGCCAGAGAGGTAACTTTTGTGTATGAAAATCAGATTGGCTAGGCAAAGAGACTGGGACAAGGATCCAGGGGAGGCAAAGGCACTAAGAGTAGATGAAAAGTTTGAGAGAGGGAGTCACTGGCAATGACCAGAGAGACGAGCACAACCAGAGTTCAAGATGGAAGAGTGGGAGGGACCTGGGAGCTGTGGAGGGACTGTGATTGGAAAAAGAAAAAGAAACTTAAGCAGGAGATATTGGAAGGGACTGAGAATAAGAAAGACTAGGACTGGGAGCAGGGTGCCTAGAACTGGGATGAGGAGTCTGGAGGGGTGACTCTGAGACTGGGTTCAGAAGCTTGAAAAGTGAAGATGAGGCTTTACTAGGTGAAAAGAATGGAATTAGAACAAGGAGCCAGTGGAGGCTTAGAGGCAAGACTGGGATAGGGATAGGTTAGAGAAGAAGTGGTCAAGCTCATGGGGGAATAGGCAGAAGACTCTGTGTGCATTAGAGCATAGTCCCCCTTCCAGATTCTAGACCAAGGTCCCTGAGCCTCATCATCCCTCCACTGTCAGTAGATACCCATGAAATGCCCTAGCAACATTTCTGTACCCCTTGAGTTTGACAGAGGATGACAGACAACTACTGCCACCAAGACAGACTGTCTTGGTACTGGTGGCAGAGGTCTGTGAGCTCTAGTCACAACTCTAGAGGTTCTGATTCACCAGCTGAGCCATGTGCAGGCCCATACAATGCCACAGGATGGAACATGGGGGCTTGAGTTTGAGCGTTTAAAGTCTGGGAGACTGCCCACAAAAACTCTATTAAATAATAGTACAGTAGTAAGGTCACCAAGCCAAGCCCTTGCAGGACAGGGATTGCCAAAAATCAAGGCTGTCTGTGCAGCCTCAACCCTGCTTCCCTGTGTGTAGGCATCAGGAGATACTGGGAACCTCTACACACACTCCTATGGCACTGTTGTTACTATGCCGTTATTTAGTACCTTTTGGAAGTACTAAACGATGGTGCAGTAACAGCTGATACTGCACCATGTGTGCAGCATATGGTTCTTTTTAGTTGCTATGTTGCTGTAGCAATGTGCTCTACTGAGGGAGTGCATCACTATGGTGACACAGCTGTGGTTTTTGCCCGTGGATGCTACATCGCCCTAGCACGTTGCTATGACGACTTAGCATCACATGTAGACACGCCCAGTATATACTGGTCATTACAGGGGCACTCTTTTCCCCAAAACCTTGAACAGTGTATAGGATGGACAGTGCTCACTGATGACTTCTCTATAGGGCTCATGAGTTAAGTATCTGATGATTCAGAAAGCATTAATGAGGGGTGGGTTCTTGGATAACAGTTAAGTCCATAGCCCCTTAGCAAATGCCATGCAGGGGAAGAAAGATCATCACCCCTCTACACAGATGGGGAATCAGCTTGCCCCATATCACAGAGAGACTCAGTCACAGGAACAAAACCACAGTCTCCATCCTGCAGGCCCTGTGCCCTCTCCCAGCAGCTGTGGCCCTGCCAGAGCTGATTCCCACAGCTCTTGTCAGTCAAGCCAAACAGCCTAGAAGATACAGGGAAGAATGAGCCAAGCTACTGCTACAGCTAGTGAAGGAGCATCCAGTGAGAGACCAGGCCTCATTGGCCAGGTTTGGCCAAAGTAAGATGTGCAGCCATGAACAGCTGTCCTGTTCAAGGACCACCCAACAGATTGTGACTCTTAGCCAGTTATGCAGGTAGGGAACTGGGATGAAGAGACTTGCCCCCATCACAGACAGAGTTACCAGCAGAGCCAGGAGTCCTGACTCCCAATCCACACACCTACCCCAAGCCAGGAAGAGACCCCAGAAGATCTGACCCTCTGTTCTATTAAGGCTGTAGAGCCAGGACAGGTGCTTGGAATTCCTGAGAGCCAGCCAGAATATCACTGGCTCAGGCACCTGCACAACAGCCTGGATACCCACGGGGAAAAGACATTCCTGTGCTGCAGCTCCCTCCATATGAAGCTGGTGGTGTCCCTGACAACAGTCCCACTAGAGGGAGGTCTAGATCATCTCTCCATGAAGTCATGCCATCTGGCATGGTACAGAGAAAAGGCAAAGACTGGATTTACTCTTAGCACCACTTGTCCAACTCTAAACTGACCAGACAGTCAGGCTAAGTCATCTCTCATCAGGTGCTCAGGGCACTTCACTAGCAGGTGTCAGACTAGCTAGGAGTCACCATGGAAGGAGAGCAGAGAATAGAAATCAGCACTCCTGGGTTCTCTCCAAAGCTCTGGAGAGCACTGTATTCAAGAGGCTGGATCTGGGAACTAGGAGTCAGAAGATGCTGGAAGGATAGCCTCACAAAGATGATTGTCAGCCAGCACATGTGCCATTCATTCAACCCAGATGCACTGTCCACATCTCCTGCAGTAGGGAGTTTTAGAGGTTGTAAAGGGATTATCCTTCTGATTGACCTCCTTCAAACCTGTGTTTGAAAGGAACCTCTGGAGAAAGGAACAGGGCTCAGGCATTGGGCCTGTGTCAGGTCAGATTCAGATTTCTGTCTCCAAAAGGGAGGGTGGAGCAGGGCATTACTCCTGGGAGTATATGAATTGCTCATACCTTTCCCCACTATGAAGGGGAGCCCTTGGAGAAGAGCATTCCCAGATTTCTCAGACCCAATTAACTGGAGAAGATAAAGTAATAAATAAATAAATCCTGGAACTGGGACTCATTATTGTAGTGCCAGGGCTTGGGAGCACCAGTGAATTGTGATGTCAGCTGTAAAACATGATGAGAAGGCGGTAATTAATGCCTGGCTTGCCTCCAGCCAGCTCTGCTGAGCCTTTAACCTTTGGGCTGTGCTTGAGTGAAACAGAGGGAGACTGATTTGGGGGGGGGGACCTGCTCTGCCTCCAACTGGGGCTTTGGGGCAGGGGGAGCCCAGCACACAGCATTGAGGGCAGGGAACAGGTAAGCAACAGCTCATTAAATAGGCTGCCATGTATGTCAGAAAGCCTGGTCTGGATCCTGGCACTGTCCCACAAAGAAAGCCCAAGGCTGAGGGTCAGGGGAGGGAGTGACCTACTCCAGCTCTCTGAGCTCTCACCCCAGCGAGTCATTTGGTATCCATATCCTGGCTTCCATTTGTCTGTCTGCCCCATAGGGAGGCAGATATGCACCCCACTTTGAAAAGTGCCTAGAGTTTGACAGCCAGCAAATGTGGGTTATGGATACCGTGGTGTGGCACAGAGTGGGCTCTGGGTTCCTGTGCTCAATTTGTAGCTCTGCCCCAGACCCTTATTGTGGCCCTGTTCAAGTCATGCAAAACTAACCCTTTGTGTGGCAGGACCCTAGGGATACAGCATGGTGTGGGTCCAGCCTTCTTGGGCATGCAACTATTCTCCAAGACTCTTAGCTAAAAAAAACACTGGAGCAGGATGGGTGGTTGTTGAAGCCATCTTCCTATCCACTCCATTCTGATCCAGCCTGTGTGCATTGAACAGCTCAGCTTCACTCCTGGTCCACCAGGCATGCCATAAGCCACCAAGCTCTGGGCTCCCTGGTTGCCAGCCCCAGCACAGAGGCAAGGTGCAAACTTCCCTCCTTACTGGTACTGCTCTCATCAGGCCAGGCTTGGATCATCAGGCAGGATCAGGAGCCAGGAGATCTGACTTCTAGTCCTCACTCTCCTGACCTGTGACAAGGTGCTGTCCCATCCTCTGTAACCCACTTTGTGTGTCTACCTTGGGGCAGGGCCTGTCTGTATAGCACCCAGCATGCCAGGGCCCTGCTGATGGTTGGCACAGTCATATATATAGTACCAGTGAGTTGTAGTCTGGGAGCCCATGCTGCCGTGGCCCATGCAGGAGCCTGCAAGGCTGTCAATCCAACAACCTTCACCAGCATTAAGCTCACTTGAAGAGGAAGAAGTTTTCTCCTTTCCTAAAGAGCCTCCTCCGCACCTGCCTGGTGCTGTCAGCAATGGCTCACATCACAGCTTGTGATACCCTAATCACTTCCCCAGCAGTCAGCTGGGTTGTCACAAACACTGGGCTATGAACGGATTGAGGAAAGAATCAGACACAAGAAGGGATGATTTTCTCTCTTTCCCCAGGTCTAGCAGTAGCTGGGAGTGTAACATTCAAGGGTCATCAATGCACCTGGTGCTGAGTTACACCATGCTGCCAGGAACCCAAGTGCTTCTGGATACAGGGCCAGGAGTCCCAACTCCTGTGAGGACTCCTGATTTCTATTCCTGGCTCTACCCCTAACTCACTAGGAGCAAAGCACTCCTTAGCTCTGTGCCTCAGTTTCCCAATCTGTAGAGTAGAGCTGAAATACCTTCACAGGGCACTTGGGGAGATAGGCTTGGAAAGTGTGTATTATCAGCAAGTGCCAAGAGTTCTTACCCTCTGTATAAGCAGCAGCAGCATTATGCTGACTACACCGAAAGCAACCCACAGCTCTGAGGTTAAATCTGGCAGACAGCCCCTGTCACTTCCACACAGGGCCAGAAACCTCTGACTCCTCTAGGCCACAGAAGTGAGACTACAGAAGCCTGGCTTGCCAGTAACAAGCTCCTTCCTGCCCTCTCCATGGACATGCAGCTCTTGACACCTGCAGATTAGCAGTGAGCTTTCCTCTCTGCCTTGATTCATGACTTTGCCAGCCACTGAGTCCCAAAGGCTGTGCAGAGTAAGTCCTGTTCAGGCAGAGACAGGGCACATTCCCCCACAGCATTCACTCCAGGCTTTGCCAGAGCAGGAAAGAGAATGGAGTGGGAGGGAAATTTTGTTCTGCGAGGCTCACATGTGGCTACTGATGGCTGTGTGGTGCTGGGGAACTCATATCCACACTGAAGTAGCATATAATATACAGGAGCTGTAGTGTCACACCCATCAGAGGCCCTGCTCCCTGCCCCAATCCTACCTAGCCCAGCCCAGCCACCATTGGCTTCTGCTGTTCCCCAGGACAGGAAGAAAGATAGGGGAATCCTTGGAGAACAAGCATGGTGGTGGGATAAAGGGGCAGACATGGATAATCGGGCTACCCCCATCACCTTGCCCCAACCGGAGCTCTTAGGAGAAGTGCCCACAAACCCTCTACCTTGCACTATAAGTGTGCCAGGTACATGGTCTGTTCATGCTTTTGGTGACATGATGAACCTATTTTTCCTTACCTTCATGTTGTGCCTGTTGCACCTCTAAATGATGGGCCTTGGACTCTCCAAGGTACTGGGAGGGCCCAACTGGCCCCACTTGGGGGAGCTGAGGGCCTTTAGCGGGGACATGTACCATGCCTATAGCCATGCAGCACCTCTGCCCCCTGCAAGTGTAGGGAAGTGTTGCCCCTGGGCCGTGTGCACATGGTGCTGCAGGCTCCTGGAGCTGGAGGAGGCAGGCCAGGGGAAGCGAACCTGCCACCCACACGTGCGAAGTTACCACATGGCTCTGCAATGAAGTGAGGAATGAAGAGCTGCAGAAGGCACTTGCCGAGCGGCTGACGGACAGACAGACAGCTCTCAATTGGGTCTGGCCCCCTGCCAGACGCCTCTGCATCTGCCTCTCCTTCCACTGTTGCTGCACACTCGTGAGTGAGGTGTCACTTCAGCCATTGCTTCATTTTCTCAGCTTTTTGCTGTCTCCGCTAGTTATCAGGCCTTGAAAACAAAGCGCTCAGCCCACAATCTCTTCCATTCCAGTGGCTCCCTGATGCCTAACATGGTCTGACAGCCACTCCTTCGTGCTGCTCTGGTCATCAGGCATTCACGTCACCAGGGGCTAGTGGGGGACAGTGCCAGAGCGGTGAGTGTGGGTCAGTGCACTGGCCCATGGGAAGGTTTGGAGTGGGGAAACCTGAGGAGCGTGACAGTCCCTTGCACGCCCCTCCCTGACCCTGCCAAGAATGGGAGCACACCAGGACGAGGGAGCAGCTCCTCAACTGTGGGCCAGGTGTCCTTTGTGTACCAGCCTCACTGCCAGCCTGGGCTGCATGGTGGGAAGCCAATGGAGTGAGACGCTTGAATAGCTCTGGCTAGAAATGTCTATGCTCCCTCCTGCCAGTCTCCTGGGTGGTCTTCACCCAAGAGGTCTGGGGCTAGGATCAGTCATTCCCCATCAGCACAGGATGACCCATATGTGAGAGCACCCGGGGGATGTATACCAGACACCAGCCACCCATCATTCTGCAGATCTGCCCAGGCACTGGCTTCTTTTAGCTGATATTAGTCCCAACCCTGTAAATCTATTCAGCCCCTCCCCCCACCACAAATCATGCATCCACTATTTGGGTCAACAATGTTAGCAAGCAGGGTGTCAATGAGCTGCTAGACGAGACTGTGGCAACATCAGGTAGTCAGGATGGAATGAACCCAGTCATAAACCCAAAACATGTTTCATATAATAGAGAACTAGCATCATCCAGCCCCTTCTGGGGCCAAACAGACAAACATGCTTTGAGCCCAGCACAATAGTTTGGAACGGGGAGTGAAGAACAATCTTCAATACCACTGAATATGAGTGCACAGAATGCGATCCCCAGAGCTGCGCCAGTTCACTCACAATGGCATAGGGATTATGAGTTCATCTGAACCTTGAGCAGGGGAGCTGCATGCCCAATACTCCCAAGCCTGGAGGCACTTGTGAAGGCTAGGGAGCAGGTACAGACAGAGCTCTTTGTGGCACAGCGGGCTGGGGAATCGCTGGGAGGAAGCGTGCCCCCCAGAGACGATGCTGCCTTGAGCAAGCAGAGACTGCATACGTGTTTTCTGTCTTAATTTAATCATTCTGCATTAGGTCACGTCATGTTCTTTTATGTTACACCACAATCCCCAGACACTGCAGCATAAATACATTCTCTGTTGCAAGGTTACCAGGCTAATTTCTAAGCATGTTACAGTAACTGAGACCACGCTTACTGCACTTACAAGTGAGTGACTGCCAAAAGCCCTGGGGGTGAGCTAGCTGTGTGTGACTGAATGGGAACTCGACATCAGACTCCTGAGCATTCTGATGCTGTGGGTAAGCCATTTCCCCACTCACAGCCTCTGTTTCCCCATCTTTAAAAGAGAAATGATACAGACAAGCCCTTGGCTAGTGTAAGGTGTGTACAGACTTTGTCTCTTCCCTACTGTATGAACTCTCTACAGTAAAGTGTGCCCAGGTTGAGGGGTGGGGGAACTCACCTAGTTGCTGTGCTCTTGTCAGTGCTCTTCACAAGGCTGCTACATTGCTAACAATTGTCTTTTTTTCTGATGGACATGCCTGTTGGGGTCCTTGCGGAGAAGTGAGCTGATCAGTCCCACAGAACACAGAGTCTAAGGGCACAATCTTTCTTGATCCAAAGGACTGCTCAGAGGAGAAAACTCTTCTCCCACTAGTAAGTATGGGCAGAATTATATCCTTCCGATCAGATGGTTAAAAACAGGCAAGGATATTGGGTACCACTGTTTTTTAGGTGCCTAAATTACAACACCTCAAGCCCAAATGGCACCAAGCCCCTGACATTCCCACTAACTGGTCAGAGTGATACAGGCCCAGCATGTCCAGAAGTCCAACTCAAGATGGGCTGAGGTGTCGCAGTTCTCAGGGTTGTAACTTTTAGGGCTCCCACTGCTTAATGGAATTCACCACATCCAGACTAAGTACAATGCTTAGGGAGAATGGGTGTTTTGCGAACAGGATCTACAGAAGCTAGCACACGTAGCATGCAACCACCTAAACTAGCTAGGAGGAAGTGTTGAGGACAAGGGTGTGCTGCAAGTCTCCTCTGTCTTGGAGATGAAGCAGCTACTTTTGGGTTGGAGTGAGGTACTAGCAGTGACTCAGACATACAGCCTTGAGTTCCTTCCTGGAATGAGGTGCCTAGACCCTTCTTTCAATCTTGGCAAAGCAGAGCTGGAAGGGGAGTTACCAACTACTTCAGTGGTTGAAGCCCTCATAGCGGCTGAGGCTGTGGTTCATCTCCCTCCCCTGGGAATGCCTAAACTACTAGACTGCAATGAAAAGGCTCTCACTCCTGTTGCACTTTGCAGGGAACATTTAAATACTCCTTGGACTAGAAAGAGGGAATGATGCATAGCTCAGTGACTAGGGTACTCATCTGGAAGGGTGAGACCTGGGATCCAGTTCCCGCTCCAGTAAACATTTCTGTGCTCTATGTAAGTGTTCACCAGAGCATGGACTAAAATTCAAGTGCCCCTGCTCCCAGGTGAGAGCCCTAAATACTAGGCTAAACAGTCTCATTCTCTCTCTGGCTTAATGAACATTTAACTATTCTATGAGAAACAAGGATATTTTGGTTGATATCTTTTATTGGACCAACTGCAACCTGGGATAAATTCAGACTAGCTTCTCAATGCAAATCATTCTTCTTCAGCTCCTATACATGTGGGGCCCTCTTCTTGAAGCCATGAGGTGACCTGAAGAACAATGCTTAGCTTCTGAAAGCATGTCTAGCGATCCAGTTAGTCCAATAAAAGATATCAACCAAAATATCCTTGCGTCTCTCTCATAACTCCTGGATTATCATAGCTGCATCACACTAATGCTATCTTAACTATTCCATGTACTTGCAACAGCAGAGATTGAAAAAAAACACCATTCACACCAATCCAGAATACTCTGTAGACAGTGGTTAGGTCAGTCTCCTAGAAAAGTAGGAAATATGCAAACCTTTCCTCTGCTGGAGGGGTTTTGAATGCATTTAGGTAAAACCTCGCCTCCCGCATCCTAGGCAAGTGCACCAGACACTAGGCTATTGAACAAAAGAGCGCATCTGTAACAAACCTAGCCCCAACTGGATAGGATTCAGCCCCAGGCTCCACCTGAGAGTAGTCATAGAGTAGGCTGAGTTACCCCTCAGGGCTACAGTAAGAGGGTCCCACCTACACAGGCCCTGATAAGCCCATAGCATACAGCAGCAAGCTGTCTGGACATAGACTGTCGTACTCCTGACCTGCTTGGAACTCCTTGCCCAGTTCTGACTTTGGCTTTTGACTTCAGGTCTGCAACCCTGACTTCAGCTTCCGATCTTAGCTTCTAAATTCAGCTCTGTACTCCTGACTCTGGTTCTTGTTCCATTTCTCCAGCCCTAATCATGGCTTCTTACCCCCATCTTCTTCACACAGGTGACCTACCCTGACCACACACAACCTGGTTACTTATAGCACTATCCCTTCCTTCTTGGGTGAATTAATTTGTGGTCTGTCTACACCCACCCAATTCCTGGGTCAGAAACCCAAAAGTTCAGAGATGCAAAATCAGTAACTTCTGAACCTCTTGGCCCATGACACCCAATGCATGCAGCTGTCAGGGCACAGCTGTTCTGCAAACACAGCTCTTTCATAATCGCCTCGGAGCCTCCCCTTCCTTCCTTCCTCACCTTCAATCTGCTCTAAATTTATCCTTTGCTCTTGCTGGCTGCAGAGAATCATCTTGTTTTGCAGGGTTATTTTCACTGGCAATGGGAAGGTACATTTTGAAGCGCCGGAATCTGAGGTGTGAGCTGCTTTAATCTCACTGGCAGGTATCAAACCTTTACGTCTACCCCTAAAGGTGATAATGAGGCTGAAGTGACGGAGGCACACACAGCAGGAGAAGATTAAAAGCAGAGCAAGGCTACAGATGTTGCCAAAAAGACACATCCTTGCACACTTTCCCTCCCCAGTGCAGAGCAGGCTCCTGCTGGGATAGTGCTAGCTGGAGGGGCCACAGATTCCAGTAGAAATCCACTGGCTTAACCTAAAACACAAGGACCATCCTCACAATCCCAGCAGGGCAAGGAGTAGGCAAAACATACAAAGGATACATTTTGGGGAGTGACAGTTACCCTACCCATTGCCCCTGGGGACTGCAAAGAAACCTCTGAAATACTTCTTCCCTATGCTTGGAACAGGTGGCTGGTCTCCAGCAATGGGAGCCCTGGCCTCCCCCATGTGTGACCACTCCCTGGTACCCTCCAGAGAGGAAGTGGATGGACAGGGTATGTGGTCCACCAACCTAGGATCATTTACTCAGCTAGATAAATGAGGTGAGTCCAGGGCCTGTATTTCATAGAATCACAGAAAACAGAATTAGAAAGAACCTCAGGCAGTCATCTAATCCAACTCACTGCTCAAAGCAGGACTACCTCCAACTAGATCATTTCAGCCAGGGCTTTGATGAGCTGGGCCTTAAAAACCTCCAAGGATGGAGATCCCACTGCCGCTCTAGGTAACCCATTCCAGTGCTTCACCACCCTTCTAGTGAGAAAGTTTTCTCTAATATCCAACCTAAATCCCCCTTGCTGTAACTTGAGACCACTGCTCCTTGTTCTGTCATCTGTCACCACTGAGAACAATCTAGCTTCATCCTCTTTGGAACCACCCCTCAGGTAGTTAAAGGCTGCTATCAAATCCCCACCTTAGTCTTGTTGTCTGCAGACTGAAGACTATAAACCCAGTTCCCTCAGCCTCTCCACAGAAGTCATGTGCCCCAGCCCCCTCACCCTTTTTGTTGCCTTCTACTGGACTCTCTCCAGCTTGTCCTCATCCTTTATATAGTGGCAGGATGCAAAACTGAATGCAGTTCTCTAGATGTGGCTTCACTGGAATAGAGGGAAATAATTATTTCCCCCAATCTGCTGGTAATGCTTCTATTAATACAGCCCAGTATGCTGCTAGCCTTCTCGGCAACAAGGACACACTGTTGACTCATCCATCTTATTGTCCACCATAACCCCCAGGTCCTTGTCTGCAGAGCTGCTGCTTAGCTAGTTGGTCCCAAGCCTGAAGTGGTACATGAAGTTTTTCCGTCCTAAGTACAGGACTTTGCTCTTCTCCTTGTTAAACCTCATGAGATTTCTTTTGGCCCAATCCTCCAATTTGTCTAGGTCACTCTGAATCCCACCCCTACCCTCCAGCATATCTGCTAAACCCCCCAGCCTGGTATCATCCACAAACTTGCTGAGGTTGCACTCTATTCCATCTTCCAGATTGTTAATAAAGATGTAGAAAAAAACTGGCCCCATAACTGAACCCTGGGACACTCCATTTGATACTGGCTGCCAATTAAACCTTGAACCTTGATCACTACTTGTTGACTCTGATGATCCAGCCAACTTTCTATCCACCTTACAGACCATTCATCCAACCCATACTTCTCCAGCTTACTTCCAAGAATGCTGTAGGACATGATATTCAAAGCCTTGCTAAAGTCAAGGTATATCACTACTTTCCCTGCATCCACAGAGCTAGTTATCTCATAATAGAAGACAATCAGGTTGGTCACTCATGACTTGCCCTTGGTGAATCCAGGCTGACTGTTTCTAATCACCTTCTTCTCCTTCAAGTGCTTAGAAATCAATTCCTTGAGGACCTGCTTCATGATTTTTTCTGGGGACTAAATTGAGGCTGACCAATCTGTACTTCCTTGGATCCTCTTTCCCTTTCTTAAAGATAGGCACTATATTTGCCCTCTTCCAATCATCTGGGACCTCCCTGGATGGGCAGATATAAATTATATTTCCTGGCATTGTAATTTGCCTGAATCTCGGAAACTGCATAATGTGCACAAAGATGACCACACTGGAATTTCCTGGTATGCTACTCTCCCCAAACATGATATGTTTGTAGGTGTGGGGAGAAGAGTGTGCTCACCAGGGAAGCTGTGGACTTAGACTGAGCAGCAATGTCAAAGCCACCACAAGGGGTCTGGCTGTATTTGAAGATCTGGTCAGATTTGATACTTGTCTGAGGCCTTTGTGCTCTAGAGGAGGTTCTCTCAACCTGATCTGGGTCCCCTAGGATGAGGTGTGCTAAGTGGGAAAGGTGGCATTGGGTGATTCAGCAGCTGAAGTTCTAGAGGGGTTGGTTAGCACTGAGACAGCCAAGCTCTTAGCTTACTGTTTGGGGGCGTGAGGTAGGGTTTGTGTACTTCACATAAAATGTGGCGGTACTCCTACATAATCCAGACTGTGTGTGTACAGGTGGGAGGTAACTGCTAGCAAAGGCAAACAGGGGCTGAATTGTCCAAACTCAAGAGGGGATACAGTTCTGAGCAGACTTGGACCATTTTGCTTCACTATATTGAGTAGAACCTCAGGACATTGTTAGAAGCTGACCCTGATTACTAATGACACCTGGCTTGGAGAAGGAAGAGAGGGTGCCTTCAAATAGCCAACATACTCCTGGGCTCTGAAGTGAAATTGTTAGTGGTAGTAGAGCTTACTCCAAGGATGCAGGTTTGGCTGTTTGGTGTATGCACAGGAGGCTGATACGTGACTAGAAGGGAACATGAGACGATAGAGAAAGCTAGGAGTGGGTGAAGGAGACAAAGCCTTGGAAGGCAAGTAGGGGGGAGCAGCAGGAATAGAGCTGCCAAGGATGCTGAAGGGAAGACAAAGACAACTAGTAAAAAAAGTGGCAGAGAGGGACCTGCATCCGCTGGGATGTAGTGGGCTCCTGGAACAGGGCAGCTTAATCATCTCAATAGACTGCTTGCTCTGTTCTGTTTCATGTTCCCTTAAAGTTGTTTATTTCTCTGAGGTCTTGGCAGCTCCCCACAAGCCACGCAGACCTCCCTGTTGCATGAGCAGTTACTCCAGCAAGGAGGAAATGCTCTGATTCCTCTGCCATCAAAATGAAAGTTACAAGCCAGAAAGGTACTCCTGCAGCTTATTTTGATAGGGATTTGGTGTTAAGCCGAAATGCTAAATAGCTGAATTAAGGACTTCTACACCTCCCGAGGGAAATTCCCTTAGTCTGCATGGGAAGCAGATGTCCACATCCTTTGAGAGGCTCAACTGTGGCACATAACTAGCCATGAGCAGATAAACATAAATCCATCAACAATGCTGAAAAACCAGGGGCAAAGCATCCCCCTACAAAAATGGTGTCTTGGGAAAGCCTGAAGGGCCCCCCTTAGGCTAAGTGCACCCCAATCCTCATGCCCACCCTTTGGGCACATGAGTACCACCTTCTCAGACTCTCTCCAAGTACTTTGCATGCTAGTGCCCTGTGAACCTAAGGAATTTGTTCCCATTTGGCAGATAGTAAAATTGAGGCGGAAAGCGAGAGAAGGGGGCGTGGGAAGGCCGCAAAAAGAACCCCAGGCCTGGCCTCACCCGAGATCAGGCGCCAGCCCCAGAAAACAACCCCCTCACCGTTCAAAGAACTACAGCTCCCAATATGCTCCACGGTGCCTGCGCGTCCTACCTCTTTATGGTTGGGAGGCGGGGCCAGCCAGGCTTAGAGCTGGGCTAATCAGGGAAGGAGGCAGGCGGACCAATGGGAAGAGCCGCCGGCGGATTTGAATGAGGCCCGGGGAGAGAGCCTAAGCTCAGGTAGGAGTTGGGCGTGCGGCCGTTAACTAGTCTCGCGGCCGGGGGAGCCCGTGGAGCCCCGCGGGGGTGAGGGAAGTGCAGCCCGCTCTGCTGTGGTGGAGCCCCGCGCTCCGGGGGCGTTGAGAGCGGTTGGTCAGACCGGCCTGTTCCTGGCGGGAGCGTCCCTGGCTCGGCCCGCCGCAGACGCGGAGCCGTGAGACGCTCCGCCTACCGGCAGGGCACGGTCTCGTAGGATAGCACAGGCCTCTGGAGCAGGGATGACGGGTACATGCATGTCCCCGCACACATCTTTTCTATCCAGGTGGTCTGTTCAGTGCGTCTGTGCCCTGCCTGTGGGCTGAGCAGCTCACAACTCCGTGTTATACACACGCATACACGTGTGTGCGTGCATATATGTATAGAGAGAGAGAGAGAGACACCACCACCCCCTATTTAGTCAGTCTAAAGGTGAATATCTACTGTATATACACATGTGCATGAAAATGCACATATCCACACACAGCTTGCCTTAATTAGTCTATACAGGGTAGGCGTGCACCTTTTATAGGCTAAGAGGGTGCATGTATGCATGCACCTACATGTATGTATGTATGTGCAGGCAAGGTTCTGTGGGTAAATGTGATATCTTTTATTAGACCAACTAAATAGTGGGGATGGGGGAAGTTTGTTGCAAGCTTTTGGACACATACCCTTTTTCAGGCATAAGGAGAATCTGCTGATGATATGAGTTCTCCAAGGGAGAAAAAAAGCTAAAGTAAACAAGAAGTCTGAAAATGCAAATGGGTGGAAGTCTGGAAAATGGTACAGTATGCCTGTGTGTGTGTAGATACACGTACAAATACATGTGCACTTTTTTGCATATATGTGTGTGTGTGTGCATGCATATGTGTGGGTGTGTGCATCTATGTATGTGCATAGGATAAATATGCATCATAGACTAAGCTATGTAATTTTATGTATATGCATGTGTGTGTATAAAATTCAAGAATATCAGATGTTTGTGTGAAATTTTATTTGTATACATACACGTGTATATGTTATATATAGAGAGAAAGAAACTAAATAAAGTGTGTATATTATTTTATAAATATAATACATTTTATATATATATTTCACACACATCTTCTCTTTAGTTAGTATGTGTGTGTGTATGGAGAGAGAGAGAGAGCGAGCCCACAAGCTTTTGTGAACACAAGTTCACTTCATTAGATGCTGCGAAAGGACTTGCTGAGAACAGTTTACAACAATGGTTCCCAATCTTCTTTTTCCCTGTGCCCTGCTACTGGGAGTAGTGTGGCAGCAGCCCGGGGGCAGGGGAGCTCCCAGCACATGGCATTACCTCTGCAACACTCCTTTGGGTTGCCACCCAGAGTTGGGAACTTCAGTTTATAAGATGGAGAGAGAAATCAATATGCAAGATAAAGTGGGAGGGAAGGGGGGGCAGGGGTGCAAGGAGAGAAAAGCAAAGGAGCAGTAAATCCATAGGAATAAGCAGGGGGTCACAAAAGCCAATCCAAGTAGTGAGATGGGATTCCACAGTCCCTGTTTAAATCATACTTAACCTGATCCAGTTCATGAATGATTTCTTGTTTCACCATTTCCTGTGCAAACTGGTTTTTAGTTTGTTTCTTGCCTGAGAATAGTAATCCTGAAGTCAGTGATGCAGTGTCCAGGAGAGTTCTGCCACAGACTTTTTTGTCTTTCTGCACCTGATATCCCAGTCAGGTGAGGGAAAGTGTTGTGAAAGATCCCTTCCAATACACTGTTGCATGCAAGAGGCTGTGTAACCTTAACACTCAGCTTGTATTGGCAGTGACCAGCAAGCGCTTCTCATGTTTTGTGCTCTGAGCTGATGAGCTCTCAGTTTAATTTCTGATGGATGAGTGGCCCAATAAATCAGTGCTTCTCGGATTTGTAGACTCCTGGCATCCCTCTATAACACTTATGAACTGAGCGGCACCCCAATTCAGGAAATAATTTTTATTGCAACACTTGGCTTCTGTGGGGGGAGCAGGGAGAGGAGTGAGCATTTAGTTCCTTCCAGGGCTAGAGGAGGGAGGGATCATCATGAACTTACTGTCTTGCCCTGGAGTCAAGCACACGAGACTTTAGCTCCTTAAACAGGGGGAGGAGATAGGATAGAGGCATGAGCACGTATCTCCTCACACAGAGCCAGGCATGGACAAGTGAAAACTTAGAGTACTTCCTCGCATTGGAGCCAGGCAGAGAGAAGTCTGTGCTTACCTCCTTGCTTAGGGGCCGGTCAGGGAAGAGTGAGTGTTTATCTCCTTTGCACCCCACAGCACCTTCAGAAGGCGATCATGTCATCCCTGTTGAGAACTACTGCAATAAAAAATACCACTGCTGTGATTGGCACTGACTTTCTTATTTTAACAGGCACAGCAGAAAGGCTGTGATATGAATGCCTTTTCTCCAGGGGTGCCTGAGCCTGCCTTACTGACAGGGGATGCAGGCTCTGCTTCCATAGATTAACAGAGGACTTCAGATTCCAGTGCTTGGTATTTAGAGCATGTGTAAGAGGCAAGTAGGCTTTAATTAAGACCATGTAGAGGCAAACAGCAGTCCAGTAATTTTAAGTAGGAGTATGCCCCAAGAAAATGAAGGCCTTTCACTGCATGATTGCTAAATCCATCCTTTATCTTGCTAGTCCCTCTTGAAGGAAAATGTAGTAAATTTGGGTTGTTAAGTCCGTGAAACTGGTGATTACTTCGTCATGGGAGTTAAGTGCCTTGTTCTTGACTGGCTTTCATTCTCTCTTTGGACGCAGTGCTAACTACCTGAAGGGGCTCTAATCATGGCATCAGTCCCGCCCCCTGAAGAGGGCAGTGTAACAGTGGTGGTGCGGGTACGGCCACAGAACCAACGGGAGCAGGAAGGGAACCAGCACAGCACAGTGCGGGTGGTTGATGACAGAATGCTAGTGTTTGACCCCGAGGAGCCCGGCTTCCCAGGGGTCTTCTTGGGATTCCGGGGACACGATGCCCCCAAACGTAAAGGCAAGGACCTCAAGTTCATGTTTGATCAAGTATTTAGCGAGCATGCTACTCAAGAGGAGGTGTTCCAGCACACAACAAAGGAGATCCTTGATGGAGTGCTGAACGGATACAACTGCTCTGGTAAGGAGCCTTGCAGTAGTGTTCCATGATACAGACTTATGTATTGCAGAGTTAAATATGCAGTTTGTAATTGTTCAAGGCACGAGCTGACTGCCTGCAAAGGTAAAAGGAATTTTTCTGTTACATCTAACACTTACCTGCAGGGAACTGCTGCCTTTTGAAGAGGGGCTTTTCAGCATGTTTTTTTTTTTTTTTAATTCATCTGACTCCACCCAGCAGAAACCCATCCCCCACCATTTAGTCTGCATGATTAAACTTAAATGATCTATTTGATGCTTTAGGCAGGATCCTGGATGAGACTGGCTCAATAGAGGATCAGGCCTAGCTAGTTTTATGTTCCTGTAGAACACAGTATGCTGTTTTGCCAATGAGCAGAGAGTAAGGCTTGCAAAACTTACTAACATAGCCTGTTAGGTGCTTCTCTCCTCCCTGCCTCCCCCAACCATTCTGCTCCTGGAATTTCTGTGGTCCGGTACAAAAATTTAGCTCTAGCAGTTTAGGAATTAGGAGGGTCCTGATGATGTAGAGCAGGGCTGTCCATCTTCTAAGTGACTGAGGGCCAAAGGCCCCAGAGGTGGCACCAACGAGGGGCCACACTGAGGGCAAGCTGTGGGTCTCTGAGCCACATCCTGCATGGAGGCTGCATGCCTGCATTTCCCCCCTGCCAACATACACACCCATGGCCTGCCCCCACCCCCTCCACAACTGCTGCACTAAGCACATGCACCTCTTCCCACCCCCCACACCACTGCACCATAGAGCCCCAGGCACACCCTCAGTTCTCCCCAGCTGCTGCATTGTCTCTGGATCTGCATGGGGCAGGGCGGGCTGTGGGCCAGGGCTGCAGCTGTGTCAGGCTCTTTCCAGCAGGGTGGGCATTGGGCCAGGCTGTGCTCAGAGTGGGTGGCAGGAAGGGGGGGGTTTGGGGCTATGGTGAATTTTGGGGTGGTTGCAGCCCCCCCCATGTAGCTCCCCTCTCAGTGCTGTTGCCACCCACCCTTAGCACAGCCTGGCCCAGCCCACAGC
Organism: Caiman crocodilus; assembly: GCA_030014935.1. NCBI lineage: Eukaryota > Metazoa > Chordata > Crocodylia > Alligatoridae > Caiman > Caiman crocodilus. The sequence continues at coordinate 81,026,567 of JAGPOW010003685.1, forward strand.
AGCAGCCAGGGCCCCCCCCCCCCCCCCCCCCCCCGCCGGGGGGGGGGGGCGGGGGGGGGGGGGGGGGGGGGGGGGGGGGGGGGGGGGGGGGGGGGGGGGGGGGGGGGGGGGGGGGGGG
>JAGPOW010003685.1:81034430-81064240 GCA_030014935.1 Caiman crocodilus
CCCGTAGCCTCTCATTGTAGGATCTGCCCTGCTGTCCCCGGATCATGCGGGTGGCCCTCCTCTGGACCCTCTCAATGTTGTCCACATCCCTCTTGAAGTAGGGTGCCCAGAACTGGACACAATACTCCAGCTGTGGCCTGACCAGTGTCGCATAGAGGGGAAGGATCACCTCCTTGGCCCTACTTGAGATGCACCTATAGATGCACAATAGGGTCTGGTTGGCCCTGCTGACTGTGACCTTGCATTGTCAGCCAATGTTCATCTTGTAGTCAATAATGAATCCAAGATCCCTTTCTGCCTCCATGTTCTCAAGAAGGGAGTTTCCCATCTTAGAAGTGTGCTGCCGGTTACTACTGCCCAAATGCAGCACCCTGCACTTGTCCGTACTGAAATGCATCTTGTTTTTGTTATCCCATCCCCCCAGGTCAAATATGACCCATCCACCACCACCCTCTGAGTATGACCCTTCAGCCAATTTGCAATCCATCTGACTGTGTAGGCATCGATGCCACAGTCGCCTAGTTTTTTAGCAAGGATGGGGTAGGAGACAGTGTCAAAGGCCTTGCTGAATTCCAGAAAGACTACATCCACGGCAACACCTGCATCCAGTGCTTTTGTGACCTGATTGTAAAAGGCAATCAGGTTGGTCTGACATGACCTGCCCCTAATGAAACCGTGCCTTTGAGCATCATACTTGATGCTGGCCCATCACAGATGTGCTCCTTGATGATCTTGTCCAAGAGTTTCCCCAGGATTGAGGTAAGATCGATGGGCCTATAGTTGCCCGGGTCCTCCCTCTTCCCTTTCTTAAAGATGGGGACCACATTGGCTATCTTTCAATCATCTGGCACCTGGCCCAAGCACCACGAGCGCTCGTAAAGCCATAGCAAGGGCCCTGCAGTAACCCCTGCTAGCTCCCTCAACACCCTGGGGTGGAGAGCATCTGGACCTGCTGATTTGAACACGTCCAGCCCCTCTAGAAGCACTCTAACCTGGTCCACCTCAAACTTAGGTCTGGAGGCTGGTACCAACTCTGGAGGATGGAAAAAAGTTACCCTTGCTTCCATATAAATACCCAGAATTTATCACAACACTAGAAATAATCCCATGATTATATAGATATGTTTTTTTTAAAATGTAATCATGTTCCCTCTCAATCTTTATTTTATAAAATTTAAACCAGCAGTCAGTACTGTTTTTCCAGCAGCGGGCTATAATGGCTCAGCGTGGGCTCAAGGACTATGACCAGCAGTAGGACCCTGGCTACCACCACTGTTGCTGCTTCCTGCTGTGTGGCTGCAGTGCAGCACAGGCAAAGCTCCCTAGTACCCAGAAATGGCATGGGCAAAGCCCTCACAGCTAAACACTGAAGCTCCCTCTCTGTGGACCAGATCTGGCCCAAAGGCTGTAGGTTGCTGATCCCTGAGGTAAATAAACCAAGCTCCCTTAATATGCTTTCATCATAGAATCATAGAAGTAGGGTCAGAAGGGACCCTGTAGATCTTTCATCAGGTAGTCTTCATTCCCTTAACCATCTCAGTGGACCACCTTTGTACTTGTTCTAGTTTAAGTCATTTTTTTAACATTGGTGACCAGAACCAGTATTTTAAAGGAGTCTTGAATAGTGGTGCTAGTACTTGTATGTCCCTACTTCAGTGATTTGCAAACAGGATACTGTGAGATCCTTTCAAGAATACAATATTAGTACTGTTAGGTATGCGTGCAAAATTCACAAGATAAACCCACAGATTTCAAATAGGAATCCACAGTTTTAAAAGCATTATGACCTGTTGTTGTCTTTCTGAATTCTTTGCAATAACATTGCTTTAGTTTTTACTGTAGTCAAAAAACAATTGAGAACTAATCTGGCATGTTTGAAGGGGTGCCTTGAGTCCAAGCAGATTAAGAACCACCATTCCAGATTTTCTAAATGTCTTCCCAAACTTAACATAGTCATCCTTTATCCTGGTCAAAGGGTATTTGACCATATCTTTTCTTCCTACAGAGGAACAAGTCACGGATTTTTGCCTGCTTCCATGAGAATCCTCTTCATCCTCAAATCTGTGTTTTGTATTATTCCTGGTAGACAGCACTCTCTCCTGATTTTTCCAGTCATGCTTTGTGACCTATCCGTCTGTTGTTAAAAGTAAATAATGATTACTGCTTAATTCTTCAGATAGTGACAGTTCAAACAAGGGACACAGATTCTGCAAAGGAATTTCTTAAGCCAATCACATTTTACTCATAGGTAATACATGTGAAAGAGGGAGCTACAAAAAACAATGAACAACTACACACAAAACCTTTCTTTCAGTGGCCTCAGTATGCCAGATCAGTTCTGGGCTTTTGGTCAACCCTTCCAGGGTTCTGGATTTCTCCTCTTCTCCTGGCCAGCCTTGCCCCTTTTTCTGATCAGTGAGATAGAGCCCCTGGTAAGAGCATAACTGGTTTTTCTGTAAAGGTCCAACTCCTTCCCCCACTCAGCAGCTTCAAGTTCTTCATCAGGTAATTGGTTCTAACTAGTAACCTAGCAACTAAACTACAAACTAGTTCTCCTCAGCTGCTACCAGCTTTTCTTTTTTTCTTAGGGTGCGTATAGTTGAATATAAAATCTTCCATTACTCTACATTGTTACGGGTATAAGGCAAAAGTGAAGGTTTAGTGCCATGATTCTCAACAAGGATGCCTTGAAGACCTTTGAGAGGTGTTATGGATTGCCACGTAATATTAGCACTGTTAGGTGTTCAAACGTGATTCACAGGAGAAACCCGAGTTTTCAAATAAGCCGTAGTTGTAAATGCATTCTGACCTGTTGTGATCTTTAAGTTCTGTGCAACAGAAGAATTGCTCTAGAATTTTATAAAGAGTAAAAACTAAGATCTGGCATTTTTCCAAGAGGTGTCTCAACTAGTATATTTACTGTCTCTCACAAGACAAGAATTAGGAGGCACAAAATGAAACTAGTAAATAGTAAGTTTAAAACTAACAAAAGGAAGTTTTTCATGTGGTATGTAATTAAAGTGTAGAAATCATTGCCAACAGATGTTGTGGAATCTTACAGTTTAGCCAGATTCAAAAAGGGACTGGACAAATTCTTGAAGGAAAGGGGCATCAGTACCTGTTGAGCATGGGAGTTAAGGTTACAGCCTCTGAATCACAACCTCCTAGACCTTAAATACTGAAGGCTGCAAGTGGGAGAGAAACAGTGGGGAAACCCCACCCTGGTCATACCCAGTTCACTCTCCTTTTCAGCATTCACTTTATGACACTGTGTGACAGGATACTGGACAAGAAGGACCTATGATCTGACCCAGTTGATGGCAGTTATTATGTTAGGTGGCAGGTATTGTGTCTACCAAGGTGTGTCTGGAATCTGTGGAGGGATGCCTCCAGCCTAAAAAGATTGAGAACCACTGTTATCATGTGAGTAACAATCAGAATGGAATTTGCAGGCTGTAGGCCCAGACATGCACTTATCTGTTGCATCTTGTACCTGTTATCAGTTCTCTCCATGCAAACCCAGACAGGTAAGATCCGGCCTTAGAGTTTTTAAGCCACCAGAATTAGCCTGTGCCTTTTCCCTTCTGATCTCTCAGCAGTGGTTAGGCACAGTAAAGGAGGAAAACACTGTCCATAGAGGTCTACCTTCTAAGCTATCAGAGAGTCTCTGGGGTTCTGTGCTATCCCTCAAGGTAGGAGGTTGCCTGTTGACTGTATCGGCAGGTTGTGTCTTCCCCTCACTACTCTTTCCCTTTCACAGATCTATGTGAAGCAGCAGGACCGTGTTTTTGGCATCGCTCAGGATCTGCAGGTAGCAAAAATGAGCCTGATTGACCTGGCTGGCTCAGAGCGAGCTTCAGCTGCTAACACCAAGGGTGAGCGGCTCCGGGAGGGCGCCAACATCAATCGCTCACTGCTGGCCCTGATCAACGTCATCAATGCCTTGGCAGATACAAAGGTAACACTCCTCCATTGATCGCTCCCTCATGTTCCTACTGCCCAAAGGGCAACAAAGCAAAGACAGCATGGTTAATACAAGGATTTCCCTGTGTGCTAAATGTAAGGATCTCCCTGCAAATATCATCAGCTCCGTACTCTTAGTAGGAAATAGCTCTGGCGAAACAAGGACTAGCAGTGTGTAGGCTAACCTTCCTGGCCTTTTAGCCTAGGGCAATGAGAATAAGTGAGCACTTGAACTTGCCAGTGCTAGGCTTCTTAGAGATATCAGAAAGCTGAGGTGAATCCCCTGATCTCTCTCACTACAGAGCAAAAAGCCCCACATCCCATATAGAGACAGTAAGCTCACCCGCCTGCTGAAGGATTCTATTGGGGGCAACTGTCGCACTATCATGATTGCTGCCATCACCCCATCTACACTGGCCTATGAGGACACCTACAACACACTCAAGTATGCCAGTCGAGCCAAGGAGATCAAAATGTCGGTGGGTACCAAACATCTCTAAGCAAAACTGTAATTGTATAGTACCATTGTATTAAGGGAGACCAGGGGTGAATGGACTGTGAAGGAACTAGTTTAGTGGGTTTCATAACCTTCTATCTAGCTAAAAGGGGTCAAGGTGTACTTACTGGTAGACACTTAGTTACAATCTCCCATGTGTCTTGTCCTTGTATGTGTGCCCAGTAGACTGTACTCCAGAGCCAGCCACTATCAGAGGTGCTGATGGTGCTGAGTGCCAGATTAAGCTATACTAGCAATTCTATTAATGCTGCTTGGAGCTCAGAATTTCTCCATAGGCTACTATCCATGACCCTTTCAGAATTGTTCCTGAAAAGTGCTCTCCATATGATGCAGGTATCCAAGCATGTTGGCTTAAACTACAGCACAGAATCTATCCATGAACTGCTGAGATTGTTGTTGAATTCTGCTGCTGTGTTAGTTCTCTCCCAACAATCTATAGTAAAAGAGCTGTCTTGCATCTGATGGTCTGTTTGTTTAACTCAGTCTCTTCTTTTTCTATGCTTCCTCTTCCCATTTCTGTCCTGTAGTTGAAGAGTAACATGCTCAGCCTGGACTGCCACTTCAGTAATTATGCAGTTATCTGTGAGCAGCTGAAAGCAGAGGTAATGTGCCTTATAGGAAGTCTGGTGGGTGGTTTTGTTTTAGTCATTGCCAGATGCCAGCACTGCTCTGGGACGGTGAGTACTCTCACGAGATCTTTGTGATACTACTTAACTCACTCTGCAGGCAGCGTTTTGTGATGTTAAGAAGTAATAGACTTGAATAAGTACTTCTGGAGCAGCAGTCAGCTTTGCTGTTGGATGTCTCCTGGGGCCTGTGTTATTGTGTCACCCTTTGGCACTTGTTCTAGAACTTAAGATCTTATCTTCCAAAAAACAAATTTCTGCCCCTTATTTGTAAAGTGAACATCCCTCATGAGAACTGAATGTAACTGATGGAGCACTGCCTGCTTACATCTATAGAAAGAAAGCCAGAAATGATAGCCGCATGATACCAATCCCTGAAATTGAGAGCAATGACTCATGAGCAGGTGAGATTCTTGCTTGGTGACCCATATGTGGTAGACACTTTCTACTTTGGGTGCCATGAAAGGTCAAGAGAAAGTAGGGACAGAGCAGCCCGCCCAAGTGTCCAGTTCTCTCCTGCACCGTGTAGGCTGCTGGTCTCAAAAGAAATGCATTGCTCTAGAGTTGCAGGCAAACACTGTGAATGGAAGGGAGAAATCTGATCTAAATGGGTGGAATTTCCCTTACAGGTGGCAGCTCTGCGAGCAAAGCTCCAAACTTACGAGAGAGATGCACAAGTTTCGGACCAACAGGTGCCAGCTTCTCTGGCACGCTGTAGCCCTCACCAAGCTGAAATGCTCAGGTAACATTTTACCTACCTTCAATCTCCTTCAAAGGAAAACAAAGAGCGAACAGTGCTGCATGCTGCACCCCTTCTCCCATGAAACCTCAGATCAAGATGCTTTAGGCCCATTTTTACTCTTGATTAGATCCCAAATGATATATCTGAGAGCAGAGCTGACTCAAAGGCAGACAAACATGTTGGCTACCCAAGTGCATCCTCCCTTCATTCAGGCACTTCTGCTGCTAATACAGCCAGGCTGTTAATCACCAGTGCTTGCCAGAGCCTGGACCTAGTGTGGAATGAAGTGGTACGGAGTGTGGAGAAAGGTGGTTTGCAAAGATCTGTCAAAATGAGTACAGGATAAACCTTGCAAAATCTGACTATAAAACTAAGTTCTCCACAAGGACCTCTATTTCTGTCCAAGCCCAAGCACACTGCAGCTTTGTATCTGGATCTTCTTTGACTTAGGAGCTGTTTCTTCTCAAGAGCTTTTTCAGGCTTTGATTGCTGCTTCCTCTGGCTTGCTGCAGGTCAGATGAGGCAGCCCAGGAGATATGCTCAAATGATGAAGCCCTTTATAAGGGGGCTCAGGGAATGATGACACAGCAACAGGAACTGAACATAAAACCATCTTTTCAGCAGCAGGATCTGGGAACAGCAGAAGAGGTAAGAGAAGGGCTGGTAACTAGAAGAACACTTGTACAGGTATGGAATCCTGGAGTAACCATAACAGGTGTGTAGTAGGGACAGAGCTGAATGGATAAAGGTGTCTCAGAGGTAATGGGACACTGCTAAGGAGTAGCACAGCATATGCTAGAACTGATGGAAGGGTGAGCAGCAGGGTTAGTAGAGAATCTGGGAACTGTCTGGGGATAAAATAAGCATTAGCATTGGAAAAGGGTAAAGCTGTTCTGAGGCTACACTCAGCTCTTGGATCTCTAGGGAATGCTTTTGGTGGTGCACAGAAAGATGCCTTGGATTTGCTTTAAGGCAAGACTCTAGCTGAAGACCTGTCCCCTTCATAATGCTGTATAAGCTTCCCTACTTAGTGAGTAGGACGTCTGTGTGCTGCAGCCTCTGCTCACTCAGGCTACAGAGATGCTAGTAAATGGCGAGAAAACCCCCACATACACTGCAAATATGACTTGGGTGTGAAGGAGTCAGTTATGGTTTGGGTGTACCCCTCTACTTTTCCTGTGCCAGGTAAGATTACTCTATAGTTTTGCTGCCTCCTGGCAAAGTAATCAGAAGTTAAGATGCTCTCCTTACAATCAATTCAGGCTTCAGAGGAGAAACCTTGCAGCTGCATGGAGTTCCAAAGCACAGATACCCAAAAGAAAACTCAAGAAGAAAGTCCTCTCTTACAGGGGCTCACCAGCACTCTGACAGAAAGGTGAGTGCTCCCTATTGTATGTGTACACATGAAGGAACCTGTGCCTTAGCTTGCTGGGAAAAATTGGTGTATAGTTTCAGCACTATGAACTGTGTTCAGGCCCAAAAATCCATACTGGGGACAGTCTACCTCAGGGGCAGGCAATTATTTTGGGCAGAGGGCTGCTTACTGAGTTTCGGCAAGCCATCGAGGGCCTCCTGACAGGCAGCCCGGGACAGATTAATATTAATTTTCTTCATTTTTTAGGGGCCCTGCAGGCTGGATAGAATGGCTGGGCGAGCTACATGAAGCCCCCGGGCCACATTTTGCCCACCCCTGGTTTACCTGGTGCTTGTGTGCCTTATGGTAATTCTGAAGCAGAGAATAATTAAGGATATGGAGCTTGTGCTTTTAAACAGTTACTAATCCTATACAATGGCCATCATAAAATTGATCAAATGGATTTCTGCTACATGAATGGGGGATACTGTGCTCTGTATGATGCCATGAAAACTGGAAATAGCTCTCGCAGTCCTAAGAACGATAATGGCCTAATCTAAGGAACTGATATATTAAGATACTCTTGGTGCCAAAACAAGGGCATGGGCAAACAGACCAATTATACTGAGTTAAAAAGGGGGAAAGAAAATTGGCCCTGCATCAGCTGTTCTGTGGTAATTCCCATGTGTCTGCTCCTATTATACATTTAAATTGGGGCAGTTTAACCCTGTTTTTATTCAAGGATGAGTTGCTATGGTTTTAGCTTTCACTTAATATAGGAAAGAGAACACTTTTTTTAACTGTCAGCTGTTCCGTGATAGGATGCTGTGTCCTTTGCCTTTTCTACTCAGTGTATTTTTTGTCCATAGTTTAAAATACTTTGTGTCAGTGATACAGATTCTACTAGCAGAGTAGAGGTAGAATTCCAAACACAGCAAGTGTTCAAGTCTGAATTTCAGACTTCCAGGATTTACCACTCAGTTACCTCTCAAGTTCTCCTTATATACTAGGCTTCTACATGTTTTGCACTGGCATGGTACCCAGGGCCAAGGCTGCTGGTGTCTCTGCCCCACATGTCACACCAGAATGGCTCCCTTTAAAAAGTAACTTGTAAGCAGGATGCTGGCTTGACTTTGTGTGTGCATAACTTGAATTTAAAATAAACAAAGGCTGACTAGAGCCTGTTTGGCCAGAAGTGCTTGAAGCCTTGCCTTGAGCCCCCTGCTGTCTGCTCTGTAGTCGTACCGTGTACCCACAACTGATAACTTACACTTTCTATTGTTCATGAACTTTTCAAGCAGCAAGTCTTTCCCTGCTACTGATGTGTTACAAAAGTCTGAGCAGATCTTATCACCTTGCCTTTGACTTAACTGACAGATCTATTTAACAGTTTAGCTGCAGTCTTTAAACTCCCAACAAGCTGCAATCTACACTTGTGCTAAGCTTGCACACCCCTTACAATAAAGCACACTTAGCAGAAACCTAAGGGGAAGCCAGAAGTGAGCAGGCACATGTACAGAGGTGGTGCTTTGGTGTGATGTGCTGCTTACTGTGATCCTGGACCTCCACCCAGCCCAGGAGGCATGGTACACTGAAAAACTGCTGGGGCTGGATTTTCCTATTTACTGCCATATTCTTTTCTGTTTCAGGCTGGTAACCACTATATTGCATGTTGCCCAAAAGCAGTTCTCTCTGCTGAAGGCTGCCAATCTCCTAACCCCTGACATGATCTCTGAGTTTGAAGAACTGGAACACCTGGTGCATGGGAAGACCAGTAGACAGCAAAAGCAAGTTAGGACTGTAGACAGATCCAATGAGACCAGCCAAGCCCAAGAAGCAGGACAACACTCAGACAATGGTGAGCTCATGGTGTGTGATCTTTGGAGCTACCCTAGTTGATCACCACCTTCCTAGCTTCATCTCAGAGTTAAAGTGTATATTATAACAGCTCTGAAGAGACTGAATGGCTTAGAGCCAAACTTGCTTGCCCCCCAGAGCTTCTCATCCATATTCAGTTGTGGCAGTGGTCATGGGGGTTAATGAAGTTGTTAATTGCCCTGCCGCCCTCCTCGCCCCCTCTCCCCCCGAACCTGTTGTAAATGGGGCTCCATGCCTCAGATTTCAGTAGCAGACCCCACTCCTGAATTGCTGCCCTCTCTATAGCAGGCTGCAAGTTTGACACCCCTGGCTTAGAGCAGTAGTTCATAGCTATAGACACAGTGCTGGAACGTGAGGTTCTTTTAACCTCTTGACTGTATAGTGGTCCCTGTAGTGCTACACTGCTCTCCTTCCTCTCAGAGGAAGTGACTGCTGGCTTCAGAGTGCCAGAGTGGAAGTGCTTCAGGCTAGCTCCCCATACAGTGCAAACTCTATTTACCTAAAGCACCTCTGAGTGAGAAGCATACAGCTACTGGGTTTGTGGAGTAATAATTTGGCATGTGTGACCTTTTTAAATGCATGCTGAGGTCCCCAATAAAGCAAATATGAATGAGTGAATGTTATGCTTGAGGCACTGGGCTGGGTGCCATAGCAGTGCTTGGAAAGAGAACAGACACCTTCCTGGGGGCAGAATTATTATCACAGTCCTGTGATTGCTTTGATTGTGGCTTCTCTGCACTCTGCCAGCTGCCAAAATGCCAAAGCGTTTACCTGCTTCTTGCAGTCTGCTGCCAAAGAGAACTTCTAGACCGAGAATAATCTGTTCTTCTTTCCTCCTGGCTCACCCCAGCACTTTAACAGGCACATTCTCATCCCACTGCAGTGTTTTGCCTCTATAAACAGCTATGATGTAGGATCACACTGTTGATTGGTCTAAAATGATCAAGTTAACATTGGCAATAGGTGTTAGAACTAACACCTCACTTGATACAATGGAGTTAGTCACTGTTGGTCTGATTGCGAGTCTATCTGCACAGCCTTCTGCATGGATGCGACTGCACCTGTTTAAAATAACACATCTAGTTCAATCTATGTGACCATAGCTGAGTGCGAGTTTGCAGAGAGTTTCTGTACTGTCCATGTTTGAAAGTTGCTGGAACCATTAAGAGCCAGAGGGGATTTTTGGTTTTAAAAAATCCCAGATTTCTCTTATGGATATCATAGTGGAATTACAAACAGATCTTCATAACCAAGGGGCCATGCATGGCAATCTAACCACATCTCCAGAAACTTGGAATGCATGACCCTGTACACTGTCTCCTAGCACCTTAAAGCTGAGGCTCTGTAGGGCTCACTGTGAGGTGGGCACTTCCTGATCTTTCAGCTTAACTAACTGAAGCACAGAGTTTCAAGGGCTTATTTTATTTTATGTATTTGGCCTTAAGTGGTCTGAGTGCAAGTACAGAACTCAACCAAATGACAGCAAAGAGTTCTGGGCTGTTAACTATAGAAGCTTATCGTTCATTGAAACTTAAGGAAACAATGCAGAGGAGACCTCAAGCTTACCTATTGTGCTGGGCACTTGGTGTGCCTGCCACTTTAAGGCCCTGGAGCTAGCAGCCTCCAGGTGCTTGATGAGGGCAGCCATTTTGGGAGCCATATAAAAACAGGCAGTTTGGCTGCTGGAGGCCAGGCAGCAGCATCATCTTGCTAGAGAGCTGCTGGCAGAACAACTGGAGATATGGGGGAGCTGTAAGGGGATGGAAGGAGGCTCCTGGTCCTGGGCATGACCTGAGAACTGCACCCTGCCGGGAGTGGGTGGCCTGGTGGGGTTCTCAGTGGTGCGGGAGCCCCCAAGAAATGCCAGGCCAGTTACCACCCCAGTGGAAGGTGAGTCGGGGCGCCTTAACCCCTTGCCCCCACCACCAGGTGGGTTACCCTGTTTGTTTGGAGGGCCCAGAGGGGGACCTGGAGAGTTGGACAGTGTGAGGGGCTAGAGACCCACCCGACCATGGGAGTACCCTCGACTGGCCCAGGCTGGGGCCAGGACCCAGGGAGGAGTCAAAAGGGCCAGGGGGCCCACCGCGAGGGACGCCCAGAGCTGGAGGCCTGGGGTTCCGACTGGCTTGGCGAGAATAGGCAGGCGGTTGGCCCAAGGACAGGTGGGCAAGCCATGGAGGGCGGCCCCTGAGGAGGCCCCCTGTCACACCTATCTTAAGATTTTATACAGTTTGCAAAACCAATCACAAAGTTCTTAGGATACCTTGCAGACTCTTCAAGACCTCCCCCCTTCTTGAGGAGTAAATTCTGTAAGCTTTATGGTTTGATACCATTTTAGACTCTATTAACTCAGTGGTCTAAGTTTGACTTTGTTCCAAGGTAACTTTTCTGAGGTGGCTTGGTTAGAAAGGGGTGTTGGACAGAGCTAGTGCTGATGCTAAGTATCCCTCCCTGAGCGCAGCCTGCTTGCAGGCTGAAGCACTCTGCTTGATGACACATCCTACACTCACAGGTACGTGGGCCAGAGTCTTGCAGACCTGCTTCTTAGATCCTGGCAAGGCCTTTGTTACCTGTCCGAGGCCAAATACGAGTAAAATGGAGCTCCTACTATAGTACTGCTTAGTGAAAACCCTAGCATTTGCAATGGATGGGTTGGTGCTTAGAGGCCAGGGTAGGAAGTAATGTAGTGAAGCCCTTTTAATATTCTTTTTACCTGCACTTCTAGTAGTGCCTTCAGGACAAGATGCGTCTGTCACAGAACATTCCACCCCAATGACAAGGTCTGCTGCACGGCGGTTGCAGGAGCTGATGCTGCTTCCCAATCCTTCACTCAAGACTTTCAACATGCCAACAAAGAAGAGGAGGAGGTCAGAAATGAGCAGCCCCTCCAAGCCAGGAACACCTCCCACCCTGAAAAGGCAAGCAAAACGCCAACGGAAATCATCCCTTTCTGGCCTAAACAGCAGCTCCATAGAGCAAGTGGCTTTTCCTACAGAAATGCACAGCCATAGCACCCCTCTTCCAAAGGAAGCCAAGCCATCTCTTTTCCCTGGTTATCACATCCCCAAATGCTGCCCATCAACGGTCATCAAAAGTCGGATGCCTTTGGCAGTATCTACTGTTCAGAACTGCTGCAGTCCATCGGCAGTGACCATCAGAGACCTGAACATGACCTTTGACCTTTCCGAGGATTGCTGTTCATCAGGCTTGACTAAACCAATAAAGTTCAGTGCACCAGAGTTCCCTGGCTGGGAGAATGTCCAGTGCCTCATGAACAAGCCAGATGACCCTTTAATACCCAGGTTAGTGCTGCTGATCTCTTGTACATAGAAAATTCTTGCCCAGGTGGCCAAGGGAAGAAGCTGCCTGTCAGTCTGCTTACTTGACAGAGTTGCACAGAGAAACCAGGCTGGTGATTTTCAGTCTGACTTCTAGTCAGCGTCACTGTGTAGTTCATCCATGCTTTTGTGAGTTGGTCCCAATGCTATGAGAGAATTCTTTTCGAGACTCGCAGGCAATCCAAAGAGCCCATTCAACCTGATGGGTTGGCAAACACCAGTCCAAAAATGCATATGAATTACTTATGAAGAAATTGGAAGTTTGAGAGCTGTCCACGTCCTCTCCTTTTGAGGCCTGATATGATCAGCTATCACACGTTAGAACCTGTGTGTCTAGCGGCTCCTCCCTGCCACCTCCACCAGCACCCAGCAGCAGCTGAGCACCCAGCCTCAACCTACCCTGTACCCTCTCTGGACTTACCCCAGCTAGAGCAGACCAGCTGGAACCTATGCACATAGCCCCAACCCTGGGCCACCTCACACCTGCTCCAGACACACCGACCCGTGCTGAGCAGTGGTGCCGCTGGGCATGGGAAAAACGGCCACTATACCCTTGCTACTGCTGGCCCACCCAGAGCCTGTGCCCAGGCTGTCCTGCAGCTCCTCTCCACTTCTCCTGCTGGGTGGCCAGGAGGTAGTGCTGCTGGCAGTGGTGGCAGTGATGGAGAGGAGCCACAGGACAGCCTGGACAGCAGTTAGGGGGTGGCAGCCGTTTTTCTCCCAGGCCCCATTTTTTCTCCTGTGCCCAGGAGCCCAGTTTTCACTGCTTAGCGTGAGTGGGTGGCACGGGGCAGCCTGGGGTTGGGTCTGTGCATGTAGGTCCTGGCTGTTCTGGAGCTGTTCTGTTCCTGCTGGAGCAAGTCTGGGCTGGGCCAAGACTGGGGCCATAGCTATGTGCGTGGGTCCTCATCAGTCTCCATGGGGCTGGGACCAGCAGCAGTCAGAAAGTAGTACCGCCTGGGCTGCCTAGTACTGGAGTTCAGCTGCGGAGCTGCCCCAGGTCCGCTGCATGCACAGGGGCAGCAGGACCAGCCACAGACCCAACAGCACCTAGGGCCAGCAAAACTGAGAGACCCACTGCAGGCTGGACAAAGTCCTTCCATGGGCTGGATCTGGCCTACAGGCCATATTTTGCTTGCCCCTGAGGTGTAGATTCTATTGTGTCCAAAGCACTCCTCAAATGAGGATTAAGAGTATACAGTGCAACTGTCTAGGACTTTTTCCTGCACTTCAGAAATAACCTGTCTTTGTGGTGAGTTGTGTAAATGCAAAGTGTGGTAGTCTTAAGTGGTACCTATGAATGTCCATGGTAATGACAGGCCACCCTTCCTAAAAACATAATGGGGAAGTGAACAAAAGGGCAGTGTTTTGCTGACAATCACTATGCAAGTTAGCACTAGAGCCATCAATAGAATCAAGGAGGCCTGAACTCAAATGTCTGCTCAAATCTGTGGCTACTGCAACTCTTAAAATTCTACCATAAAGCTTTGCACATCACTTAGCTTATATGTAGAGCAGCAGTTCCCTGAATGTTTGTGAAGTTGCCTCCTAGATAGTCTCGATGTAATGTGGCCTGGGACATTAAAGGACAGACAAAAGTAAAAGGGCTTGAGATCCTATCTGTGGGAAAGGGTCCCTAGTGTATGTGTACTAACAACTTTGTTTTATTCAGGCCTTCTGTACCAGTGTTCATCATGAAGGGTTCCTCTATCCCCCGTGGGAGCATCACAAAGCCATCCTCATCAGTCTCTAAGGTGCCTGGACAGAAGAGAAGGCGTTCTGTGAGGTAAGAGCTTGTCTGGAGTAGCCAGCCAGAGACCATTCTATTTGCTGGTCAACTGTAAACTCATCTCTTATCTGGTGAAGCCTGGCAAAAAGTCTCATGTCTGAGAGACCAAGAGAGTATGAAGTGTTCTACTTGTTACTCTTATGCTTCTCTTATGACGTGGCTGACAAAGCCCCTGGCTTGCTATCTCCCATTGAGTGAAATGATGTGGTTGAAAGATAGGCCTGTGCAAAGTGGCTGGTATTTGATTCGGATTCGGCCAGTTCGGGGGGCAGTGATTTGAATCACTGTCCTGATTCGATTTGGCCAAATCTGATTGGGAGATTCAGCACCAGCTGAATCTCAAAATCAGCCAGGCCAGGCCCATCCCCTGCCCCTCTCCCAGACCAGCAATGACTGCCCTGCCTGCCCCAGCTCTCAGCACTTGAGGGGGAAAAAAGTCCTGGTTCAGCAGATGCTGCCAGGTGGTGAGCCCCATGCTGCGTGGGGGGTTCTGCACAAGCCCCCAGCACCTTCATGAGTGCCCTGCTCAGGCCAGCTCCAGCCCTTTAAGCAAAAAAGAACCTGAAGAAACCCCGGGACTCTCTGCTGCTGCTGGCAGGGGTTGATGCCCTGCTGCCCCCTGTCAGGCTGAGGACTCTTCTGGAGCCCCCGAAGCCGCACCAGGAGCAGTGAGTCCCAGGGCTTTACTCCGCTTCTTTTTTTCTTAAAGGCCAGAGCCCAGCAGGCGGAGCAGCTGTGGGGGGCTGGGGGAGGGAGCGGTCATGCCCCATGCAATGTGGGGCAGTGGGGGGCAATGGGGACCCCTCACCACCCAGCAGCACCCAGTGAGCACCAGGGCTTTCCTTTAAAGTACTGGGAGCTGGGGCAGGCAGGGGCAGCCTTGGGGGGGCTAGGGGAGTGGGGGGGCTGACTAAGGTCCCTCTATGGTCCTCTCCCCCAGTCCCCCTCCCCCGTCTCTAGGACATACCAGCTCAGAGTGGCTGCAGCTCCCTGTTGCATCCACCGGGGACTGCCCGAATCATCAAAGCTCTCTGAATCTTTGCCGAAGATTCGGAGAGCTTTGAATTGATTCGGACCTTTAAATTGGTCCCCTGATTTGATTTGGATTCAGAGATTTGGCCACCGAATTGGGCCAGATCTCCTCCGAATCGAATCGCCACACAAAGCTTCACACAGCCCTACTGAAAGGTGGAATCACATCCCAGCCAGACATCATCCTGTTCAGAATGGCCCTCCTGTGGCATAAGCGATTCTCATTCCTGACTCTGTTTCAGCACTGCCTCTCGCTCCTTGGGTGGTCTGCAAAGCCAAAGCCGAATCGCCCGACTCCAGAGCAACACCAGGAAGTCCTTGCAGACCCCAAGTGTCCCAGGTAATCATGTTTCTCCTCAGTGCTTGGTCAGACTGTCAGGAAAGGAAGCCCCTTGGCCTGTCCCTGCTGCTACCTTCCTAAATAGTAGTGGGCTGTAGGAACAATCCCTGTGGTCAGATGAGCGCAGAGCCTGGCATTGCTGGGTACAGGTTCCAATCAAACTCATCCACACAGTTTGTGTGGACAGAAGTGCTACCCAAAGGGAAGGTTTAGAGAACAGCTGTATCCCAATGCTGACTTGGCATTATTAAAGCAGCAAACTTGGGTTTTATGAACCAACGAACAAGCAAATCTTTAGGTTCCTGTTGTATCCAGGTCCCCATTTTGGGTGTGCATGTATGCATCCCCAGTGGACCGGCCATTGACTCCCAAGGGCATGCTCAAACACTAAAGTGCCAGCGTGCCTTGCAGTACTTTTGTTACAGTAACACTGCTAGAATTCTGATGGAACATTTTCCCTAGAGCTTTCCTGCCTGCACAGCATATGGGGTGGGGAGGAAGGAACTTTCTTTTGGTATTTTAATGAGACTAAAGACTGGCGTGAAATGAACTGGCTACAGCCAATAGAATCTACAGGGTCTAACAGGCAGTGGCAGTGCCTTGGATCCATCCAGAGGGAGTAACTTCATGACTTGCTGATTGCCCAGGGGCTTCCTCTCTCTTGCTAAAACACTTGGAGGTGCTGAGTTCTCAGTAGTTCCGTCAAGGATCCTCGGGCCCTGGCCCAACTTCTACATCTGTCTTTTTGACTTGCATCTTTTCCCCCCAGAACATCCCTCCTGCAGCTTTGCCTGGAGAGGCAGCAAGATGAACAAAAAAGAGCCGATACCAGTGAGTGGAAATGTGGTGGCAGGTCCCAGGCCATGAAACTCCTCTACTAAAGCATCCTCAGACCAGTGCTGCCAAGTCAAGAGCCAAATAAGGCCATGGACTGAACATTGAGCAAGTTATACCCACCAGAATTGAAGCGTGGATCTCCCCTCATGTACAGCCTTGAATTAGTGACTCACCTCCCAGTAACAGAGTTCTCTGAGCAAGTGGCCTGTCCTTCCCCTTATCCTCTGTCCTGCATTTGGTTTGCACCTGGATTGGTTACCAAACTTTGCTTTCCTGTTGCTTATGTTTGTTGATTATCAGTGGTGCAGTCCCATATGGCTAAACACAGTGTTGTTCCAGCTCACCTGGAAATGTAAGATGAAACTAGAGCCTTTTCCACAGGAAGGAAGCAGTCTCCTCCTTATCTCAACTGAAGGAGGGAAGAATTGGGTGGGGCATCTGCCAGTGGTTTCTTCCACAACCCAGATCCCACCAGCTAGCCAGAAGGAGCAATGCACACTTCTGTTCTTTACAAATGTTTGCAGGACAGGTTCTCTGAAAGGTAAGTTTCAAGTGTCCTGCACAGGCTGCTTTCTATGGTGCACACTGCTCTTCTGTACCGCTTGTGTTGTGGAGACTCTCAAGGGTGAGATTCATATCTTGGTGACTTCACTGGAAGAGCTCTAGATTTATGGCATGTGCAGCCTCGTTGTACTGATGGAAACACAGTTTCTATGCTCTTTGCCAGGTTTCTGTCAGCCTCCTAAGCAGTGGTTAGAAACGCAGGCCTGGAAAGCACATCCAGGGCCACAGAGTCTAGTCCCCTGTTATTGCAGGCAACCACATCATATAATCCCTTTTCATATAATTCTTCCCTAATTGAACATTATAATTTTTTTTTTTTTATACCAGATGGATTATTGCTATTCTGTCTTAGTCCCTGTGTAATCTCCCCTGTGGTGTCGAGTGATAACAGATGGGCAATGCCTATTTTTATTAAAACTCTTAGTCTAACAAAGTGGGTGTGCATATTTCCTCTTTGTCTTTCCAAATACAGTTTAGCATGGATCTGTTGGTATGCTCCCTGCTGCCCCTGAACCCATTCCCCGTGGTTTGCAGCCAAGACAAAGGTAATGGGTTGAATCCCCAACCTGAACCCTGTAAAAAGCCTTTGGGACAGGCTGAAGATGTCACACACTGGCGCAGAAGATCATGGGCTGTGAAAGCCTGAGCTGATCTCTGCCACCTGCCTTATCAAATGCTGTGGCCTCTGCAGCTGAAGCATACCCAGTTGTGTGGTGCAAGTCACAGTTAAAAGTGAGCTTGAGCCTGAGGGTGGATATTCCATGCGCGCTCCTGTACTGAAAAGGGGAAGAGACAGAAAAAAATTGCATCTGCCTGATGTGTCTATGATGATGGTTCAACAAGGACTAGGAACTGCTGGTCCACATCTTCCCTGTAAACTCTGCTTCAGGTCAGCTTGGCTAGGGACTGTGCTTCTCTCAAGGCACCTTCTGCTTCCTTGTCCATCTGTCCAGTTCAAAAAAGGAAGGGGGGGCATGGGATAGCCATCCCTCAACTGCCATGAAAGCAATATTTTGAGATGCCTGCTCTTTTACTTCCTGTTGGCACCAGGCCAACTCCAGCAGCAGACCTGGTTTCCTATCACTATATTCTGTGCTGCCCCAGGTGGAAAAAGTTGTCATCCCCTAAAGTAATCTCTCTTCCCCAAACTATAGAGCTTGAAGTCAGCACCCTGCCCAAAGCACCAACTCAGATTTAAATGCCACAGCCTAGCGGGGGCATTAGCTTTCCTTGTGCTCCTAGTGGCTTGTATATAACACAAGCACACAAAATGTATAAGCCTTTTGTACTGCAAAGTGTTTTAGTGTTATGTTTCTGTAAAATATTGTTTTAGTTTGAATATGATCAGGTTTAATACATGTTTGCTGTGCTATATCTCTTCTGTTTCTTAATCTAAAAGAAAGGTCCCAGCACATAGGCAGGAAAACTCTTTTGTTAGAGACCTTTTGTCTAGAACCCACCCTTCTGTTTACTATACACAAGAAAACCTGGCTTCCTCTCATATCAGCAGGGGGAAAGCAGACCCCCTAGCATAAGTGGCTAACTGGGCAGTGTTCTTTCTTTTCAAATTAATTGGTTAAGAGAAAAAAAAAACTAGAAGCTTGGTGATGATTACATCATGATTACATACTTGGGATGATGTCACCCCTGATATATAGGACAAAGAGGCTGGCGGGAACTCCAGGGAGGGCCCCAGCCAGAGAAACCCCTGTGGAAGGGAACTCCCAAAGCTTGAAGGTGCACTTGGAGCTCTGCTGGGAATGTGATTTGTCTTTTTCCATTGTTACAAGTCAATATAATTTGGTACTCAACTGTCCCCTTCACTGGCTGGGGCTCTCCCTGGGGTTCCCCCCAGCTTTTTCCCCTCTTCCTATGTACCTGGGGTGACATCATCCTAAGTACCATTCAGGGGTGGCCAGGCTTCTAATTTTTTTCTCTTAACCAATTAATTTGAAAAAACCACTGCCCAGGTAGCCACTTAGGCTAAGGATCTGATCCCCAAAAGCCAGGTTGTTTGTTTACAGTAAACACCACAGGGTTTCTAAGACACAAGACCTGAACAAAAGGGCTTTCTCTGTCTTGCATATCTGCCTAGTGCAGTTTCTCTTCAGATTAACCAAGCAGGGGAGAAGAGACAAGATACTTAAATACAGAAAACATGATTAGGGTACACAGTGTACAAATCAGACACATGCAAACAAAAGAAAAAACCCCTAATCATATTTAAACTAAAACAAAGCACTTGGCAACATGAAAACTAGAATACACTTTGTAGTAAAATGTGGCTAGTACATTTTGCATGGGTTTTTGGTTTGGGGGGGTTGTAGGCAAGGCCACATTAGCCAAAACTAATTCCATATCCAAGAGTCTAGAACCATAAGCGGCCCTACTACCAGCAAACATCCTCCACCCGCACCTGGGGCTTCAGATGTTTCCAAATCCATTGGCGGGCATCCTACTTTGTCCTCCGGACAAACCCCGGAGCCTTGGGGTTTGGATGCCCCCGAGTTTTGCTTGCTCTGAGGGCCTTATGGCTAGGGACAAGCTATGTGGATTACACTTGGATATCCCTAGTATCTGCTCCATTTCCATTTGCCTCAGTCTTCATGTGGCCTGATATTTAACACTTGTAGATCCTACCTGCTCAGCTCAGCCTGTCAGAAGTGCCACACACCCCATGCCTTTTCAGTCTAGTGGCCTTCACAAAACTTCCAAGCTGCTTTACTTCTCTCCAGTAAATAGGTTATTATTACCTGGTGCTGCCAATCCTAGCCAAGCTCCACTGCTTAGTGGCTGCTTGATGTGACAGACATGGAGGAAACCTGGCCACCTGACAGCGTTCTTAGTGCTTGTATGCAAAAGCCTGTCACAAAGCTGAGCTGCATGGCAGTACCTTTCTCCTGAATGGTCTAGGCAGGAGTTAAGGTCTCCACTTGAAAGTCCACAGCCACAGTCTGGGGAGAGGGCTCCAATCTGCTCTTTTGCACCTGCATCCCAGCCAATTAGTGGGAGTCTTGAGTGAAGCAGACCACAATCATCTGCTCTTTTGTGAGCCCTGGCTGGCTGATAAAAACTGGAATCCTTGAGGAAGCTGATATTTTTAGAGTGGGGGCCATTTTCCTGGGCTAAGTCTGTGCATGTGGGGAGGGGCTGAGGTCAAGTCCCATGCAGAGCCTGCCACTGCACTTCTAGTCTGGGCTGCAACCTCCTTGCTCTCCCAGCCTGCACATCAGCCCTGAGCTGCCCATGCTTTGGGCCCTCTGGATAGCTGCCAATCTAGCTGTAACATCATCTATGCCTGTTCACCTTCCTCCTGGCCTTGGGTCCCCATTGCTATGCTATCCAAGGGTCTAACCAGAGCTCTGTCAATGCATCTCAGAACCAGTCTTGAGTAGTTTTTTTGCCTGTCCTGTGTGGGTGCTGATACCTACATGAACCTCTCCAGGGCCCTGTCTTTTGCTACTACTTAAGTGCTAACACAAGGGGCTCTTAGGCACTTAGCAGTGTGTAGGTTTACCATAGGTCTGGGCTTTCCCAGACATGTCCTCTTTTTGGATCCTCCCATCTCTGGGTAGGTTTTTGAAATCTGAACAAATGTCTGGGATTTTGCTCTGCTCCACTGGTAGGAGTGGGGGGAGGGTGATGGGTGATTCGAGGCAGGGAGCACTCATGCATCTACATCCCTTTGGAGGCAATGGGAAGCTGCGGGGCCAGGCTAGTGACACTGACCAGTGGCCGTGCTTGCGACACCTGGGAGACGCTGCCTGGGGCGGGGTGAGCATGGCCAGGCACAGTGCAGGAGCCCCAGCACAGGGCAGGGGGTGCTACAAGCATCCCCTCCTCCCTCCAGCCTGAGCCGGAGCCACCAAAGCTGCCACATTCCAACCCCGTCAGGATGAGAGCAGCTGGGGACCCTCCCCAGCAGGGCTGGGGAGAGCAAGGGGCTGCAGGTTGGGAGCAAGGGGCACTGGCAGAGCTGGAGGGGGCTGTGGGTGGAACGAGGGACACTGGGGGGTGGGGGGCTGTAGGCCAGAAGTGCAGGACACTGAGCACCAGGGGAGCTGTGGATTGGGAGTGAGGGGCACCAGTTTGGCCTGGGGAGCAGGGGACTGTGAATAGGGAGTGACGGGCACCAGCAGGACCAGAGATCTTCAGGTCAGAATTGAAGGACAGCAGCAGGGTTGGGGGGCTTCAGTTTGGGAGTGAGAGGCATTGTCAGGGCCGGGGGCTGTGGGTTGAGAGTGTTGCATCTACCTGATAGGTGTTTTCTTTTCTGAAACTGGAAATATGATAACCCTATCTATATGGGTTCTCAGAAGCCTCTGGTACTGGGACATATCAAGTTGACGCAGCTCCTTCTTCAGTGAAGATGACTTTCTTACAGAAAAGTTTGAAGCTAGGCAAACTCCCCAGTGGAAGACGTGCAAAAAGGTCACAACTCAGTGAAGGGGGTACAGGAGAAACACAAGGGTATTAAACACGCTGATCTACTTAGTATGGCTATACCAGGCTGATTCCTCAGTGAGCTGTCCCCTTGGCTCCTGACACAACCCTTTCTGACATCCTATTGCCTGTCTCAGCCCCAGGTTTGCTTGCAGATCCACTGCTTCTGAGCTCTTGCCTCTGAGGAGTGGGGTTACAGACTTCTACTGACCTAGTTATCTTAGCCCCTTTCTACCATGAAGCCAGAGAGCTGAATCGCAGAGGCAGATGCTCACATGCATGCAGCTTTGTATTGGAGTCTGGCAGATCATAATTAAAACTTCCAACTTCTAAGTTAGTCTCTCTCATTAAAAGGAAGATTGGAGAAGGGGGAGAGCTCAGCTTTGCCTCCCTGCAGCTGGAGTGACTGGCATTTCTCACAAGAGACGTTAACACTTTGATCCTGTCTGCGTGGGAGCTGGGAAAAAAACAAATATCTGGGGAGATTAGCTGAGACTTTCAGTTCACCCCAAAGACCTTCCCTTCCCACCCCGCATCCACTCCTGCTACTGTTCTCTCTCCCACTGTTCTTCCCACTTGCGCAAAAAGCCACTGCCTTGAAGATAACAAGCTTGTGGAGCAGAGCAGACAGACGTGGCTCCTGGCTGGCATGCTGCCTTCCCTCCTCGGCAAGGTGAGATAGGCAAGCAATTACAAAGGCTTATAGCGGGTCAGAGCTGCCTGTTTATAAGGAGTGGGATGCTGCTTAGGACTGCCAGCCTGGGAATGGGGCTGCAGGTGTGGCTCACCTGTACTTGGCATTAAGGAAGGAGCTGTGTGGTCTAGGATCTGGTTTGTAACACTCAAGCTACTGGAGGAGAAAGCCAGAGCAACTCACCTGGTGTAGTACTGTGGAAGGCAGGGGGTGAACTAACAGAGCAAAGAGATGTGTTCTCATTGTCTCTGGCCCTGCGCGACTCAGGGCTGATCACACCATTATCTCGCAGCTATGGTTTGCAAGTGGTCTTTGGCTGATGTCTCTGTTCTGTGAAATCAGATAGCTCGTGACCCTACCCCCAGACCATTTCCTGTCATGTGATTGCAGACTGGAGCCCCAGGTAGGGATCCAGCAATGTGCAGAGACAGTTGACCATCTTTCCAATTGTTGCACCCTTCTAGCAAGCTTTTTTGCTCCTGAGACTGTTAACACACAGTGATGCCATAATAGGGATATGGACAAAGGATTAAGTCAATCTTCCTGAGTGGAAAGGGAGACTAGCCATGTCCTGTCCAGTAAGGTAACCCCACTCACCACACTTGAATGTCCAGGATGATCAGCCACTATAGCCTCAAAAGGAAGCCATTGCTGAATGCACCAAGCAACTACAAGGCTTAGTCCTGAGACTCTAAAATTTGAGGAAGAAGACATTGCCCAGAAAAGTGTATGCAAGAAGGATTTGCCTTAAAGAGGATCAGCATTGGTCCCACAGATTTTTAAGAGCTAATATCATAAAATGACATGGACACATATCACGGGTGCAGAGGCCAGGCTCAGATGAGCCAAGGAGTGTGTCCACTAGCTACATATGGATACTAATAGCGTACAGGGGCCATGCAAGTCATACAGAGTGTAGAGATAAATGATATGAGACACTACAGTTTCTGGCAATACAGGCTGACCCTGGGACAAGACGAGGACATCCATTCCCTTCCAGTGGTAGGAGCTCTATGGGCACACCAGGTTACTGATCCAGTGCTGAGGTGGGCTATCTGGGGGATGGTCAAGCAAGAGCCACGATGCAGAAATTGCAGGTATGTTTCTCAGAGGGTGGCAGAGATGTGGCTCAGACAACTGACCACTGCCATCATGCTCTCTCTTACCCTGGTGTGACTGGAAGCTAAGCCACAGTAGCTTAGTTCTCAGTGACAAAGGGGTAAATTAGTGCAGATTATGGGGCTTATCTTCCAAAGGAACCCAGCTGATATCAAGAGCCGTTGTGCCAGGTGATCTACAGAAACACAGGGAGAGTCCCTGCTTCAGAGATCTCACAAACTTAAGGTAAGGCATGTAACAAGAGGGGGTAACAAACAACTGATTAGCCTGGGGCAGGGAGGGGAGGGCCAGCCCTGGTCAGACAGGGCAGGAGTGAAGTGGATGTTCTCATCCTCGCACCCAAGCTTGAGGACAGATCTCAGTGTTCACTGACTCCCATTGCCTCTGTTACATCTTCCTTTATTTTTCAGAGAACTGCTTGCCTGTATCACGTAGCAACCCCATGTGGGCACCCTCATAGCTCAAGCCAGATGGAA
Organism: Caiman crocodilus; assembly: GCA_030014935.1. Taxonomy (NCBI): domain Eukaryota; kingdom Metazoa; phylum Chordata; order Crocodylia; family Alligatoridae; genus Caiman; species Caiman crocodilus. The sequence continues at coordinate 81,058,143 of JAGPOW010003685.1, forward strand.
GCCCACAACAGAGGCAATGGAGGGAGACATCCTGCATTTCTCCACATCACCTCTCACGGGCACCTTTCAGTGATGGCTGTCTCAAGGGTTTTCTGATCCTGTGGGTGCCACTGCCATGCTCTGCTAAGCAGCCCTGTTCTCTGCCTTGCAGCCTCTCTCTGCCTGGGCATGCATTTTTCAGTAGATGCAGTTCAGGTCTTTCCGTTGATTATTAATATTTCCATTTGGGAAGCAGAGTTTTCATTGGCCCTACAAACAGCCCCGCTCCTTTGCCATGTCAGGCCCATTTCTCACAATAACCTTGTTTCAACCTGCTTAGCTGCTGTGCCACAAGTAATTGGGTCTCTAAGTAGTGCTTCTGTCACCTGTTCATATTCACATGTGTTGGCTTTATTACAGAGCTCTGTGGCTTAATGGTCAGTGGTCTCACCTGGCACTTGATTTCTTGTAAAGAAAATGTGCAGTTCCCAGATGAGCAGTATTGCTGGGGGAATAATTTGATTTCTTTTCTTTTTAAGTTGGCTGGCTAAAAGGAACAACTAGAAAGGCAATTCTTTGCAAGTGAGCTCAAAACAAACCAACCCAAGAATTTTAGCTAATCAAAAAGTATTCCTTTGGGCAGGCTGCAAAGTGGGGTTCCACCCAAAATAAAACTTCAATTTCAGGCATTTTTAGTAAATGCAAAGGCAATCTTGGAAATAAAGAACCAGTCTTACAAGGGGGCTTAGAACCACCCCCCAGGCTCCAATGGTTAAGGCCCTTCCTGCTGCAATGCAGGAACCTGGGGTCCAGTCTCTCTGCCTGAGTCAGATAGTTATAATAGTTATTTTATTTTATTTTAAATTCTGTGTCTCGAGCCAAATCAGTTCTGAATTCTATCAACTGAGCATAGCTCAGTCATTTGAGTCTGCATAGCACTACCACCAGCAAATATCCTACCTCCCAGACTGTTCAGATATTCCCAAATCCATGGCAAGGATCCTACATGCAAGCCCCAGTCCCAGAGGCCTTGAAGTTCAGATGCCCCGTTGTCTCACTTGCCTCTGGCCAAAAGGCCAAAGAAGCAAGCTAGAGGAAAATGCAATCGTATGAACAGTTCCTTATGCAGGACAAGAGTGCCACTGAATCTCTAGTCCATTTGGGGGAGGGGGGAAGCGGGAACACCAGGCATTCCAGTCCCTGCTCCAGTGAATCCTCAGTTTTTTATATCAAGCGAAACAGTTTCAACAGGGGATATTGAGATGAGCCCATCCTGGAAAAGCCAGCAAGTAAGGCCCTTCCTGGGGGCTGGAAGAGCCTTGTTCAACTGTTGGTCTGAACTGGGCAGGAGGAGGCATAATCTCAGCTCTCTCACCCCACAGAGTGCTGCCTTAACCCCTGGGCTGGGGGTACAAGGGCTTCTTTCCTCTGAGTCTGAATCCCCTGGTGAATTCATCTTGAAAATCAGAATGATTCAAATGGATCTACTTTGATGTTTCTGATGGTTTCAGGTGTGTGCCAGGAGGGAGGGGGGAGGGACTATGCCAAATTCAACCCAAATTTGTGAATTGTTTTGGCTGCCCCCACCCCCAAATGATTTTTCAAAAGAAAAATCTCTGCCAGGCCTTGGAAAAGGAACCTTCCCTCGTCCCCCACGCTTTCTGTCAGTTCTAGCTGGACTGAATTAAGCACAGTGCCTTGACATTTACTTTTAATAATAACATCTGAAGATTCTCATGTTGTCTGAAACAAATACTGCTCTGCTGAGATCAAGAGAGGCCAAGCCTGTTGGTCTGCGCAGAGCTCTCCCAGCCAAGAGCTCTCAGCGCCATTACTGCCTCTCTCTTGGTGCTCTCCGTGCCTTGGTTTCCCCTGCCATAGAACAGGTTGTGCTACTCTAAGGAGATAGGAAGATTGACTGTTCAGATCCAGGCCCAAGTGATGCAGCTCTGCCATCTGTGCAGAGTAGGGGGGCGTCTCAGGCAGTTGTCATTATGCAGGAGAGATCGCAGGAATGTTTATCAGGTGATGAATTCAGTACTGAAGAACACAAAGCCAGACATGTCCCAGGGAAAGATATCAGCTACTCATCCACCATACAGGGCTCTGAATTGGCTGTGGCATCTCAGGAAAGGGATCTGCATGTCAGTGTAAGCAAAGGAATTGCAGAACTGCTCAGTGTGCAACTGCTCTCATAAGAGCTAACCAGAGCTGAGGACACCCGAGGGACTGGAGATCACCAGGGAAAATATTCTAAAACCTCTATTTAAGCCAGTGGTGTTGCTGCCTTTGGATCCAGGTACAGACTGCTCTCCTGTGTCGCACAGGATGCTACAGAACTACAGGGCGTGAGAAGAAACTGATGCCACTGATCACAAGCCCAGGAACTTGCAAAAAGAAAGAAAAGGAAAAGGCTGGGTGGTTCCCTTAGCAAGGAGATAGAAAGTGGCGGGGATCTGATGCAAGTATGTAACCAAGGGCTGGTGATGGAGGTGTGAGCCAGAGCTTCTGACCTGGCCATGGCACTGCGGACCTGCAACAAAAAAAGAAAATCATCTTCTGCACAATGTCAGCCAGCTAGTAGAGCTCACTGCCACGGGTCATGGTTGAGGCCAGAAGCTTGGATGTCACTGTGATTAACATGAATGAAGTTCTGGTGGGAGCCTAACCTTTGTGCTTCTGACCTATGCTGGTCTCTTTAAGACCAGGAAGGGACCCTCCAGGGCAGCAAGCATGGCTGTGAAGCTTTTACACTGTCCTCTGAAGCAGCTGGTGCAGGGCAATGCCTGTGCTCCTAATAAAGCCTCTAGTTGAGCCGGGAGTGTTCCCAAGGGCTGAGTGTGTTCCTTGCTGTCCTGTGACAGTGGCAAAGCATCACAGACAACACTGTTTCTAACACTGAATGTGGAGCTTAACAGGAATAAGAAAGCCAGTGTTATCCTAGAACCACGCTGTCTCTGTTCACTGACCACTCTACCAGGAGCTTTCCCCAGCCCCTCCTTGTGCCTGGCTTAAAAAAAAAAAATAGCACATCCCTTCTCCAACTCTCTCTTCAACCTGAAGCCTCATGGGCTGCGTGGGAAACACATGGAGCCAGGCTCTTGGTGGGTTCATCTCAAGCCACTGCTGGCAGAAGCAGCTCCTAATGCAGCTGCCCTGAGCTGCAGTTCGCTGGAGAAGATCGTGCACTTGCTGTTTTCAGGGTTAATCATCGAGCTGTCATCTGAACAACGGGCCTCTCGCTGGAGTGGAAGTAATTCCTAAGCGATGTACAGTACACTGATAGAGGCAATTAAGTGCTCTAACGATGTCAAGGCTCAGCAAACAAATCAATGGAGTTTTTTCTCTTACCCAGAATGAGCGAACGAGCTATCTGCAGACCATGCAGGTAAAGTCTGAGCAGAGCAGCCATTATGAAAGCCACACTGGCTCCTGTTCAAGATGGCAATTACCCTGTAAGTTATTCCATAACGTGCCTCACTGTGACCTCCTCTACAAATGGCGCAGCAGGGGCAGGAAGAGGAGCTGTGTCGCTACACAGTCCCAGGCCCTGTCTCACCAAAGAATTTCCAACAGCTTTACAAGGCTCAGCATTTCTGCTTAGTTGGCTTCTGTTAGCAGGGGGGTTTGCAGGCAGATCAGAGGAAGAGATTGGGGGTGAGGACTCATGGGCTCTGCCTACCAGCTGTGACACATCAAGTGATCCTAAGCAGGTCCCCATCCCTTGCTGTGCCTCAGTTTCCTCATCCGTTCACTTGGAGAATGACAGGCCTGCCACAAGACTTGATGTAGCAAGGATCACATCAATGCACTTCTCACTGCTTCACCTGTCACAATTGCCATCTCAGTGCAAAGAGGGACTTGACCTCCCCTGTATCTGGCAGTGGTCACCTTGATATAAACACAGCCATGATCTTGTAATTTGGGCAGGTGTGCCATTCCCTCCCTGGCGCTCAGTGTACAGGAACCTCTCCAGGGTTTTTGTAGTTTGAATTGTAAGATCCCTTTATCTTTTCCTGGGGGATTGCAAAGCTACTGTTGCAGATATGATGAATGAACCCTCTCAGTGCCTCCACACTCTTTATACAAAGCCAGGGGAGAGTCAGGAACAGAACCCAAGAGTCCTGGCTCCTTTCCTTGTCTATAACCTATAGACCCCTTTCCCACTCTGCCAGACTGCTGGGGAGACCCATCACTGCCTCCTGCTCAACCCTGGCATCCCCTGGTCACCCACTCTTGAGAGATCCTAATGTCTGAGCTCTGTGCTGCAGAGGCCATACCAGGACCCTGGGCAGTGGGGGCCCTCTGTGCTCTACTGCAGCCAAGATAATTAATAATACAGTAAATGGGGGCAGCCAGTTCAGGAAAGCTTCACTGGCAGGATAGGCATGGCCAACATATAGAGTGGTGTCAGCAAGGGTCACAGGCCCCTAGGGCAGGGTCGTAGCTTTGTGCCAGTGTCTATCTGTTCTTCCCTGATCAGTGGTAGTTTGCTGCAAAGAAGAGCTGTCTGCTTCCCTGGCCAGGCCTTGCTCATCTATGTTGGTGAGTGCTGTCTCCTGCCCTGCAGGTTTGGAAAATCTCCCATATGCAGCCATATCTGTGGACTGTCCTGGCTTCCTGCTGCACTCTGTCCTCTGATCAGTTCAGGAGCAGTCCAGATAGGCCAGAGGTTTTGCCTTCCTATGCTCAGCCTGGCTAAGGGCACTCTAGGACAGAAAAGTCTGGGGTGCCACTTCTCTAGCTAGCCACTGCCATCTAGCTGTCAACTCTGTCTCTGCTGAGCACGGCACACACCTGCCAGCCTTGCTCACAGCGAGTACAGCACAGCACCAGCCCCTAGGCCCCTTGGAGTCTGTTTCTGCCATTGACTGTGAGTGAGCCCCTTCCCTGCCGTGCCTCATTCTCCCCTCTGTACTGCAAGGCTAATGTTTGCCCCCACCTCCCCTGTGCTGAGAGGCTGTTAGTCCATGGATGGTTATAAAATGTTCTAGATGACTGTAAAGACCCTCAGCTGATGGGTGCTAGAGCCGAGGGGGAGAGGGACAGGGAGACTGAATTAGATGGGCTTTTGCTCCAGGATCTGTGTTGAGCTCTCTCTGTAGAGTCCTGGCACAGAGATCAGCCAACAGTGCCTCTTGGATGTAAGTTGGCTTCTGCCAAAGGGAGTGCTGGGATAACTGTAGACAAGGCCTGTCCAGCTGGCCATCTGCAAGCTACATGTATCCTCCAAGGGATTGCTTTGTGGCCCTCAGGCCCAACAGCTGTTCTTCCCTCCATTGTTCTAGCTGCAACTGCAGCAGCTGGGGGCTACAAGCTCCCTCTCCCCCTCTGGCTTGTGCTTCCTGCCCTGCAACTCCAAGAGAGTCCATGGCCTGGGGTGCCAACAGCTGGGGAAGTAAGGATGCAAGTCAGGAAGCTGCCTGCATGCATGGTTCAGTGTGTGTGTGTGGGGGGGTACCTATACAGTGTGCACCCTGGGGGGGCTTGTGGCTCACATGGCATGTGGCTCCTGGCTGCTTAGAGGTTGGACAGGCCTGCTGTAGCGTAGACTAATTTCTCACCTGCTGAATGTAGAGGACAATAGTACCCCTGCATCCCCAACCTGCACCCTCCATGTGTTTGAGCCTGCCTTGCTGTGCAAAGTCCAGCAGGCTGGGCATCTTGTCCAATAAGTAGTGAAACAAGCTCCTAGGGAAACATGGCCATTTCCTGGCCCCAGCAGCAACAAATGGGATCGGGGCAAGAAGCCAGCTGTTTGCTTCCTGGGCCAGGTGAAGTAGCCTTACCACCCCTGTGTCTGGTAGCAATGCCCATGCTTTGGGGGTTCATTACCAACTTGTAAGAGGGATCCAAAGGTTTCTGTTAATTTAAGAGAGAAACCACAGCAGATATGTCTACAGACAGGTGCAGGCAGTTGAACATGAGCTAGCTGCTGGAGAGTAGGCAGCTAGGGATGTATAAGGTTGCAAGTGCCAACTGCATGGCTAGCTGCCTAGCAATAGGACATTATCATAGTATCTAGAGTCGGAAGGGACTTGGGCAGATCATCTAGTCCGACCCCCTGCCTTGGCAGGAAAGAGCACCGGGGTCAGATGACCCCGGCAAGGTGCTCATCT